>QLTV01002925.1:716285-731357 GCA_003457575.1 Thermophis baileyi | reverse complement strand
ATCGTATGGCCAAACTTTTTGGCCCATACTATCATTGTTTCTTTAACTTGCTCTTCCATTAGATTCATGCCCAAGATATAATTATATAATTTCTTTATTAATTTCTCATCTACTCCTGTTAAAATTTTATCTAATTCTGTTAATTCATTATAAAACCCTTGCAGTTTTACATCTTTGTCATATCTAGATTTTATCTGTAAATATGCATACCAAGATATATCAATCCCTATTTCGCTCAACTCCTCTCTTTTTTTTAAACCCCCTTCTTCATTTAGAATATCTTTATATCTAACCAGTTTTCTTATATTAACATTTGGACTTATCAATGCTTCCATTGTTCAGAGCCACACTGGTATCTTAATATAATGTTGCTCTTTAATTTTCTCCCACACCCTTAGTAGAGCGTTTCTTATATAATGTCTTTGAAAAGATTTATGTACATTATGTTTACCATACCAAAGAAACGCGTGCCAGCCTAGTTGTAAGTCATGGCCTTCCAAGGTCAACAGTCTTGCATTTCTTGTGTTTACAAGCTGCTGTATTAACTTGGATAAAGGAATGGATTCTGCTGAGAAATGCAAGACTTTTTTTTTTAAGGGGGGATTAATCATTAAAGTAAGATACCATTTTTGAAACAATCATTTCTTGAATAAGCCAGAATTGTATGGTGTCATATAATGTGATAAGTGATTAGCCACAGTTTTAAAAAGTGAAGCATGACATGGGTTCCAATAACATGCTTCAGTATCTAACAATGACCACTAGATGGCAAGATAGAGATAAAGAAAAGTCTTTAATGCCATCTTGTGGTATCAATAATTTTGCAGATTATTGACAGATCTAAGAAACTAGGGTTTTTTCCTTGCAGATCAGGATTATGAACCAAAATGAAATCATAAACTATAAAATTTTATTTGTAGAACAACTTAAGCTAGGTTAGAAAAATGTGATTCAACCAACCAGGAAGCAAAGTAATTACAGAGATTGGGGAGCATTAAACCTTGCAAGTAAAACACTGCTAAAATATCAAGATTCTTATTTTATAAGAAAAGGGTTTAGGACATCCTGCCTTGCCTTTGGTATAGACCTCGTCTTACGTCTTACGTTTGCCCAATTAGAAAGAACTAATAGCAATAGCAATAGCACTTAGACTTATATACCACTTCATAGTGCTTTACAGCCCTCTCTAAGCGGTTTACAGAGTTAGCATATTGCCCCCAACAATCTGGGTCCTCATTTTACCCACCTCAGAAGGATGGAAGGCTGAGTCAACCTTGAGCCGGTGAGATTTGAACCGCCGAACTGCAGCTAGCAGTCAGCTGAAGTAGCCTGCAGTGCTGCACTCTAACCACTGCGCCACCTCGGCACTAAAAAGGTGAAATGCAAATTTTGCTGCCAAAAATTCAAATATCTGACTTATTCTCATTGGTAATGATGCATCCAGCAATTGTGATGTTCTTCTGTTGCTTGTGTCTTTCATCACTGTGACATGTGGTTTCTTGGGAGTTCACATTTCCTGGGATCTCTTGGGAGTTCATATCTTCTTTTCCTGTTTTCCTGACTTTGCACATCAAAATATCTTATGGTAGTGCTCAAACTCCCCCTCACTGCTTTTAGCAGGGCCTGAACTACCCAAATGCTCAGATTGTTGTATGAAATCCCTAAAGCATTTATTATGGCTGCCTGAAGAAAGTGCTGCATATTGAAGGAGATCAGCTGTTAGCAATCTAGAAGGAACAGCAGTCCCCAGAGGGTTAACTTCTTGCAAGATCAACAGTGAAGAAGACCACTGACTTTATTATTAAGAAATAGATTAAATAATTGTACAGTTCTCCTGTTTTGAAAACAGAATAGCTTTATCTGTCTGCAGAAGCAGCCATCTTCCCAGGATGGAGAGCAATGGAAGGCTCTTTATATATATTTCCAGGAAGTAAAAACATGACAAAATGATTCTTAATCATCTGAATTTGAGAATTGAGCGGGGGAAGGGGGAAATAAAAGACCAGAAATGCTGGTTTTGGATTGCAGCTCCATATGTAAGAATACAAGTAGGAAAAAAAAGATTTGAGGATTACCGGAAGTTGCATTTGATTTTTAGAAATGAAATTCTTCCTGAAGATGTATAATGTAATACAGAGCCTCTTACCTTCAGGTTCTTAAAATAATAGTATCTGTTGGCTCTTTTGCTGTAATACCATTTTCCATGTAGTTTTTACCTGAAAGATCTGAAAAGCGTTCCACCAAATTTGGTTCCCCGAAGATATTTGTTGGCAAGTTTCCAGTATAATAAAAAAAATAATGACAAAATTCACTCTTCAAGGAAGAGCTTTGCAGACAGACAGCCGTTTATGTATTGCACCATTGGCATTGTGGTTGAACATTTTTGTAATGTTACTTACATAAACCCACACTCTGCAGAGAAAGCTGATTTTAGTGTTGCAAAGCTATCATTGGCCTTTAGACAAACATTAATAGAAAACTGTTGTTATGTAATGCCTAAGGATTCATGTTTTTGTCACATGTTATATGGCTGATTGCAAAACAAATACCCTCAGTTTGTGGAAATGGGTATTGTTTTGTCTAGCTTATCTCACTTTATACTTAGCAATTCTTTATTATGGAAACACACAACAGTGGCATGTGTCAGACCTTTCAGAGATGCTTAAAATGTAACGATAATTTCAGTGCTTGTTAGTAATGTTAAAGGTGCTCCTTGAAGTTTATTGCTTGAAGGAGGGTTGTTGCTGAATAAGCTAAGATTTCCCAGTTGAATTTATGGCTACCTGTAGATAGCCATGGATTGATTGATTTAAATGAGGTCAAATTTGATAACCCAAAGGTCACAAGTGAGAGAACCTCTGCTATTGTTTCTGCTGTTGCTGCTTGCTCAGGAAATAAAATAAGCATGAAAATACGCAATAGGCTTCATAGTCTTTATATACAAAAATTCACCGTTTATAATAATTGCATTTTTAAAAAATCCTTCTGCTTTTCCCCTCTCTCCCACTTTCTTTCCTCTGAATTTAGATCCAAAGGACTCCAAGGAAAAAAATAAAATGGAAATTCTTTATATATTGGTGCCCAGTGTTACAATTCCTCTGGCTATTGCCTTACTGTTTTTCTTCATCTGTATTTGCCGAAATAACCAGAAGTCGTCTTCTCCACCCGTGCAAAGACAGCCGAAGCACGTCAGAGGACAGAACGTAGAGATGTCCATGCTCAATTCCTATAAACCAAAGGTACTGTGAACCAAGTCTGATGCATAAAAATGAGAAACCTTTGTTTTAAGCTCAAAAAAAAACCTTAGCTCTGTGGGGGCTCTGCCATTCCTAATGATGCCTCCTATCTGTCTCCATTTCACCATTTTATGGAAATCACTCTCTTATTATTGTCTTGTCTCTGGCTGTGATGTCAGAAGTTTTTTAGAAATAAAACAATGCTGCGCTTTGATAGATCATGACTGAGCAAAGAAAATAAATTCCCCAAATTTTGAATACAAAAGGGTTAGGTAGGTTGGGTGTCCAATCTGCTCTGCAAAACCTGGGGGCAGCAAAGAAATATAGAAAGCAATTCTGCTGGCATTTCGTGGAGTTTTGTAGCCCTGGGCTGGTAGCCCTACTTTAGATTTGCCTGATTTCCCCTGGTGGTAAGCCCATTTGAACCCTATCAGCTTCCTTGAGTAGACACACATAATTCTATTGTTATGCTGGCATCTTAAGCACAACACATTAGAGAGTAATCCCTAATTTAATGTGCACTTCCTACACATTTAGGATTTTTCCCTTAATTATCCTGCTCTGTATCATAAATTGAATCAATTGTTGTCATTAATGTAATAGAAGTGACTGATAAAGACAGAGTGGGATAAACTCCCTTTGTACTTGGTTTTCTTTGGCACAGTCTCCTCTGTTTTTTTACACTTCTATGCATCTTGTACACCACCAAGTGACAAATACCTGTCAAACAAAAGCTAAGCAGATTTATAACTGCTTAACTCCAAATGAACCCCCTTCTGCCAAATTTTATGACTTCATTTTCTTTCAGTTTTCCACCAAGTTGGTTAAAACAGACAGCCCTGCTTGAGGTCAGACAGAGGTCATTTCGCTTTCATTACTAAAATATAATTTACAATATGCCAGACCTAAACAAGTTTTAGCCTAAAGGATTTGTATAATATAAACCATCTGCTTTGCAATAATACATCTAATTTCCCGCCATCCTGCAGTCAGATAACTGCCTGTTCAAATGCCACTACAATATATTAATTCACACAGTATTTATCTAAAACACATAAAATGATCAGGAAAATTACAATTTATTTTATATGTCCCACTTTCAATTTTCCTTCCTTCTTTCTTTCTTTCTTTCTTTCTTTCTTTCTTTCTTTCTTTCTTTCTTTCTTTCTTTCTTTCTTTCTTCATAGTGAATTATAAATGAGATAAGAGTGAAGTATCAGTTACATTCCTAAGGGATGTGAGCATTCCTAGTGGCTCTGCTGCAAAATATTTATTTCCACCAAAGGAAGCCAATGACTTCAAATAGGGTCACTCAGAAGAATGAAGCCTTGCCATTTTCCCCACTTCTCCCCAGCAACTCTGCTATGAGTTGTTGAAAATGGTTGGGACTGGACTTCCCCGGTGGTTTCTCCTTCTTCCCAGCAACCTTGTGATAACTACAGATAGTCTTCGGTTTATGACCAAAAATGGAACCAGAACTTCCATTGCTAAGTGATACGGTCCTTATGTGAGTTGTGCCTGATTTTATTATCTTTTTTGCAACAGTTGTTAAGCTAATCACTGCAGGCATTAAGCCAATTACCGTGGTTATTAAGCAAATCTGGCTTGCCCCATTGACTTTGCTTGTCGTGAGCCCCCTGAGAAGGTCACAAATGGTGATCACATGGCCCTGGAAAACTGCAACCATCATAAATATATGCCAGTTGCCTTCCACCCAAATTTTTATCATGTAACTGCAGGGACTCTGCAGTGGTCATAAGTGCCAGAACCGGTCATAAGTCACTTTTTTCAGCACCATAATAACTTTGAATGGTCATTAAATGAATGGTTATAAGTCAAAGACTACCTGTAGGCCAGCGGTTCTCAACCTGTGGGTCATGACCCCTTTGGGGGTCGAACGACCCTTTTACAGGGGTCGCCTAAGCGCGTGCTAGCCCGCCACGCCCCCTTTGTCACCTCATCACGCACGGGGAGGGGGTCGCGGCGGCGGGGCGGGGGTCGCGGCATTAGGAAGGTTGAGAACCACTGCTGTAGGCTAAGGGGGAAGGAGGAGGAAGTGCTTCCAGTGAATGTTCAAGATTCTATCCAAGTCAGCTTTGCCTTCCTTCTGTCCTATTGCTAAGGGGATAGAAAGAAAAAAAGCTACAAAGCACATTTTGAATAGGAACCCCTAGTCCAGGGATTCCCAACCCCCGGGTCTCAGCCCACTACCAGGCCGCGACCTATTTGGACTTGTGCGCACGCAACTCAATTTGTCTGAGCAGCAGGAACTCACACGTGAGCGCCCCAGCCCACCACTTGCGCAAGAGCTGTGTGTGCTCGCATGCATCCCAGCCTGCTGCTTGCGCAGTCCAGTTCCCCTCTCCCCCCCCAGCCAGGCCGCCAAGCCACACAGGTTGGGGACCGCTGCCCTAGTCCGCTTTCTTTCCTATCAAGATAAGGAGATAATGTGTATTTGGGAATGGATTATGTATGGCTAGGGGCAAGGCGTTCACTCATGGTTTTAGATGTATTTGAGGTCAGTACATATCCACACAAATTGGCAATCCAAGCTACTGATGAACAACTGTACATTCTCCACAGCTAAGAAAAATATGCCTACCCAAGATAATACTTTCCTTGAAAATTTTGTCTATCAAATTAAAGCGTATATAACAGATTGTAAAGTTTTCATGACAAACATCGTAGTTCACTTTTTCAATGTCTTCTAGTACTACCATATCTTCATTCAAAGGTCAATCATCTGATTCAAAACTATATTCATGTATTTTCTTCTTTCTAACAGAGCAAAGCCAAAGAGCTTCCCCTTTCTGCCGTCCGATTTATGGAAGAGTTGGGTGAATGTGCTTTTGGAAAAATCTATAAGGGACATCTTTATTTACCAGGAATGGACCATGCTCAGCTAGTAGCAATAAAGACCCTTAAGGACTGTAATAATCCACAGCAGTGGGCAGAATTCCAGCAAGAAGCCTCGCTGATGGCAGAATTACATCACCCAAACATCGTTTGCCTTCTTGGGATTGTGACACAAGAGCAACCAGTCTGCATGCTTTTTGAATATATGAACCAAGGAGACCTCCATGAATTTCTTATTATGCGATCTCCACATTCAGATGTTGGATGTAGCAGTGATGAGGATGGTACAGTAAAATCCAGTTTGGACCATGCTGATTTTCTGCACATAGCTGTCCAGATTGCAGCAGGAATGGAATACTTGTCAAGTCATTTTTTTGTCCATAAGGATCTGGCTGCTCGCAATATTTTAATTGGAGAACAGCTGCATGTGAAGATTTCCGATTTGGGACTGTCAAGAGAAATCTATTCGGCCGATTATTACAGAGTTCAAAATAAATCCCTCCTGCCCATTCGTTGGATGCCACCAGAGGCAATTTTATATGGAAAATTCTCTTCTGATTCAGACATCTGGTCCTTTGGTGTTGTCTTGTGGGAGATTTTTAGTTTTGGTCTTCAGCCCTATTATGGATTTAGTAACCAAGAAGTCATTGAGATGGTCCGGAAACGACAGCTTTTACCGTGCTCTGAAGACTGCCCTCCCAGAATGTACAGCTTGATGTCAGAATGCTGGCATGAGCTGCCGTCTAGGAGACCAAAATTCAAAGATATCCATGCCAGACTGCGCTCTTGGGAAGGGATATCAAGTCATACTAGCTCTACTACTCCTTCTGGTGGAAATGCTACCACTCAAACTACATCTCTCAGCGCAAGCCCAGTTAGCAACCTAAGCAATCCCAGGTACCCTAACTACATATTTCCAGCACAAAGTATGCCACAGGGCCAAATAACTGGATTTCTTGGCCCACCAATACCTCAAAACCAGCGATATATTCCTATTAATGGATATCCGATACCTCCTGGATATGCTGCTTTTCCTGCTGCCCACTACCAACCTGCAGGTCCACCAAGGGTCATTCAGCACTGTCCTCCACCCAAGAGTCGTTCACCAAGCAGTGCAAGTGGATCAACAAGCACTGGTCATGTGACCAGCTTGCCTTCTTCAGGATCCAATCAGGATGCCAATATACCCTTGCTGTCTCATATGTCAGTGCCAAATCATCCAAGTGGGATTAGCATAACCGTTTTTGGAAACAAGACTCAAAAACCCTACAAAATTGACTCCAAACAACCATCTTTAGATTCTAGTATTCATGGGCATAATGAAACTGTGATTTCAGCAGAGATGTAATAAATAAGGGAGACCTTTGTAAATGAATCTATTTACAATATGAACTAGAGCAGGGGTCTCCAACAAGTCTTAAAGTTGCCAAGGTTGGAGACCCCTGAACTAGAGGGTTTTAGAGATTTATATTCAAATATTTTATTGGAGATTTTTTTTTCCAGCTGTATAAAGAGGTGTTTGCAATAAGTATCTTCTGTGAAGTTCTTAACAGGAAGTGCCATTCAATTTTTTTAAAAATGTACTAACACAACACTGTGGCTGCAAATTTATTTTACAAATAGTAAAGGGCAAAAGTATTTCTGTGTTTTAAGAAACGTATTTAATCATGGTTTTTTTTAAGTGAAATGTTTTCTCTCTCAGCAGTTTGACTATTCTGAACACATGGTGATGAAATGTTAGGAAAATTAATTATACTTCTGTAGGATGAAAATTTCACTATTGGTCTCATCTATACCCAAATGCATATTCTATTAAGCCAGAACAGTGTTTCTCAACCTCAGCTGCTCCCAGAATTCTCCAACCAGCATATTGACACATCTTAAAACTTGCTGAGTTGAAAAATCTTGAGTCGGACTACAGCCAAACATACTGCTGAATTCATACAATACACTAAACTAAATTTGTGAAGTGTTTCTTGATTAAGCCACAGTTACCTGGGTTCACACAAAATATTAAGGCATAAGCTAGGATTTACAAACCACAAGCTAGAGTTCAAAAATACTTCACCTACTTACGGTACTTAGTGTGTTGTCTGAACTAAGCCATTGGCAGAGTTCACATTGAACTCATGAGCCGAGGTGGCGCAGTGGTTAGAGTGCAGCACTGCAGGCTACTTCAGCTGACTGCTAGCTGCAGTTCGGCGGTTCAAATCTCACCGGCTCAAGGTTGACTCAGCCTTCCATCCTTCCGAGGTGGGTAAAATGAGGACCCAGATTGTTGGGGGCAATATGCTGACTCTGTGAACCGCTTAGAGAGGGCTGTAAAGCACTATGAAGCGGTATATAAGTCTAAGTGCTATTGCTATAGTGCTATTGCTATTGTGATAAACCTTATTTTTGGCTTAGACATTGAGGTTTCTAAATGCCAAGGCTTAGCATTATGTTTGATTTAGATCACTGTAGCTTGTTTAACAAATTAAACTAGCAGTGTTTGAAGGCTGCCAGTGACTAGCTTCACATACTAAACCATAATGTGGTTTACATTGGCTTACAAATAGCCCTTGAGTTACAATTGCTTATTCAATAGCCATTCAAACATGTGACAACACTGAACAAAGGGGACTTACAATGTGTCCTCAGAATTCTGGCCATTGCAGCACCCCTCCAATCATATGACTGCTATTTCCAATATTCCCAGCCAGCTTCCCCGCAAGCAAAGTCAGTGGAGAAGCCAGCAGGAAGTCAGAAGTTGCAGTCCTGTGAAGCTGTCACTTAGTGACCCACATGATTCTCATTTAACAACGGCAACTGGGACTGTCACTAAGTGATGCAGTCACATGACATCATGCTTTATGACCACCTCACTTAATAATGGCAATTTCAGTCCCCATTGCTGTCATAACCCAAGGACAACCTGTATTCTGTATTTTAATCCAGGCACTATGTTGTGTAAAACATGTTGTTAATATTGGGTTGGCATTCCCCAAATTGGACCTTTTTCAACAGACCATGATTAATGAAATCATGATTTAGTACCATAGCTAAATCAGGCCAATGACAAGTATCATTTTTATCCCATGCTTTGATACTTATGGGGCATTTATCTGATTTGTGTTTTTTCTTCTAGGCATCCATATTAGAAATTAAAATGATATGCAATATCAAACATTTATTCAATTATGCTTAGTCCCATGCTAACCTATGTTTTTAGGTTTTTTTCACCCAGCAATTTGTAGTCACTGGTTTGTGAATTTTGGACGTATGATCTGTGAATCTAGTCATCCCGTTTGCCCTTGTTAGATAAATTATTTTCAAAAACCAGTCTCTAATGATAAATCTACAACCATTTATAAAACTCAAAATGAATAATTTTGTATTAAGAATTGTGTTCATAGCAGAGTAAAGCAAAGAAGACATTTAAAAAGAAAAACCTTCATGAAACCACATACATTAAATGAATGAAAAATATATTTCTTAATTTTATATCTGTAGTTGCAATAGAATTTTGTATCCTTTTGTTGCTATGCAACCCTTTAAATATTTCAATTCTTATTTTATAATAAACAGACAATCAGTTTTCCCAGTAATATTTATTATTTCAATTAAATCAGTAGCTTTTCTAGTGTTAGCCCTGAAATTCTACATTCCATTAGATGTACACAATAATTTTCTAGAAATTGCCTATAATTTTTGTATGTCATTTCAAATAATGTGAATTAGAATTATTTTTTACTAGAAAATATGGCCTTTGTGTTATTGAAATTTATGCAGATATAAATGATCAGAATAATTTGAAACCACTGAAAAATTGTATAAATTACAGCTTCTCAGAAGTTTTTAAAATTTGAACAGATTTTGAATGGATTATGTACACGGTCTTTCAGACACTTGACGTAATTTTCTTCTTTTTGCACAAAAATGTTTTTGTATAGCAGAATTGAAAATACATCTTGCTTTTCATTTTTTTGGTTTATTTCTCTCTTTTTCGTTAATGAAGATATCTTGAAATATAGAGTGACTTGAGGAACCCTTTTGATTTTATTTGGTTATTTTCACTGCATGCATTTATTTACTGTATTACTTTATAGATTGTTTTCATTAAGATTATTGCACTAAAGCATGAATGTGTAATAAGACATGGCTATTTTATACAGACATTAATTGCCTTTTTGTATCTTGGACACTAGAGTAATATTAAACACTGATTATTTTAAACCACTGGTTTTGAAAACATGGCTAAGATAGAATGTCTTGGGGAACATAATATAATAATCACACAGAGAAGCTCATTTAAAGAAACTACATCTTTCTCACCACCTGCCTCCTTTAAATATCACATAAGACAATTGTCCATTGATTACTCTTAATTCAAAAAAGTACTTTCTTAATAAGCATATCATTTTAGATATCAAAATACTACATGTTAAAAAACAATGCTAGAAAACAATGGATACAAAAGCCGCAATATGAAAAAAACCTGTAGATGAAAATTTTTACTGACCAGTTCTCAAAGGTTTCACAATAAATCTGTTTCTAATCTTTTGGCAAATATGTGTACAATAAAAAAGATTGTGCTGTTTATAACCATCAACCCTGCGGAAGACAAGAAGATATAGAACAGAAGCTTTGATATAGGTGCTACTTAGAATAGGTAATTTGTCCCCTTTTCTTGCCAGTAAGTCTAAAATGTTTGTGGTAATTAATATATGAATAGGAGTTTGTGAAAAACAGTGGCCATAAGCTTGAAAAAAAGAAAAAAAATGCATTCTCACCTCTGGAAAACCCAGATGGTCTCATGGTTATTTTTGAGTTTTCTAACAAATAAAAAGCTTATTCATTAATGTTTTTGCAGTATCTCACTGAAATAGTCCTGGCATGAAAGTTTGGAAAACTGTACTTAAATATTCTATAAGAGATTTTAAACAGGAGAAATGGTGAACAAGCCGGCCAGTTGTCTTTCATGAATGAAAACTTTGTCAATGGCAGACATCCGTTTTTTTGGCTTCATAACACAAAATTTAGTTTGTTAATAAACTCTAAAACAGCAGCAGAAATTCCTAGGGGAGAAAATAAACAAAGGGAAACCTCTCAAAGTAAATTGGGTAATGTGGAAAAAATACTTATGCCAGAAAAATCAGTATTCTGCAAAAACCAGATGGAAAAGACATGGTTTCTACATCACAAAAATAACAGAGAAAGAAACCACAAACCTTCAAATTGTAAAATAATAATAGTGTTTCTTTTTTTTTTAATCCAAAATATAATTATTAAAACTATTACTCCTAGAACAAAATTCATATCTAATCCACTATTATTAAGGGAAAGCATTATTCTAGAACTGAACAATTTTAATACCACTTTTCCCACATATTTTGGATTATAATCACCCCATTAACTATGAGATATTTAGTATCAATAGTATCTTTATTCTTATGTTGCTGACACCTATATGGTTTGAATTATTTCTACATATTCTTAATTAAGTTTGAATACACTTTTCTTACAAATTGTTTGCTGTTAGAAAGATGGTAATGCTTATGGCACTCATTTGCTTCCAAGGGTTTTATTTGCATCAAAAGGAAGAAATACTTCAACAAATTCTTTCAAGCAAATTTGTACAATTTATTTAGTAGATGAATGAGGAAATCTCTCACTTGGAATCCTATACAGTATATGCTGTAGGAACATTGAAAATCATTTGCAACATCTATTATGAAAGACAAACTCCAAGATGCAATAAATGATTATGAGGTTTTACATTCTGATCTAATGCGGAAATTACACTGACTTAGAGGAAACGTGAAATCTTTCATGTTTCATAAACCATGATATATGATTGCAGCTTGTATGGCCCTAAGCTATTTTAGCTTAGTCAAACCAAGGTTAAATGCATCATAGCTCAGCACAGAATGTGATTGCTGCACCCAAATAAAATTGGGTTTGAATAGTCATCCATGAAGTTCAGCAGGGAAGTAACTGCAAATTATTTTGTGTTTGTATATGTGCATGTACTATGTACCCAGAAAGCAAACAAACATAGTCCATTATTGTGTATATGTATTAACCAAGACCTAGTGAAACGTTAATTAGCATATATATCTCTTATCCTGTTTCATCTACAGGAAATCAGCAAATTATTTTCCAGTGTTGCATATGTAAAACATTGCTATGTCAGGATGGTACAATGATATAGGCAATGCTCATGGAACTCTTGCTGATATAAACCACATCCAGTCACGGAAGATGTCTGCCTTGTGAATGGTTTTTCAGATTACCAGAAGCCTCACTGCTGCGCTACGATTAGAGTAGTAACGTGTCATCAAGTTGTTGCCACTCTTAGCAACCACACAGTCTTTCTCAATGATCATCTGTCATTAACTTGTTCTTCAAATTTTCTCCACTGTACACTCATTGTCACGTAACTGAGTCTATCTACCTTGCTGCTGGTCATCCTGGTCTCTTCTACTTGTCCCACCACTAGAGGCTTTTCCAGAAAGAGAGAGCTTCACCTAATGAGTCTGAAGTAGGATAATTTCAGCCTGGTCATTTGCACCTTGAATGAAAACTATAGGTTGATTTATTCATCGATCCATTTGTTTCTTTTCTTGACTGTCCAGGATTTCTCAGGAAGTCTTCTCCAACACCAAAGTTCAGAAGTATGAATACAAGTAGACCTCAATAACTGTTCTTTTTAGCAACCATTCAAAGTTAAGATGGCACTAAAACACTAACTTTACAACTAGTCCTCACACCTATAACTCTCACAGCATCCCCATAGTCAAATGAACAAGGCTTAGGTACTTTGCAACTTGAGAATCGTTGCAGCATCCCATAGCAACATGATCACCATTTGTATGTTTCACAGCCAGCTTCCAACAAGCAGTAGAGAAGTGGGCAGTAAAATCACAAGTTGCGGTCAGATAATATCTTGCTTAATGACTGCGAGTGATTCACTTAAAGACTGCAACAGAAATGAGATCATGAGCCCATCACACTCATCTGTTGTCTCACTTAACTACTAGATCATTTAGTGATGGAGTTGCTGTTCCCAATTGTGGTCATTTGGCAAAGACTAATTGTATTCTTCCTATCTTGCATCTTCAAAATCAGTTGCTAAACTATAGTAGAAAATTCCAAAGTTTTATAGCTGCATTTTTCTGAGAGAATGTGATATATGATAATACATACCGGTATTACGTGATATATAACATAATCAACTTTCATCAAAGCTACTAAGAAAAACAAGTGCATTATTGACAATATTTATTAAATTTATGTGCCACTCTTCTTGTCCAGAGATGTCTCTGGGCGGCTTAATATGAATCACTATAGTATCTAGAGAGGGGTAAGTTTCATCCATGGGTGAAACTAATATAGGTTAGGACTCAATTCTCTCTCCTCTCCTATTTAACATCAATATGAAGCCACTAAGTAAGGTGATCCAATAGTTTGGGGTAAGGTATCATCAATATGCTGATGATACCCAGCTTTATATAGCAGCCTCCAGCTGCCTGAGCGATGCTGTGGATATCCTGTCTCAGTGACTGAAGCTTGTAAGGGTCTAGTTTGGATGCAATGGGTTCAACTCAACCCAAGTAAGATGGAATGGTTTACTTGGGTATTTGGGCTGTCTGATGCTAAGGTTTTTCCACCACTAGTCCTGAATGAGATGGCATTGCCCCAGATGGATACAATCTGGGAGTCTCTGTATGAACAGGTCCTGCTAGAAGAGCAGGTGGCAGCCATGGATCCTTGCACACTTGAGGGTGGTGTGCCTGTTCCTTGATTGAGAGACTTGCCTCACAGTCACTTGCCCTCGTGACTTCTCATCTGAACTATTGCAATGTGCTCTACATGCGTCTGCCCTGGAACAGCATTCGGAAGCTTCAGCTGGTGCAGAATGTGGCTGCATGGGTTGTAAAGGGTGTTGGGCATTTGATACATGTAACACCACTGCTTCATGAGCTGCATTGGTTGCCAGTGTGTTTCCAGTACAATAGTACAACATAAATATACATGGCATCAAGTAAACCTGATAATATGTATTACTATAGCCCACAGAGGGCTGTTTGGTGGGCTACAGTAATATATATTAGCAGGTTTACTTGGTGCCATATATATTTATGTTGTACTGTTTTAATAGTTCTAATAGTGTTTAATTGTCCTTATTTCTTAAGAGGTGCACTGACCCGAGTCACTTGTTGAGATGGGTGGCCATAGAAATAAAAACAAACAAACAAACAAAACGGCACCCAGCTCTATGATCACTGATTGCTCTGCTATTGTTTCAAAATGATACATGGTAGCAGAACAGCTTTTTAACAAATTAAATTCCCTAAAGAGGGGTGTATGCTCTGATTTGATTTTAATAAGCACATTTCATCAAATACATGTATTCTCTGTAGTGTAACACTACATGTTAATGATAGGTGAGACCAAACATTATACGCATCTGAAGGAACTGGCTTCCTCTATGTGAAGCAGCAAAGATCTCTAAGCTAGACGAATATGTTAGATAGTGGGTAGAGATGACAGGAGACAGACTTCCAAAGCAGCTCTTTATTTCAGCTCTTGTGTAAGCAACCAGCAAAGAGCAGTCTGACAGCTTGCCCTTTTATAGGGAGCTATCAGACAGACCAGACAATAGCGTTTGAGCTTTTTCCCGCTCAAACGCTGGACCTGGTTGGAACCATGCAACACAGTTGAAACAGTTAGAACATAACACCCCTCCCCTCCTGGATGGAGCTGTCCAGCATACGTAATCACGCAGGTAGGCGGGGCGTTTTGGAGCACTACTAGACCTGCGCAATACAGATGGTGGTGAGGCAGCGGCCTGTGCGGACAGGTCTGCTGCCGCTCCGGGGCTCGAGCATGGAAGCTCCTGGAAGGTACTGGGTGTGGCCTCCACGGCCGAAGGGACCGGTTCGAAGGGAGGACATCGCTGGCTCTCGGCTTCCACAGGTAGGCCTTCCGAGACACC
>QLTV01002925.1:684811-708725 GCA_003457575.1 Thermophis baileyi | reverse complement strand
ATAAAGAAAAAAAAACAGCCACTTAGTAGCAGGCAGAATCAACCACTCTCCAACCACAGCTGCTGTGGCCTAGAGGTAAAACTTTTGCCTCACAATAAGGAGGTTGTGAGTTCGATCCTAGGTAGAGCTGGGCTTCAATTTGAAAAAAAAAATAAAAATAAAATAAATAAAGCCAAAAAAAGATGGCGACCGCATGCACAGTGCTGGAAGTCACCTTCTGAGCATGCTCAGAAAAAAAAAATTGAAAAAAATTGAAAAAAAGATGGCGGCCCCCACAGACCGGCAACCACCGATCCGGTTCTGATGATGTCACTAGCAGGTCTCCCCCGGTTCGGGCGAACTGGTCCGAACTGGTAGGAACCCACCCCTGATTTTATCCTTCCATCAATCCTGGACTAGTGTGAAAAATACCAAAGACAGATCCAAATTCACCCATTGAGTTGCACATCAGGGCTGGGTTCCTCCCGGTTCGGACTGAATCGCCCGAACTGGTAGTGACCCGCTGGTGACGTCACTGAAGTGGATCGGCCGGTGCTGGTCCGTGGGCGCTGCCATCTTTTTTTGTGAATTTTTTGTGAATTCCATCTTTTTTTTGTGAATTTTTTGCGACTTTTTTTACTGTTTGGAAGGTTTTTCCTCTTTTGCTGCTTGGAAAAGGGCCTTCCCGCCCGCCCCTGGGTTTATACTGACCTTTATTCCTTCACCCGAAGCACACTGATCAGCTCCTCAGCTGTGTTTCGGGCTGATTGTAGCTACTGAGCATGTGCGAAAGCAAAATTGCACGAGGGAACGCGCGTGCGCGTGAGCGGAGTGAGCGCATGCGCGCAAAATGTCGCAATGTGAACTGGTGGGGAAGGTAAGTGGAACCCACCCCTGTTGCACACCTAATGAAGGTCTCAACCTGGGTCCTTATTCTACTCAGATGTTCTAACCATCCCATTTACCCTAATAGTCCATAGGTAGCTGCACTTGCATACCTTTGTGGTTCTTCTTCTTCAATCCTGTTAATTGGTTTCACCAGAATTAATTAAAAATAGCTGTTGGTTTAAAGTACCTTGAAGCTTTTACTTCATTGGTGGTTTTTGTCCAAATGCTGTGCTTAAAATACTGATATAGTATCATTTCAGTTGCCTGGAAACCAGGTTTGTGTTTCTTTTTGCTGTATTGAATCATAACAATAATTGATTTGAGATTCACTCATTCACTCATTCATTCATTCATTCATTTTCTAGAGCTGTCTATTTCAATCAATGACTATGGGCGGCTATCATTATCAAATTGTAGTTATCCTGTCTTGTGGAAAAAACATCTCTTATTAGTTCTTTGGGGTGCAAAGATTGTGTAGTTGTGATTTATGTAGGAAGCTTGTTTTCCAAGCTCAACCCATTCAAAGAGTCATCTGACTGCAGTAGATTGTCAAGGGCTGATTACAGTACTCGGGGCACTCAATCTGTCCTCTAACTCCCATTGCAGTCCTAAAAAGGACACTTTTGGCTCCAGCATTTTATGACCTTCTAATAGGATACTGGGTTAAATGCAGTCTATGAATTGTCTATCCTAGATTTAGCATGTGGGGCAAATGGAGTTATCCTGCACTGGCTAACTCAGTCTTTCTAAACTTTGACAACTTTAAGATGTGTGGACTTCAACTCCCAGCCCCCCCCTCCCCAATGGTAACCCTCCAACCCAGGGGTGGGTTCTAACTTACCTTGCTGCCGGTTCGCTTCCTCCCGCGCCGCGTGGCTGCACGCGCATGCGCAGTGCCGAAAATTCAGAAAAAAAATTCCCCAAAAAAGCCAAAAACAAGATGGCAGTGCATGCACAGTGCCGGGGACTGAGTTTCTGTGCATGCGCAGATGAAGAAAAAAATAGCAAAAAAATTTTAAAAAATTAAAAAAAATTCCAAAGAAAAGATGGCAGCGTCCACGGACTGGCACCGACAGAACCGGCTCCGTGACATCACCAGCAGTTTGCTACCAGTTCTATAGAACCGGTGCGAACTGGGAGGAACCCACCTCTGTACTGATCTGAGGTGGCTTACAATCTTACAAACAGAAAAACAGGCAATTAAAACAACTCTTATCCATAACAAATCCTCGTAGAAATAAGGTTGTCCTCCCCAAAGGCTCTATGGAACAACATCATTTTAATGCTTTCCATTTTGCTTATAAGTGTCAAGACCATCAACATTGTATTAGAATCATAATCAAGTATATAACAGAGCTTCAGGATCTGCTCTCTACTGTTCTATCAATCTTCAGAGCATTTTTTGGTTTTCCTTTTTAAGGGCCTCTTTCCCCCAGGGATAGTTAGTTGGCAGTTCCTCAGTGGTTACGTTTAAAGCTAGCAGTTAGTGAGGGCAGAACCAGACATGACTAAGATGCCATTCTCTGATACAATCTTCCTTCCTTCCTTCCTTCCTTCCTTCCTTCCTTCCTTCCTTCCTTCCTCCCTCCCTCCCTCCCTCCCTCCTCTGACACAGTGGTGGGATTCAAAAAATTTTACTATCAGTTCTGTGGGCGTGGCTTGGTGGACGTGGCGTGGCTTGGTGGGCATGACTTGGTGGGCATGGCAGGGGAAGGATACTGTAAAATCTCCATTCCCACCCCACTCCAGGGGAAGGATACTGTAAAATCCCCATTCCCTCCTGATCAGCTGGGACTCGGGAGGCAGAGAATAGATGGGGGCGGGGCCAGTCAGAGGTGGTATTTACCGGTTCTTCGAACTACTCAAAATTTCCACTACTGGTTCTCCAGAACTGCTCAGAACCTCTGCTCTGACAGCTTCTTCACTTCTTCTCCTAAACTAAAGTTTAAACTTAGACTTATTTAGAATAACTTTATTGTCACTTTGAATGTACACTAATCGGCACACATTAAAATGAAATCTCATTGTATACAGCTCTCAAAGGGACTCCACCTCCAATATACACTACATAAACATGACAAAATAAATAAATAAATATAAAATTATGCATGATATACCCACATATATTATATGACATGGAGAAACAACAGTCTAGTTCAGATGTATACATGTACATGGCGAGAAAAACGAATCTAGCGAGTTTACCAGATGGATGGCATAGGGAACAAAGCTGTTACAGAATCTGGTAGTCCTGCTAGAAATACACATTAACTTTCTCCCAGAGGGGAGCAACAGAAACAGACCATGAAGTGGGTGGGTGTGGTTTCTAACAATGCTTTGAGCTCTAAGCGCATAGCGCTTATGATAAACAAATCACTGTTCCTATAGTTTGGCTGTAAGGAGGAACTGTTGTTCATTTGTAATTAATTTTAATGGAATGGCCAATATGAAATGCAGTGGCCTGCATGTTAACATGTTCCAGACTTCCTAAGCATACCTCCTCTGTATTGGGGGCATATAGTGATCACCAGTAGGTTTTCAGATGCAATTTAAGGTTTGGCTCTTGACCTAAAAAACCCTATATGTTTTGGAGATATTTTCAGGACTATCTTCTTCAGCTAGAATCAATTCGTCCTGTATTAACATTCTGGGGAAAATTCTTTTGGACCCCCACCTTTGGACCATTGACCTTAAGAGAGCTGAGACCACAAGGAGATATTTCTGCATGAGTCCATTATTCTGAACAGCCCTTCCAAAACAGGTTGTTTTTGGAATGCTGCCCAGCTTTATTAGCTTTCCAGAAGTAGGTTAAACTAGTGCTGTCCCGGGGGGGGGGGGGGGCGGTTGTAGCTAGTTAGATAACGCCTTTGGAATTTTTATATGTTGTTCTATTTCAGTTTAATTCTGTTTGAAAGTAATTTAATTCTTCGTTTATTTTGTACTACATATCATTAGCATTAGCATTAGCATCAATCTATATAAATCAATGCACAATCATTTATCTGGGACCAGAAAGAGGCAGAGAAGAGATATCCATTAAGTATGAATTAGTCAATCAACAAGAAGTACAACCTTCTGACAAAATTGTTCTGGGCTTGAATACTGGGTAGAAATAGATCTGGTTAGGAAATGGACGATGGGAGATCTTGTGAAACAAAAGGCTACTTAGAAAAATTGCAAGCAGAACCCATGGCAAACCTTAAGGAAGTCTCAAGGCTGGAGGATAGGCAGGAAAGTTAGAAAGTTATATGAGACAAAGGCATTTGCAAACCACATTTGTATTATTGTTAGTGTCTACAGAGTTGTTATGAGTGGTTTTATTTTATATTACTGAAGCCAAAACCATTTGTTATCTTTTCTTTCTTTAGGGCATTTCTATTATGCCTGTGGAAGACAATTGGATGGAATGGATAGCTGAAATTGAAGGGCTGAAGGATACCTTATGGGAAGGTGCTACTCTTTCCTAGAAATGTTATAATGTACAGTGGTATTGCACTCCCTAAACAACATGGATGATTTATTATTATTTACCATTTGTAGAGCCTTTTGGTAAATGTCCTATAAAATATATTGATTGAAAAATCAAGGTCGGGCACTTAGGAACTGCAACACATTCTGAAAAAGCTTTTGAGAACTCCAAATTCTTCAGGAAATAAATTGTGGCAAAAATCAGAAATGCAAATTCTGCAATCAGAGAGGGGGGAAAAGCACTAATTGAAGTTATAGAATAGAGTACTTAAATAATAGAAATATGAACTATCAAATATTGACGGTGGAAGTAGCAAAGATAAAAATAAGAACGTAAGAAGGCAGCCTTGTTGTTTTATGGCATTATGGGTACTGAAATGTGTGCATCCTCTGTTTGCGTCACAATAGATATAAATAGATGAAAGGTTGCTTATGTAAGACTTCAATCTATGCCCTTTACTGTTAAAGAAAAGTCTAGTCACTTCCAACAAATACACATTATTTTAGACTGTATAAATCTTTCTATAATTAAGGATGGACAATCTTAATTTCAAGAACCACCATTCTCTAATGTAGTGTTTCTCAACCTCAGCAATTCTAAGGTAGAATTCTGGGAGTTGAAGTCCACAGATCTTAAAGTTGTTGAGGTTGACAAACACTGTTGTAATGAGTGCGTGCCATTTAGTAGACAGGTGAAGGAAGTGGTGAATGAAATCAGAGCCAAATGTAGGTGCCCAACTCTTACCTTTTACTTGCACATCGTATTTTTTGATGTCCTTTCCCCCTTACAAGATATGCTAAAGGTCACTTTCTAGAAGTCCAAATAGATTGTTTCCAGAGGCTTTTGAGATTCACCTGAGAGCCATGTAAAATTAAGTCAAAGACCACTTGTTCATATTTACAGACTCCCTCCACCTGGCATACAATATAATACATATATATTTATATATATTATACTAGGTGCTGAACTTCAGCTGTCACTGAAATATTCTGAAGACTACAATGCCATGCCTCCAACCATCACATTCACCACTATTCCTTTCCATCCCAATGGTAAGGGTGCTATTAAGGACAATGTTCTTCATATGGTAACTGATCAAAAGCAACTTGTTGCTTCACGTAAGGGTTGTTTTCCAGAGTAATATAACAGCTACATATAATCGTGCTTAGTAGTTTATATAGTGCTTTCATAATTTTGATTTTATCTGCTTTGGTGTAAATGCACTATATCAAATTAATAATGAATCAATATTTTTGTAATATAAAATATTGAGAATAAATAAATACCACATAAGCTAAATGTTAAGATTTTGTAAAATCTTTCTTTATAAAGCAGGGGTGTCAAACTGGTGGCCCGTGGGCTGGATGTGTCCCGCGCAGGCCATGCCCACCCCGGCTCCGCAAAGGCAAAAAACGTCACGTGACGCGATTGAGTTTGACACCCGTGTTATAGAGACTAAAACTTACATAACTCTTTACAGTATGTGTACTGCAGTGATGGGTTCTAAATCCCATCGCTACCGGTTTGTGTGCGCGCTTGCGCGCATGTACGACACTTCTGCGCATTCGCAGAAGCGTCCAGGGCAGGTGGGCGGAGCCTCCTGCCGCTGCCACTACCGGTTCGTAGAACCGGACCGGTAGCAACCCACCGCTGGTGTACTGTAATATGCAGATTTTAGCATATTAGTAGGAAAGGCTCCAATTTAAACATTAATGTTTTTGTCTTTTATCCAAGTGGATCCAGAATCTGGGAGACCTTGTGTGGATTTTCTAGATAACCTTAGCAAATGGAACACTAACTTCACAATGACTAGTATTCTACTTACTATCCAGGTAAGAAAGAATGATACAAACATTTTTTTCATAATTTTCTTTTGTTTATGGGAGAAGTAGTCTTAGTTTATTTTTGTAATACTAGGAACCTCACGGCAGCATACTGTAAGCTCACACAAGGCATTTGCACTAATCCAGTAAAATTGTTAGTTTTTTCCTTAAATAGTTTTCAGTAGTCCTTTTCATAAGCTTCTTTTGAGATTCCCCTCAGTTCTAGTTACAGTTTGTCAGATTGGTAGGACTGAGGAGGAAAAAAAACATTCTTCCTTCATGGGCCCACACAGAGTTTTGCAATTCTTTAAATTCTAATTAAAGAAATTAAAGAAAAAAAAAGAGTCATGATGTAACTTTAGAAAGAGGTTAAAATATATTTGTACTTATAACTGCAATGAAGAATATTAGAAGTACCTTCTTTGCCCTTTTTTCTTTCTTACATTTTTTCCTGTGTCTTTGATTTCTTTATTTTTCTTCCTCTCCTTTCTTTTTTTTATTACCTATCCATTTGTGCTATTTTTATATACTTGTTTAAAAATTAATAAAAATCATTTTAAAAAGAGAAAGCACGGATATATTCATAAAGTTGTCAAGAGTTAAGCTCATCTCAGAGAACATCTATCTCTACCATACATGTCCAAGGAAAGATATTTAATTAAATGTTGACACTATTGTGTCTTTTATTTTCACCACAGCAATTCCTCTTAGAGTCTTCCTCAAAGAAAATAGCTCTTTCCTCTGTTGATGAGAGAGCTATAGAAACATTTTGGGAATGTTTGTTAAGGCATGAGGTTCCCACATCCATAGCTTTGGATAGTGAGATGGGTGGCATATAAATTTAATAAATAAATAAAATTATAGCAGGATATCTCTAATGCCATGTTTTCCTATCTTGAAGATTATATTTGTTGTTGCTATGAAGGAGGTCCATCCAACAAGCGGCACAGCTGTTTCAGCCTTTTTTTTTCCTTTTTTTTTCTTGAGTAATAAATATAAAGCACTACGGGGAGATTGTCTTCTATTGTTAAAGACATTCTTTAAATTGTTGCATAATTTTAACTCCTACCCTTCTAGGATCTGCTTTGGTATATGTTAGGAAAATGGGAGTTTCCAACTTCCCTTGGTGAAATAATGAAGGACTACCATTGCATTTAAAAAAAAAAAGCTTTATTTTCTTTGAGCTGCTATCACTGTTTGAATCATAACTAGAAGGAAAGGGATGGTTTCCTCCCCTCCTGGTACTCAAGAAATTATTACAAATATTCCCATCCTTCCTTCAGAAATGAATGTGTGGAGCTTTTTAATATTTTTTTACATTAACCTCCTTCCGAAATAGTAAAGGAAATTTTGCAGCAAGTCCAGTATTCCATTCTGAACTGGATGCATCCAAAGGAGAAGAAATGCTGGTTTCTCCATGTTCCCCATATGTTCATAATTTGTGTCTGCCAAGGTTAGAGTGGAAAGAAAAGTATCAACCTTCTGTAAGTTTTCTATTCTGTGAAAACACAGAGCAGGATTCATGCCTTCTAACGGCCATGGCTAATCCAACAAAGCCATTTATTGTAAATAGTGTTTAATTTCAGGTACTCTTTGACTTAACAAACATTCATTTAGTGACCATTCAAAGTTACAACAGCACTGAAAAAAGTGCATGATGAACAGTTTTCACACACCTGACAACTGTTGCAGCATCCCATGGTCACGTGATCAAAATTTGTATGCTTGCAACAGGCATGTATTAGTGACAGTTGCACTGTTCCTTGGTCACACGATCACCCTCTGTAATCTCCCCGTTGGCTTCCGACAAAGTCAATGGGGGAAGCAAGATTCACTTAACACCTGTGGCAAAAAAAGGCCATTAAGTGAAGCAAAACTCACTAAAGAACTGCCTTGCTTAGCAATGGAAATTTTGACCCCTATTGTGGTCGCAAGTCGAGGACTACCTGTAGCTGGTTGAGTTTGTAATCAATAAAGCTTTGCAGATTGATGCGTGCATGTATTTTCATGCAGGTTTTGTTGTCTAATCCTGTGCTGAACAATGCCATGAACCTGGAGGCAGCCCAAATGCTGAGAAACAATTATCCCCTCTACAGAGAAAAAGTTGTACAGTGTGTCACAAATAGCAAGCAACTCGAAGGTAATAAATGCTTGTGCTTTCTGTTGTTAATCATAGATAAATTCTTTCTGCACTATGGGGAGTTTTAGAAGAAACTATTTGAATAGTATTCTTGAAAAAACACTATTTTATACATTGTCATAAATTTTAATTAGTATCATTGGCAATGTAACTTGAGCATGGGCTTTCTAAGCAAATCTCTCATCTCACAAAACATATTTGCCAGGATACAGAGGTTATGCGGAGGTCACAAGCTGGAAATAAAATCAAAGCATTTATATTGGGGGGGGATTAAAAAATTTTATATCAGTGATTCTCTCAGGTACTTAACTCCTGGCATCATTATAATGAGAAGGTCAAATATAGCACAATGGAATGTTGTACTACAACAAAGGTAGCATCATATTTTTATTTCTGTTTCAATAAATGTTGGAAGTATTTGCCATTTCCATGCATTCTGTCCTAATTTTAGAAGGTCAAAGATGGAACTGTCCTTCAAGTTAAATTGTTATGGATAAGTGGACAAAAAATATGTTTCAACTGAGTTGTACAATTCTAATATAAATTTCCAATCAAGTCATCTTGTTCCATCTATACAGTCTTCCATCTATACAAACCTTTCAGACTAATATGGCTCAGGGTATTTCCACCCATCACAGTTCTCCTCCTCAATGTCTCCAAAGCAGTTTGAAGCACCCTGACAATCATCTTTGCATCTGCTGCAGGGGTGGGTTCCTCACGGTTCGGACTGGATCGCCCGAACCATTAGCGACCCGCTGGTGACGTCATGGATCCGGTTTGGTTGTTGCCGGTCCGTGGGCGCCGCCATCTTTTTTTGTGAATTTTTTGTGAATTTTTTACTGTTTGGAAGGTTTTTCCTGTTCTGCTGCTTGAAAGTGGGCCCTCCCACCCGCCTCGCAAAACATCGCGATGCGAACCAGTGGGGAAGGTAAGTGGAACCCACCCCTGATCTGCTGATGTCATTAACTAGGAAACAGAACACAGTAGGTCAATCAGTAGTGTTCTTCCAGTAGATTAGAAGGAATCTGCAAAACAAAATAAAACCCCTCACATTCAATCAGTGCCCTATCCAGACTCCTGTCTGTCTCGGAACAACAAAACATCTTGTCACCTATATACAACACAGTGCATGAAATAAATTGCCAGTCCCTATTTCCCTCCATATCCCCAGTCTACATTTGCAGCAAATGATGCGTTTGTGTATTTTACATATGTTTTTAAAGTAAAATTCATTATAATCTAAATTCGTAATAGGTAAAGGTGCTTGGCTGCAAAATTCTTTATTCCTACTGTATTAAAACCCCAACTGAGAGCTGTGAATGTACCGTATCATCTGATCATGTCATCAGTTTTGCAGCCCTCTTTATCATTCTATGGTATCCTGATGCTGAACTCAAAAGGGAGAAGATGCACATTGCAGGCAGGTCTAGGACAACTCACCACGGTCAACTTGCCATGGCCAGCTTGCCACAACCAATTCGCCATGGCCAACTGCCCACGGGACAATTTGCCATGGAACAAAAGTTACACTAATATCAAAGAAATGGTGGAACAGAATCATTAAAGAAAGGATACCAAAGGAGGGACAAAATGAAATGTGAGTGACCAAAAGTAAAATATTTTTAAAATTATTTTAGATAATTAAATTGAATTGTTGAATTGTCCCACGGTGAGTTGGCCGTGGCGAATTGGCTGTGATGAGTTGGCCACAACAAGTTGGCTGTAGAGAGTTGGCCCATTACGTTGCAGGCTGCAGCAACTGGCATTCCTTCAGCTATGCTAAATCAAGCCGTTGTAGCGGCTGAAACTCAGGAGTAGAGCAAAGGAGTGAAATAAAAGTTTCTTCCAAAGTATTGGTATTGGATCTCACTCCAGACGTTCACCATTGACAAAGGCAAGTGTGCACACACATTTGTTATTGTTGCCATTATTATTATGATCACTCTGAGTCAATCCACTGCAAGATGAAATACTTCTCATTGACATTTACCACTCTGGTCCAGTAAAGGCAGGCAGCCAGAGGAGAGAGAGAAAGAAATGTGTACATACGTACACATGCATGTAGGTAGTCCAAGACTTACGCTTAGCAATGGTTCAACATTATGGCTACTTATGGGCCGATTCCAAAGTTCCAATGGCTTCCCCTTCCCACACTTTTGTGACTGCATGTTGAGCACTCAGCAACTAGCCTGCATTTATGGCTGTTTGCAGCATCCTGCAGTCATGTGACTGTCATTTATGATATCTTTGACGAAGAGCGGCATTTACTTCCAGTTTTTGGCAAAAACAGCCCAGAGTGATCAATGGTTTCGTTTTACGATAGTGGCATTTGCTTTACCACTGCCATGTTCACTTTACAACCATCATGTTCACTTAACGACTGCCACCAAAAAGGTCATAGAATCGGGTCGGTGACCCACTTTAAAACTCTCATGAGTTACAACAATAATGGGGAAGGCCCATTATGGTCATAAGTCAAGAACTACCTGTCCTATATATGCTTTTGGGTAAACCCATAGGTGACCCAGAAATAAAAGGTCTTAGCTGCCAAAACTGTGGAATTAAATCCAGAGTTTCATGAGAATTGGAACTGCTAATAATCCTGCTAGTAAAATCAAATAAAGTATTATTTCCACATAATGAGTCTGGGTAATTTAGATTATTGTAACTGTACCTCCTTATAGTTATTAGTCCTATCACTGTTGTGACAACTGTAGCAATTCAGTGTTCACCTCATATTTGAAAGTATTTTTTTCATTACTGGTAATAAAGCCACAGGAATCTTCTGGTTGCAATTATACGTGGCTCAATTAAATCTTTAATGGCATAAAAGTATTGGATTGTAAAATATTCACAACAAACGGGCATTTTTAAAACTTCTTCTCTTGTCCAGCCATTGCCAAAGATTGGGATACGTCAGTCAAGTTTTACCAAAAATCAGAAGAACCAAGCCAGCAAAGGTAATGATATACAGTTAAGTTCATAAATGTTGTAATGCTATAAATTATTATTTGAATTATTGAATAATTTATATTTGCTTTGAAAAGCAGTATTTCATCCAGGAGTAAAAATTTCTAGCAGTGTTAGTACAAAGTCACAAATATTAACAGAAAACTTAAAAAAACATGCTCAATATATGATCTATTGCTTCAGAAAGATATCAAAGGTAATTCTGCTTGGAGAAACACTGTGTGGCATCACCGAAAAATTTGTTTCTCCTTCGTCTTGCCTGTTTAGCATCATATGGAAAATAGACATGAAGCATTACATTTTATGAGGCCTACAAAGTCTGGGCATGAACTAGAAGAACATTTTGGACTTCAAACTGTTGAGGCATGGAAATGGGCCAGCATCCAGTTTTGAGAATTGGCAAGATGTAATTTATATTACTGATCCCAAACAGTAACTTAGCAGTTGGCCTTCCTGATAATCAAAGAAGCCTTCAAAAATACATTTTAACTTGAATAAGTCACATATTTACATACACATAAATACATCTAACTATGGTGAACCATTTCCCTTCTTTAAAGTTTTTATTTTATTTTAAAAGAAAGTCAAACACTAAAAGATAGGTTACTAGTTTAATCTTGAGAACTATAAACATTTTAAATATACATGTTCAATATTATTATCTACAGTTTCATTTGAAAAAGTAATAGGTAGTATAATAGGAAACACGTTTTTAATATAGATAAGAAACTGTGATCATATTCAATTAACTTTCCCCAATATTATATGCTTCTTCAAAGCTATATGTTATGTTAGTGTTTGAAATAGAACAGTTAAATATCAGTGATCCAATGAAGTATGTATTCTAATTTTCCAGAGTTATGTAATAACAAACCTGGCATCTAACAACAGGAATGGTATCATTTCTATATAGCATTGATGTATAGTGTATGCCATAGGAAATGTTGGCAATAATTATCAATATATTATCAAGTATATCAGCAGGATTTTTATAAAATACTGTTACATACGTTTTCCAAAACTCTTCAAAAAAATTTAACCAAAAGAACTGGCTAATTAGGCATTCTTGACATTGTATTATATACCAATAGCTTATAAGCTCCAACACAATATGAAAGTGTTATAATTGACGTGGTTCTGTTTTCACAGAATATAGAACCACCTATTAATTTGTCTTCACAGTCAATTCCTGCTGACTTGCTGAACCATTCTCCTGCTTATAAACAAGCTGTAATTGATAACATATTCATCCATTTAGACTTTTGTCACCAAAGTGTTGATCTCCAGATATATTGAACTTTGATTCTCATAAACTCATAACCTGTACAACCTCTAGCCTTAACAAGTGGGGATTAAGGAAGTTGTAATCTAGTATATATGGAGACACATTCGTTGAGGGATATTTCTGTAGATTTTTTTCTCACAGAAAAATTACTACCGGTAGTAAAAATAAAATGCAGATGCAGGTCTTGAAGAACTAGAAACATCTTGTCTTTGTTGTAGAATCTGCCCTATACTGATCATGTAATTTATTTATTAAATTTATATGTTGCCCATCTCACCAGTAGGGTTAGGTATAAGTAATCCTCGTTTAACAATGGTAATTGGGACCAGCAACACCGTTGCTAAGTGACCAAGTCATAAAGTGCATTGCCCTGTGACTGCTGATTTACAACAGCAGTTGTGGCAGTTACAGTTGTCATCACTAGATGAATCCCATTCAATTGCAGTGTCCTGCAGTTATGTTTGCAGTCACGTTTACAACTTCCTGCTGGCTTCCCCAATGACTTCGCTTGTCAGAAACTGGCAGTGAAGTTTGCAAATTGTAATCATGTGACCATGGGGACACTGCAATGGCAACATCTATGACAACCTGTTGTGAGTCCTTCATTCAGTGCCATCGTAACTTTAAATGATCAACGAATGACTGATTGACCAAGAGGACTACCTGTATATATTAGAGTGGTAAATAGGCCGGGAGACCAAACATCTTTAATGCTGGTGGCATTAGGAAGGTAAAAATGTGTCAATCAGTGTTGCTGTCAGTGGCCAAAGAAGGGTTCATAGCAGAGAACAATTTCTCACAGTTTTGAAGAAAGGCAAAGTTACAAAGTCCTTGATGAGCTGCTGCTGACATTGAACAGGACAGCAACAGCAAAAGATAGATAAATTAATGCAAGGACTTCAAAGAAAGCAAGAATAATGTGATGATTGTGTTCCAGAATCTTGTCTTTTCATACAATAGCATGCTTGACATTTTCTTCTTCAGAGTCTCATTGATGTGTGTTGAAATCATTAATACACACAGAAAGGGGGGGAAGCAATTACAAGCATAAACCCAGTTCTCTTTGATTTCTTTATCAAATAGTTGGCTCATTCAGTTTGACATACCTAGTCCTGCAAGTCCGTAGCAGATCTCTTTCACAAAATACATCCAGCAGGAACTAAATAATGCCTGTAGATCTGAGCACCCCAAGGAGCAGTAGAACACCTCTTTAATCGTAAGAGGGCAAAGATTCCCAAACCATGATATAGGGCTCCTACCCCAAAAGACTGAATGTTATCATAAAATCAAAAGGTGCTTCAACAAAGTTTTACTGTTTTTTTACATCCCAAAAACCTGGCATTTTAACAGGAGAGTGTAAACTTTTTATATTCATTGTAGTCTGTTGGATTTTCTTCCATTTATACTGAAATTGGAAGCAGTCTCACCCTTTAAACCTCTGTTCTTTCTTCTTGGTGAAATGTTCTGCAGAAAAAAAATCTCCACCCCATAACTATTTCCATACGCTAGTTACAGATCATCTTTTCTTCCAAATGTATATTTTCAGAAAGACAACAGCGGTATCATTTGAAGAATATTTTATAACATGGTTTAAAATTGCCACATCAAGACCTGCTGAAGATTTTAAACACCCAGGTAAGCTGATGTTTTGGTTTCTTTAAATTAAAAAGAGCAAGTCTGATTTTGCACAAAATGTAAATAAATCAAATGGATATTTCATATGGCGATACCCTGCCCACCCCCACCCCTCAGTATGGAAGCTACAACCCATAGGGACTTTCAGAAATAAATCTTTTTTTGTGGGGGAAACCTTTAAAATTGTGTGACCCTGTGGTTGCTGCTAATAGAAGTATTGCTATATATATTGGGACTTTATGATTTTTTTTCTTATGGACAAATGCAGACTTGTGTTGTTTTAAAAAGAAGGCAGCATATTCCAAAGATCTCAAATTCAAATCATCATGAATGTCACAAGGATTAGTTCAATAAACTGAGGAATGCAACACTGAAGCTTTTTCATATGCAGATATAAAAAGCTTTAATGAGTCAAAAAGATAAGAAAATGAAAAAGATTCCTGATATGCCATTACCCATACATTTATTACATTAAAAAACCTTGTCATGAAACACAGCTATTTGCCAAGGAGTGCTGTGAAACAGCACTTCACTTTGGTGACTTAGTTGGCAGTACTTTCATTAAACACAATACCAAATTTGGTTTTATTACTAAGATGAAAGAAAGCCCATCCCATTTAAAGATGTCTAAACCCTGCTTTTCTCTTTCTTTTGTTTCCATGCGGAGTAGATGGATTTTCCTTCCTTTTGTCATTTTCTAGGTCACTTTCTCTTCACTCTTTCTTGCATAGTCCCATCTTCCTTCCTTTGCTTAGCAGGGAAATCTTCCTTGCTCGCCTGCTTGCCATCCCAATGTGAGGTCCTTGGTGCTCTCTGAGTTTGGTGGTTTTCTTACAGACATTTCATTACCCAGCTAGGTAACATCATCAATGCTAGAAGAGAGTGGGAATTTGCTCTCTGTTTATATACAAGTGGCTTGCTCTGTCAGTGTTGGCAGTTCCTTAGGCTGTTGTCCACCAATTCCCACTCCTTGGTTGCAGAGAGGTCGTGATTTGGACAATCATGTCTGCTTCCTCCAGCCTCCTACTCCTTCCCTGGCTAAGTCTTATCTCCAGGTGAAGAGAACCTGATACAATCAGAAGTAGTGCTCTGCCTTGGATCTTGAGAGCAGACAGGTGTTTTCAGAAGACAGCACTGCTCAGTGCTACAAAGCCTTGGAGGACCAAAGCCTTGGAGGACCAACCCCCCCAAGTCTCGCTCTTGTTGAAAGACTCACCAAGTTGGGCTGCTTCTCTCCGTGAAATACTTCCCATGTTCTTCACAGGACTCTGTGTCCTAGACTTGCTGTGCAACACCCTAAGTCCCTATAAAATTTACTAGAAGCCATAGAAAGCATGGCACTAAGTTTGAGCCTGCTATTCTAGAGGAAGTCTGAAAAATCGGGTGCCCAGGAGAGGAAATGACAGACAGATCTAAATCACAGTAGCTAAACTCTACTTAAAGTATCAAGAGAAAGCACCTGCCACACTTTCGAGGGGATGATTTTGTCTGTTTGCTTTTAATAAAAATAACAAAGGAAATCTTGCGACTTTAAATTTTGACTTTTCTGTATCACATTCAAGAATCAGAAAAGACTATTCCAAACCTAATTAAAATGGAATGTGCTATTTTCAGAACATTGAATCATTAGATTTGACACGTCCTAGGTGGTCTCTGCACAAACCTTATAATTACATTGTTTTAGATTAACTATATTTTGAGTAGTGAGTTAAAGACTTTATTATATAATGGGTATAATGGATGATGGATACATGGAGCAAATATGCATTATACTTTGAGAGAGCTGCTGTTCTTAACAGAGTTCAGTGAAATTTGCTTAATATAACTTGCCATAACATGAAGTTGAGCTGCATCTGATTTGTCACAGTTGAACTCATCATTAAGTCCCCCACCTGGCCCCTGGATATGTATAATTTGAATGCACAAGTAAAACTGCCTTCTTAGTCAGATTCAAGATCTTCCTTATTCCAAGCATGTGTTTTACCATTCAGCTATGGCTCTTTCCCAAAGGCTTATACAAAGGGAATTAAAATGAGCAACACATACATTAAGTTGAATGATGACAGAGTATTCTGATTTTGTACATATAGGATTGTGAAACAATTTGGATTTTTTAATGAATAGATAGTAGAAGGATAAGGTTTTTAACAATTTAAGTTAATGAAATACCTGTTGAATATTGGCCAGGTGACAATTGTGAAGACAATGAATGTCTTCTAATTTCTTAGTAAAGTTTGCTGTGCTTTTGATGTCTACATTAACTACAAAAAAACACATTGAAATACCTCTTAAGCGTGATTAAAAATATAATGTAGTTCCAATATATAAGTAAAGTATCTGTACTCACAAAGCTTTTCCGTGAATGTGAGAATGAATTTCCATTGTACCATCAAACTAAGCAAAAGGGGATATGGAATTAGATACCATTCGTATTATTATGTACACAACAATGTGAAATCACAGCTTCCAGTTCTTTACCTGGTATTGGTATTCGCATCGAGTTCTTTCCAAGAACTTAGGGTGTTGTAATGTATTGACTGTTGGGCACAAGCAGCCAGAACCACATGTGGGGAAAAAACTTGCTTTCTTATTGTGGAAATCTTCCCAGACTGCTTGACTTCCCTGGGGAACAGACAGATAAAGTTCCATGGGACTTAGGTGGGGTCAGTTTACCTCGCCACTGCACAAGGATTCAAGGCTAATTCCTCACTGGATCCCTCCTCACTGCCTGGCTTTCTGCCAGCATTCTGTCTATGTCTTTAATACAATATTCTGGTATTTTCTTTCCTGTGCATTCCAATTTTTAACTTGCAACGAGCCGAGGTGGCACAGTGGTTAGAGTGCAGCACTGCAGGCTACTTCAGCTGACTGCTAGCTGCAGTTCGGCGGTTCAAATCTCACCGGCTCAAGGTTGACTCAGCCTTCCATCCTTCCGAGGTGGGTAAAATGAGGACCCAGATTGTTGGGGGCAATATGCTGACTCTGGAACCGCTTAGAGAGGGCTGCAAAGCACTGTAAAGCGGTATATAAGTCTAAGTGCTATTGCTATTGCTATTGCTTGTTCTTTGCTGTCTCTTACATAATGAAGAATTGGTGGATGCTTTATTTGCAGGGAAAGATCATGTTATCAGTGGTCCTTTTCCTAATGGGCCAACTGTCTTATCTTTGCTGGCAGTATCAGTCAACAGATTCCTGAATCTCATATTAAACTAACTTCTATGCACTAAGATTGGTTATGTTATGTTATATCTATGGCCTTCCTATAGCTTACTGAAGTGAATTATAAGACTCCTTCAGGTTGGATGTCATACAGGAAGAACTAAGAAATTCATATGCTTGTTGTTTTAGAAAGTTAGCATTTTTTATGGAATGCGACCGTTCCAATTTGAAATTTATTTGGAATTCTCCTTCCAGTGTTTGAAGATCCGGAGTACATAGGAAACCGTTACAACTGGATGGCAGAGAATGTGAACAGAGGCAGTTGGGATGAAAATTTGTAGGTATCTGATGAAAAATCACATGTGTACAGCTATGGTAGGAAAGATGTTTAATGAGTATTTTAACCATTTTAAGTTCTTGATATTTAGTTATAGATTTATTTTCAAAGTAAAAAATCATCAGTAAAAAATCTAAATGTATGCCTTTAAACATTAGCTGCAACATCATAGTCTGCTGATTCTTAAACTACTAAGTTTAAGAATTAACGATTATTTATTTATTTATTTATTTATTTATTTATTTATTTATTTATCAATCAATCAATCAATCAAGTGGCTGGTTTGATTGCTTGTTGTTGCCAGGCAGGTGAGAGTTATTATTATTTTTTTATATTGGTTTTTTTATTGTTTGTATGCTGCCCAGAGTCACTGAGAGTGAATGGGCAGTCATATAAAACCCCAAAATAAATAAATAACAGTATTAAGTAAAAGGTATGCAGATTCAAATTATTATTTTTTCACAGAACCTGCCTTTTTTGTGAAATTTATGACTTTATAGTTACTGTAAGCAGAAGCATATACTGGTGTTACATATAGAAACTCCAGAAAATATTATTAAGAATAAGAATAATTTTATTCAGAACATCAATTCGTGAAACATAAAATGTTCAGGTGTATTATGAACCTGAATATAAGAACCAATCCAGGCTCCTAATTTGGATTCAGAAATGGGGATTGAACTTTGATATTAACATCTTAAAGTGAGATTGGAAATCACTGCAGATCTTTTAAAACAGGCATGTACAATCCCTGCACCCTACACCTATTAGCAACCTAGGTGGACCTTTTCAAGGGTGAGGGTACATACTCTGTGTTGCAACTTTCTTCCCCTTCGTAAAGCTTCCTCTTTACATACACACTTACTCAATGTTCCTATACTGGGGATTTGTGTATATTTATGAGGAGAAGGTGTTCTCAGTGTCTCCCAGAAAACAAATGTAATGTGGTCCCTGGGATTGGGGAAGATGTATGAGGCCTAGGACCCATAGTTCGAGAAGGAAACAGTCTAAGAAGCAGGCATCTACAGCAGGCATCACATTTTCTGTGTGCCTGGAATCATAGCATTACTGATCACTGGAGCTGAATAATTATACTAAGTTATCCCTACAATATAGCAAATTTATTTTAGAGTATACTAAAAAGTTTGCAACCAGTTATTTCATACATATGTGGCTATTTCACCAAAGTTGCCACAAACTGGCAGACACCTAAGAAAATCTAATTTGGGCTTTCAATCAAATAAAAACAAATGGTCAAAATTGGTTCATTTTTCTCTTGAACAGACTCTTATTCAAAAGGGTTAATTTTCCTTGGATACAACTTCCTCGTTTTATTTCTCTCAACAGAAGTTCTTTGTTTCATGTATTTGATAATTGCTTCATTATGTCGTGCCACACAATATATGTGTGCCAAGAAAGCATTTCAAAAATTAGCTCTTTTCTGAAGTTTTTTTCCCCCACTTTTAATTTAAAAAAAAATTAGCAAAGGACAAGAATAGGCTAGATTTGTTTGAGAAAGCTGCCTTTTCTTTGAAATAATGCAACTTTTGGTACTAATTGCATTGAAGCTTGAGAAAAAATGGCTGTGGTTTTTTTGACAGAGTTAAAGGCCCACCTTTTACTGCCATCCTGTGGTTGAAAACAGACTTTTGTAAAAATCCTTCCTTCTTTCCTTCCTCCAAGTAACAAGATTCCCCAATGACTGCTCAGGACATACCTGCAACTAAACAGATTGTAGTTTTACATGCATGGACCCATCACACAGCAAAAGCAAATATTTGGCTAAGTTAAGGCACTGTACACTTCCAAGAGCAGTGCTTCTCTGAACCTTTATAATAAAAAGCTGTAATTAAGCCAAAGCTTGTAAACAAACTGGCTTTCTTATGAAATGTATATTCATCATTTCTACTGCAACTATACTGAATGGAAGTTAAGATCCCTAAATAAAGAAAACACATGCATAATCCTATAAAATTTAATAACTTATTTATAATCGATAAAACAGTTCCCAGTTAGTCATTGATAGTAATTCAGTACTCTTCTAAAAATACTTAAATATCTTGAAAATAATAAAGTAGCATCAAAACCCTATATCAGCTGTCCCCAACCTTTGCAGTTCAGCGGACTGGCACAGGCGGTGGCGGGGGGGGGGAGAGGGGATGGTTTCACGAGTGCTGCTTCCACAAATGCAGTTTTGTCTGTGCACCTGGTTTACCTACCACTTCCGCAACACAGTTCCGAACAGGCTGTGGCCCAGCACTGGGCCGTGGACTGGAGGTTGGGGACTCTTGTCCTATATCATAGAAAGTAGCTATAGAATGAATTTAATTACAAGTCTATGTAGATTTGGCCTTTTGAGAGTGTTATATGCACTTCGATTGTAGAATTTATTAAGATATTGATGACTGCAAGCACAAATTTGGTCCAACATTGGAAAAGGGACACTTATCAACAATATCAGATTGGGGAACCAAACTTGGAGAATATGTAGTAATGGCAAAATGAACAGTAAATATCCTGAATAGAAGGTTGTTTAAATTTAAAAAAGACTTGTTTCTCTATATACTGTATCATGTCACCCAATAAGGCAAACTCAGACACTGACTTCCTATTACACACTTTTACACTTCTTGCAGAGAATCTCTCAAGTTACTCTATCTTAGTTACATGCTTCATAACTGGATGCTTCATCAACTTCAACACTTGTTGAACTGTTTTGTGAAGCCATCTTTTTGTTTAATTGTGAGAAAATCCTAAAATAATGAGCAACAATTAATAGCATGAGGAAGAAACCAGGTTTCTAACAGCTACTGCTGTTATTAAGAATTTTGCAATCTTCTTTGAAGTTTATGAAAGGTGGTTACCCAGGAAAACAGCAATAGCCTCCTGGTCATGATGGCATTTAGAGTTATTAACTTTTGGAAACTTGATTACTATTGGGTGTAGCATGGACATTTTAATAATGAAATAGATTCTACTTTTGAGTCTGAACAGAAACAAATTTAGCTGTCATGTGGGAAGCTTATGTATCTGTAAGTTATTGTGCTAATAAGTAGCACCCCAAATGGATCCCAAGTAAATAGTATTCTATATGGAGCATATAAGATGTTAAACAAATATTTGGGGATAGTCCATGGAGGAGGAACAATTGTGATTTAAAAAAGGGAGGGGAAATCTGGAGTGTGACGTTTTGGATATCTACATCCTAAATCTTCTGCTTTAATTCAGCAGGGTTTTATCAAAGTCCCAATGCAGCTAGTGCTATGACAGAATGAGACCACATTATGCCAAATCATCGTTAATTTGTCTTCTTAGATTGGAACAGGGGTGGGTTCCTTCCGGTTCGGACCGGTTCTCGTGAACCGGTAGCGGCCCGCTGGTGACATCACGATGATGTCACCGAACTGGATCAGTCGGTGCCGGTCCGTGGGCGCCGCCATCTTTTTTTAAAAAAATTTTGAATTTTTTTTTAAATTTTTTTTTAAAAAAATTCCTTCTGAGCATGCGCAAAAGCTGACTTCCGGCACTGTGCATGCGGTCGCCATCTTTTTTCAGCTTTGGGGTTTTTTTCTGGATTTTTTGTTACTGCGCATGCGCGCGCCTATGAGGCGCGCCCATGAGGCGCGCCCACGCGGCATGGGAGGGAGCGAACCGGCAGCGAGGTAAGTTGGAACCCACCCCTGGATTGGAAGACAACCTATCCAGCAAGGTGAGATGATATTCCCCAATCTAAAACAACAAATTCAGCTCCAAAGAAAATGCAGCTAAATTCTAGTCATATTAGAACAGGGGTAGGCAATTACGATAATTTTACAGCCATGGCTGGCTCAGGAATTCTAGGAGTTGAAGTCCATAGGTTGTAAAGTTGCCATGGTTGGTCACCCTTGTGTTAGAACATTGGAAACTGAATAAGGGACTTGCAGCAAAAGTTTCAAGAATGTTGGTTGGAGTGCTTCTAAATTAGGGGACTTTTTATAAACATATAACATTATTGTGCTAGAAATTCTGCAATGGAATTTCTGCTTATCATGCTAGCATGCTTCTATGAGACAATTCCAGAAGCTTAGAGGAGCACAAAGCAGAAAAACAGTGATGTTTCTAAAATGATGTATCCTGCCTTGATATAACCTTTTTTTATTGCCTGTGATTTGTTAGATTTATATCTCACTGTTTGTTCAAGAGTCCAAGGTATTCACACAGTCTCCTGTTTAACTCACATAACAACTCTGGCCCAAAGTTAATCAAAGAGCTTTGGTGGTTAGGATAGATTTGAACCTGGGTCGCTCCCTTCCTCTGCCAATACTTTAACCACTACCCCACACTGTCTTTTGTCTTTCTCTCCCATCAGTAAAGGCAAGGATGTGTCAAGATTGCTTGCAATAACAATTAATGTCAAGTTCATCTCACACCACTATGGAGACAACACCACCTAATTTTTACACTACTTTTTGGAATTGTCTGAAAAGCTTCAAAAATCTTTCAATCACCAGCTATTACTGTAGTGTTCTCATAAAACCTGTGATTTGTTGGCACTATATATGCCTTTTCCTGGACTTGGTAAACTTAATTAGGCACCAAAATACTACACAATGATTTTTTTTCCCCAGAGCCAGTTACCAACCAATCCTTAACATTTGTTCTTTCTGCTGTCCCTCCTATGACATCTGGGTAATATCATTTGAATTTATTTGACATTTTGCATGAATGCTTTTGGCAGGTTTAACTGATCCTATGTTCCTAATTTCAAATGGTTGCTGAACAAGGTCATTAAACAAGGACTATCTATATTCTGAAATTTCAAAAAAAGCTATTTACCTCACTTCGTTTCTTTTTCCCAATTTGTTAACAAATAGGACTCTATTGTTTTGGCTATAAAGAAGTGGCTCTTTACTTCCATAAAGTTAATTTATCCATTTCTACCAGATAAATTATTATTAGGACTATAGTAGCTTTAAGCTATCAGATTTTCAATTCTGTAATTGGCTTTTTTATTTTAACATCTATATTCTTTTGGAATGAGAATATTTTCCTTTTTAGGCCTACTTGCTGCTGCTACTGCTGCTGCTGCTGCTGCTGCTACTACTACTACTACTACTACTATCATCTCTTTTATTCATTAAACATGAAATTCAGTCAACTGAACATTTAAAAATGTATCACATATCATTGACTGGCGCTGATGGTTGATACGGGTTGCTGCCAGCATCCTAGGTATCAACCAAGTATCTTCTTAAAATGTACGATGTTCCGAGTAGCACAGTTTTTTTGCAGTTCCGCTGGTGTTATTGCAGGAAGCGGCAATTTCTTGATGTATTTTGTAAAAATTCTTGGACATGGTACCAAGTGCCCCGATGACAATAGGTATCACTGTTACATGTTTCATCCATAATCATGTAGTTTCGATGGCCAGGTCGCGATATTCCGTGATTTTTTCCAGTTCTTTTTCTTTGACTCTGGCGTCTCCCAGTACAGCAATATCAATAAATTGTACGCTTTGGTTTTCAACAACTGTGATATCTGGTGTGTTATGTTCCAAATGACGATCCGTCTGTATTCGAAAGTCCCACAAGATCTTCACCATCTCATTTTCGACAACCTTTTCCACTTTATGTTCCCATGACTTTTCGAATACAGGTAAGGCGTATTTTTTACATAATGACCAGTGGATTAATTTAGCAACTCGGTCATGTCTAGCTTTGTAATCAGTTTGTGCGATTTTGCTGCACTCACATATTAAGTGTGAAACAGTTTCAACTTTGTCATTGCAAAGTCGGTGTTATGTTCTAACTGTTTAAACTATGTTGCATGGTTCCAACCAGGTCCAGCGTTTGAGCGGGAAAAAGCTCAAACGCTATTGGCTGGTCTGTCTGACAGCTCCCTATAAAAGGGCAAGCTGTCAGACTGCTCTTTGCTGGTTACTGATACAAGAGCTGAAATAAAGAGCTGCTTTGGAAGTCTGTCTCCTGTCATCTCTACCCACTATCTAACAGTGGCGACGAAGGTGTATGTTCTAACTGTTTAAACTATGTTGCATGGTTCCAACCAGGTCCAGCGTTTGAGCGGGAAAAAGCTCAAACGCTATTGGCTGGTCTGTCTGACAGCTCCCTATAAAAGGGCAAGCTGTCAGACTGCTCTTTGCTGGTTACTGATACAAGAGCTGAAATAAAGAGCTGCTTTGGAAGTCTGTCTCCTGTCATCTCTACCCACTATCTAACAGTGGCGACGAAGG
>QLTV01002925.1:664795-682313 GCA_003457575.1 Thermophis baileyi | reverse complement strand
GACAGCAGACCTGTCCGCACAGGCCGCTGCCTCACCACCAACTGAATTGCGCAGGTCTAGTAGGGCTCCAACGCGCCCCGCCTACCTGCGTGATTACGTATGCTGGACAGCTCCATCCAGGAGGGGAGGGGTGTTATGTTCTAACTGTCTCAACTGTGTTGCATGGTTCCAACCAGGTCCAGCGTTTGAGCGGGAAAAAGCTCAAACGCTATTGGCTGGTCTGTCTGACAGCTCCCTATAAAAGGGCAAGCTGTCAGACTGCTCTTTGCTGGTTACTGATACAAGAGCTGAAATAAAGAGCTGCTTTGGAAGTCTGTCTCCTGTCATCTCTACCCACTATCTAACAGTCGGCAGTTTGGATTGTCAGTGGATTTTTGTATCTTCGCTTTCATGGCATTAGTTTGTAGTGCTTGTTCTTGAGCAGCAAGTATTAAACCTTTCATTTCTTTCTTGATGGTTCCTCCCTTAAGCCATGCCCATGTCAAGTTGTTATCACATTTTCCTTCAATGTTTTTCAAGTGCTGTCCATGCAAAGCTTTGGTTTTCCATCCATTTAATCTGTCATCCAGCTGTTTTTCCTTATATTCTGCCTTTGTTTCTGTTATTTTTATAATGTTCTCTGTTTTCACAGCCTGCAGCAATTTTTCTGTACTTTGGTTCACATAATCATTCAAACTTCATTTTTCTTCTTCTACAGTTTGATGGATTTGCAATAGCCCTCTGCCCCCTATTCTTCTTGGCAGGTATAATCTGTCGATGTCACTTTGTGAATGTAAAGCGTGGTAGATGTAAAGTGTGGATGTAAAGCATGGTTTGGCATTTTGTCTACCTATCGGCTCCTTACCAAGACCGGGATAGGCAGATGTGGATCAGTGGTGGGTTCTAAATGCTTTTGCTATGGTTTGCGCGCGCTCTCGCTGCATGCACAGAAGTGTCCCGGGCGGGTGGGTGGAGCCTCCCACTGCCACCGCTACCGGTTCGGAGAACCAGGCCGAACCGGGAGCAACCCACCGCTGATGTGGATGTTTGATTGTGTAACAGATATCATCACAGGATGGAAGCTGTTCCCAGTAAAGCCGCCTTTTGTAATGGTCTGATGGCAAATTTGTCAATTTGGCTTATTATTATTATTATTAATTATTATTATTATTATTATTATTATTATTATTATTATAAGAAGCTGTCGTTTTTAATTCAGTGGCAGAGTTGACTTCCCACGGTGGAACTGAACCAGATCGCCAATGCTGAACCTATTGTGTCCTGTCCCGGAGAAGGTGGGGACCCTCATCTTATTATTATTATTATTATTATTATCATTATTATTCATCGCACAGTCAGCCAGATATTCAGACTGGGTTTGGCATTTTTGTCTACCTATCGAGTCCTTATCAAGGACCTGGGATAGGCAAATCTGGATATTTGACAGTGTTACAGATATCATTGCAGGATGGAAGCAGTTCGCACAAAACCATCCCCTTTCCCCCCACCCCAAGTCCGCAAAGCCAGAAAGGTTAGGGAACTCTGGTCTAAGTGCTATTGCTGTTAAATATTATATTACTGTCTGTAATTACAATATGGTTTTTTTGTCTCTTTTTTTGTATGAATTCCTTTTCTATGAGGTTTTTGTCATATTGATTTTAATTGCTATAATATGTCTAGGTTTTTCTTTCTTCATAATATCCTTTTTTCTGTTGATTCTGTCATTATTTATATTTTGCCATTAGAAAATAAAATCAAGGTATTTTGAAATTATCTACATAGTTTGACACTAGCAAATTACATTGAGGAAGGTACCTCTGAAGAAAGATAACTGAAGTGAACTGAGAGTTTCTGTGTGAAAAGTAAGAGAGAACAGGCAGGGATGTGTTATTAATGGAGTGCTCAGCAAAGATATGATGCAATCTTTAGCAAACCTTAATCCAGTGGTGGGCAGCTAGGGCAACTTTACAACCTGTGGACTTCAACTCCCAGAATTGCATGTTGGCTCAGGAATTCTGGGAGTTGAAGTCCAGAGCTCATAAAATTACCATAGTTGCCCACCCCTGCCATAATTGTTTGTACCCTAATTAAATTGTGATTATTCCTATGGGAACTGTTTCTTTTCTGAAAGCAATATATGTAGTGTTTCCTGTCCAATTTGATTCCTTCAGCACAACAGCATGATGATAGCAATTGGCCCAAAGTATGCTGTATCTTGAGGGTAGTTTTGAACCAGGTCTCTTAAATCTTAATCCAGTGCCTTAACTATTAAGGCACTCAAGAAATGTGTAAAATAGCTGGATTCCTTCCTAGGGCTTCTTCCTGTTTTTTGTCAGAAGTGAACTCTGGCAACAAATGGGGAATTATAATAACCCCAATCAATTTTGCTTTCTATAAACTCTGTCTCAAATTATAAAAATGTCATCACCTGTTTTATAATTTCAATAAAATTGTTAGAGACACATGATTTTAGCATGATTTCATACAAAAGCATTTTAAAGGTTTTAATGTGTTATTGAGAATTTATAAAGATTAACAGTAGGCATAGAATCATAAACTGTGACTGTATTAAAATAGAATACAATTATTCTCACAGTCCTTTCCTACCACTGTATGGCTCCAAGGTGCTAAGGCACCCTCATGTATTGTAGATCCACAATGAAAGTCTCTAAGAACACAGGTTACTGTGAGGGGTATTTTTTTCTCTTAAGTTTTTTTAAATTAAATTTTTCTAACTGGTGCGTAAAATATGTTGCAAAACAAGTCTCCAGCTTCTTCATTTCTGCATTCTGAAATATTTTTTCCTGTGTGAAACCTATTCATAAGGTTGGTTTCTTTTATTCCTGAATATCTAGTAAATAAGCTTATATTTCTGCTATATTCTGAAGTTATACCAATCTTCTTGTGTTTTAATTTCAGACATAACATTTTTGTCTCCGATTGCATTGAAAAACAGAAGAAACAGATAATGTTAGAAAACTGGGGAGGCAAGTGCGTTATCCAAAGCCCAACTTCAGGTAAGACAGGAGAACTGATTTTATGACAAGCTTGCAGTTTTTCTGTACACACCAACAATAGTATATATTATAACCCGTAATGGGTTTCACTTACCTTTGCTACCGGTTCGGAGATGTGTGTTTGGAGATCATCCTTGTATCCCCAGCCTCCATACACCACATCATATATTGCATTCTCTTTAGCTCTCTCTTCTTGAGGTTCTCATCAGCTTTATCCAATCACAAAATCTTAATCTTGTCCTTCCTTCTAAATAATTTACTCTTCTTCCATAAATTTATTTCATGATTTCATCCTAATTCACTCTCTCTACATGACCAAATCACCTCAACATATTTATTGTAATATTACATTTTTAATAATATGTAAATACCGCTGGGATCTTAAGCCAAAATGTTAACTATGGAGTTCATGGTTTTACTTTGATCCTTCTAACTATAATACAGGTAGTCCTCAACTTACGAACAGAATTGAGCCCAAAATTTATATTGCTAAGTGAGAAATTTGTTAAGTGAGTTTTGCCCCATTTTACGACTTTTCTTGCCACATTTGTTAAGTGAATCACTGCAGTTGTTAAATTAGTAACATGGCTGTTAAGTGAATCTGGTTTCCCCATTGACTTTGCTTGTCAGAAGATCACAAAAGGTGATCACTTAACCCTGGGACACTGCAACTGTCATAAATGTGAGTCAGTTGTCAAGCATCTAAATGTAAATCATGTGACCACGGGGATGCTGCAATAGTCATAAATGTGAAAAATGGTCATAAGTCACTTTTTTCAGTGCCGTTGTAACTTCAAACAGTTACTAAGTGAACTTATATGTAGTAAGTTGAGGACTACATGTAAATCAGGAAGAGCAAAAGCAAGAGTATCATGCTCTTTATCCTATTTTATACCATATACAGTACCTATAAAAAATTATTTAGGTGCAATTTAATAATGCATTTTTTATCCAATGTGCTCAGGGTAACCAATAGCATCAGTTAAAACAATACTGTGATCATTGAAAAACATAGCTTTATAATGATAGATGTTAAAGCAGCAATATAATGAAGATAAAATCATGATATCTGTGGAATATAAATTCATTTGAGAAAGAAAGTTACCATTTATTATCTGACCATTCCTCTTTGTATAGGATCCCAGCCCCTGGGAATGCCCTAGCTCAGTGATGCGAACCTTTTTTTGCTCAGGTGCCAAAAGGGTGCGCGTGCGTGCGATAGCGTGTGTGTGCGTGCCCACACCCATAATGCAATGCCCTCCCCCCGCGCATGCGTGCACACACACACACCGCTCTGCCCTCCCGCGCATGTGCGCAGACCTCACTGAAGCCTCCGGACTTGCACTGGCCCGTTGGGTGGGGGGGAGGCCGTTTTCACCCTCCCCAGGCTTCAGGGAAGCCTCCGGAGCCTGTAGATAGCAAAAAATGGACCCAACGGGCCTACCAGAACTTCGGAAACAAATTTCCGGTTGGGCCGTTGGGCCGTTGGGCCGTTTTTCGCCCTCCCCAGGCTTCAGAAAAGCCTCCTGAAGCCTGGGGAAGGTGAAAAACGGACCCAACGGCCCAACTGGAAGTTCGTTTCCGAACTTCCGGTTGGGCCATTGGGTCCGTTTTTCACCATCCACAGGCTCCGGAGGCTTTCCTGAAGCCTGGGGAGGGCGAAAACAGCCTCCCCCCACCCTCCAAAATGCTGAAAATCAGCTGGCCAGCGCGCACATGCGCGCTGGAGCTGACATAGGGCAACACCTCGCGTGCCCTGAGATATGGCTCCCGGGGCCACCTATGGCATGCGTGCCATAGGTTCGTCATCACGGCCCTAGCTCTTCATGAATCCATGTAGCAGAATTTCTGGAATAATGGAACCTCAGGAAATAGATTAAAATTCAAGGGGAAATACCTTTCAAAAATTATGCTGTGAAACTATTACCCACTTTGAGCTGAGCAGGAAAAGAAATGGTCCATGTTTATTTAGTTTATTTATTTGTTAAATTTATTTGCCACTTATCTCACCGTAGTGATACTGTAGGCAGTTTATAATTATAAAAAGGAAGAAAACTGATAGGCATGTAAACATAAGTAAAATAATTGAACAATAAAATAAACAATGAAAAAGGAACACAATGAGATTAAATACATCAATATGATAACCAAAAGGATGAGTGGGTGGAGAGCGGAGAGCAAGAAGGGGGAGGTGGAGTCTGCCATCAATCTAAAAGCACGTCCAGTGTGGAACTCCCCCATTTGGTCCTGAGGCCAATCAGCAGAGCCAGGTCTTCAGGCTCTTGTGGAAAGATAGGAGGGTGAGGTTAATAGCCATTTGCAACTTGTTAGACCAAATGTCACTTCCATTTGGGTGGGTGGGATGGGTCAACATGTCAACATGAGAGCTGCATCAAATGACATGATAGCAGTATTAGGAGTCACATGATAGCAGCATTCCAGTATTTGAGAGGTTGCCACAAAGAGGAGGGCTCAACTTATTTACCAAAGCACCTGTAGGCAGGACAAGAAACAATGGATGGAAACTAATCAAGGAGAGAAGCAACCTGGAATTAAGGAGAAACTTCCTAACAGTGAGGACAATTAACCAATTGCCATCAGAAGTTGTTGGTGCTCCATCACTGGAGGTTTTTAGGAAGAGACTGGACAGTCACTTGTTTGAAATGGTATAGGGCAGGGGTGTCAAACTCACGTTGTCACGGCGGCATCACGTGATGCATTGGGATTTTCCCCCCCTTCGCTAATCCGGGCGTGGGGGTGGCCAGCGCGTGACGCATCCAGCCCGCGGGCCGGGACATTAACAGCCCTGGTATAGGGTTTCCTGCTTGAGCAGGGAGTTGGACTAGAAGACCTCCAAGGTCCCTTCATATTAATCAGAATATATTCTGATTAATTAATTAATTAATTAATTAATTAATTAATTAAAAATGGCATAATTACCATTCTGATTTTTTTGACACCCAAAAATGTCACTATTGGTTTCTGGTTACTCAGAAACCAATAGTCCTACTCCTAAGGTAGGACATATTGCAGAAATACAGATGTTATATGTTATCTCAGCCAAGTGTGCAACTGAATGTCAATATAACTTAATAAATCAATAATGTCTTTTACTGATGATTTTTTTTATGGCTGAAATTAAATATGCAGTAATAATTAACCTTTGTGAAGTCATTAGAATTCTCCCTGATTATTTTTAGGACTGCCCTAAGAATATAAAATAATGTATTGAAAATACAATAATGTTTCAGTCTGTGGGATCTGGTTTTTTTTTTTAAATCTGGTCATAGCTCTGAAGGCTGCAGAACATCTAGGACTGATTACTAGACCATGTGGCCATGGTTTTAATCTCTCTTTAGAGAGAATGTTGGGTTTTGGGCTACAGTTTTGTTTTATTTAATTTATTTCAAATAGTGCTATTTTGTCTACCAATGATGTTCTGGTCTAAGACTGTAATAAATTGTTGTTGTTATTATTGTTGTCTACCAATGTACTTATTTGGTGAGATATTTTATTTAAAAAGCAACATATTATATAATCAAAACTTACCACTTCTTAATCAGATTTCAGTGTGATCATGGGGTCTTGGAAACTTTTAGAAGTAGTGTGGGGAAACACATATTATTTTTCTAATAGTTAGCTATATCACTTGGCTATAAATGCTAACATACAAACTTACTTCTCTATAGGATAAATCTTGCACATGCTACAAAAAGGCCTCTCTCACACCCACATCCACATTCACAGATACACAATTTAATGTGTTGTGTGTCTGTATGATTGTACAGTTACTATAATTCATGTATTCATGTATTTAATTTTGTATTACTTTTACTATCTAAAAGCATCTTCAAAAACATCTTCCGTGGGATCTAAGAAGATGGAAAAAAGCAAAAATGAAGACCAATGGGAAGACGAAGTCGAAGGTCTTGTTATGTGGTCTACAAAACTTGACCAAGAAAAATTAGATTAAACAATAGTCTTCACTTCTGTTACCCTTTTAAAAAGTATTTATTTGTTGATATTCAAATATTGTCTGGGAAAAACCCCATGCAGTTCAGTTGGAATATGACTATTACCATGTTTGCATTACCAAATGCCTTTGACAGCCTGAATTACAGCTCCCAGAATACCGTGTTTATAAAAGAGTCCAAATGCAAGCAAGCCCTTTATAAAAGAGTCCAAATGCAAGCAAGTCTTTGGACATTTATTCTAGCGTTAAACCTAAGATCATTTGATCAAATGGACAGAAATTAATTTAAGTTTTGCACAAGCTGAATGTTATTCACGGTAGGCTAGATAGTGTAAACTGCTTTCCAATGTATGACGTAACTGTAGAGTTACATCATCTACTGACAAAACAATTCTGACGATATAGCAGAGAAGCATATAGCAAATAAAGCAGAAGGGCTCACAAAAGCTTCAAAAGAAAAATACTACATTCTCAGCAGGTCTTCCAGGAGCACACATCATTGTTATGGGAGGGAATTCCAGAAATGCAAAGTACAAAAGAATGAGTAACTGAGAAAACAAGATACGTTGGTTTCATGTGCAAAAAGTCACATCACATCACAACTTTTCCTTTTTAGTTAATAAAATGTATTATATCACTGAGGCAAATTGGCAAGAATGTCATTTCTGCACCAATATTCCAGGGAAACTGGCTATTCCATATCCTGTAATCAGCGTCCAGCTCTATGGGCAGTAACGTTTTTGAGTTCTTTTTCAATTCTTATCTCCTTTTCTCTGCCTTCTATGGGAAGCTTCTTCTAACCTATTTTGTGCAAAACCGAATATGAATAGGCTGTGATCTAAGCCAGATTGCTGGCAACAACGGCACCATAAATATATAATTTTCAAAGTGACTGTGTGTATCTTATTCCACTACTTGGACAGTGCCCTTGAGTGCGGCAAGCCAATAGTTAAACGTTTTGAAGGAGATGATTATCAGAGTTGTCAATTCCAAGAAGAAGAAAAAAGACCTCAAGAGCTGTTAATCATAAATTGGTTTTACACACAAAGAGCAGAACCAGCCTTTTCCATTTTGAACGAACATTTTTATAGGCACTATTTTATTGCAGGCTCTTTTTATGAGTCCTAGGATCATGAGGCTTAAAAAGGGTCCACAGACAGTATTGGATGTGGGAGGAACAAAGTGTCAAGCTGAACAGAGCTCCATATGCACATATGGGATCACTCAGAAAACATATTCTTTGTTTTAAAAGTACTTCAATTGAACACTGTACAGGCAAGTAGCAACTTTGTTAAATGAAACTAACAACACGATCTATTGGGGACGCTAATACAGGGAAAAAATTGGGCAAAGGCTATGGACTAATTTAGGCTTTCATTGATTTCAAAACATGTTGCCTCTCTAATTGACGAAGCTTCACGCTAAAACTGACAAACTAATCTTGGACAGAATTAGCTGAGATGCAGGCTTAAACCAGCCAATGCTAGCGTTGCAAAGATGTTTAATTGCACTTTTTTTCCCTAAGGAAGAATTTGGTATTGCTAACCTTTTTTAATATGAGAAAATGTTTCTTAATTCACAGCTGCTGCTATGGTAGTAGAGCAGTGGCGCTAGTGCTGTTTGAAAACAAGAAGAGGAGGATGAATTATATCCAACCTTATGCTAATGGACATCTGGAGTCCTTGGTGCTCTCTGAGCTTCCTTGTTTGTAGACATTTCATTGCCCGACTAGGTAACATTATGACATTTCAACAGTGCAACCCAGAACTTCCTATACTCTCTTTTAATAGACATCTGCTACTCCTCCCTGCATGAGGCAACTTTCTGAAGCCAGTTGGGGGAAGTTTGTGGGTACGATGCAGGATAAATCATCATCATCATCACAGCCACCATTATCTGTTCCCATGACAAATGCTAATCCAGCAGCAGATGGACACCACTGACTCATAGTCTGGAACCCCTTATTTTTCTGATCCATATGAGAAACTCCTGACTGTATTCACTCCACGGCAAGCATAATTAACCTGTCTTCCCAGCCTCAAGTTCTGCTAAAGCATACATAGTTTTATTCCTTATATTTTGTAGGAATTAACTTTTCTCTTGCATCTAACAAAAATGGCTTCTGTACTCCCTATTTTAACGTAACAAAAGAGACATGTATGCATATAAATGCAAAGCTGGATATTTTTATGGCTAAATAATACCCAGAAACAATTTCCTATGTAAATTGGTGAAATCTACTCATAATATCTACTTCCATGATTTTGTAGCTTTATTTTAGTGTAACTTTGATTTCAGCAAGTACTCTTAAGCTCTGTGTCCTCTAGAAGGCACTATTTCACCGCTATTCACATTTTAACTCTTGAAAAGCTCTTCCTGCACTGTTCTAATGAATAAATTAAAGTGCAGGAAGAGCTTTTCAAGAGTAGCTGATGTGAGCACTTTCCAGCTGTTAGTTATCAATGCAGATTAAAACAAAAACACAACCATTATTGATGCAACAGACTACATCTCTGGGTATGAGAATGTGTTGCTGAGCATGAAGGTATGAGAAACAGCCTTTTTTTTTTTAATGAAAATATCTGAACAACAGTATGTTAAGTGTTGTATCTAAAATTCCTGGGAACAATATAATAAATGTTTATACATACGCACAGTACACATATAACCACTGTTGTTATACAAAACCACTTTTAATAAAATTTTAAGAACATTAAATGAAATACACCAGTATAGTTTAGAAGTGTTCACAGAGGAAGTACTTGGTATTAAAAGCATAATGGCATTGTTTTCCACTAAAGGTGATCCTTCCTCCATTAAAGTCAAATATAAAACTTTCATCAGTTTCAGCAGTTGCTTGTATCTTGTGAAAGTTAGCAAGTTTGCAGAAGACAATGAAAATAAAGTATCTCAATGCTAATGCTATTTGCTGAGCATGGTTGTTCCCTGGTCATCCAGCTAGATTTGATGCCCAGTAAGAAAAAGGTAGACTAGAAAGGCAAAAATAAAAGCAGTTTACAAGGAAAGGAATTAACTTAAAAGTGCAGATGAAAGTGTAAGAATGAGCCATAGGACTTCAACCCTTTGAATGTAATAGATCAGAGGCATTAAAAAAATTAAATTCATAAGAAATTCAATAGGATTAGAAAAACTATTGTTCCTCTATACTGGCCAGACTTCATTCCTCTGGTACAGTTTATTCCTCACTGTGTGAAGTCAGACTGAGCTGCATTTTGCCCTCTGTAATATCTTTGACAGTTTGTAAGTTGGGGAATAGAATTATAAAATGCCTTGCTATCTCTCTTCTTTCTTTCTACATGAGGTATTTGTATGGCAGAAATTGATGGCAGAACATAGTTAAGTGTTTACAGTTATCTCTGCCTTATCTTAGAATTTTTCAGCTACTGGTTTTTAAAAAAAATTAAAAAATTGAATTGTTTGAAAATGTGTGCATTTAAAGAAGAGAAACAACACTGATATTTTTCACATGTCTTATTTAACGCCTACAACTGTTTTACTTTACTTGGTACTTTGTTACCGAGATTTGCAAGAGCCATTCAGTCTGAGATTCTCTTCAATAAATGTTAGAGAACAACAGCTATAAATTTGATCTCTTAAACCTTAGAAGCTTTTGTATATTCTTAGAACAAACTAGTTCAAGTTTCATCAACTGAGTTAGTAGATAATCTCACTAACAATTACAAGTACTGTAAACATTTGTGAGACTGCCCTATAGTTATTTAACTTCTTTTTAGTTAATTTAAAATTGATTGTAATCAAATCCAGTGCCAGTACTGTTCCATTAACATTCCTGAAATAGCTGTGTATTTATCATTCTCATACTAAAATAAAATGTCTCATACTAAAATAAAATATTAATTAAAATGTGTAGGAAATTCCCAGTGATTGTTCTTTTTTGTTTTTATTATTTCTACTTGGAATATACTTATAATGGAATAGTTCAGTGCATCCCAATATATAGTCCACTAAAAAACAGCTGTATATTTTCTCATTCATATGATTGTTGTGGTATTTGTAAGATTATTTTTAAAAAAAGATCTAGCAATATTTCTGAGAAATACTTCAAGATTAACAGTAAAAATTGATACATTTTAAACTTCTTATAGGCCTTTTCTATCTGCTTGTTTATTTTTTCCTCACTTTATTTTGTTAAAAAAAAAAGACGAATCAGTTTAAAATGAACATTCAGAGATATACATCTCTGTTGTGGCAAGCCACAACAATATCGTGCAAATTTCAGAATGCACATATTTACATGTTAATGTAATAAAAATAACATCTATATCAGTTATCACTGCAGTGAACAGAATACTATTTATCTGTGATACACTTTTCATCAAAAAGCTCAATTAATTCCTTTACAAAGGCCACTTAGATTATTCTATCCTGATTGTAGAACTGGATTGTCTCCCTTTTGGATCAGTTTTATATACATTTAAACAATTTCTGACAGATTATAATTTTAACCTTGGCTACCATCTGAGACCATCTGTCCTGTTTTACTTTTTATTGGAGGCTTTATATGTGTTATTGTTCTCTTCACATCTCAAAAACCAATATTAAATCCAATTATATATAAACAATATGAAGAGCAAACTAGATAGAGATATGGTGTCTATTCCCAAGTTACTCATTTTTCCAAGAACCAGGCCTTTTACAGGTACTCTTCGATGTACGACCACAATTGAGCCCAACATTTCTGTTGTTAAGCAAGACAGTTGTTGACTTTTGCCCCATTTTATGACCTTGCTATAGTTGTTAAGTGAATCACTGCAGTTAAGCTAGTAACACGGTTGTTAAGTGAACCAGGCTTCCCCTTGACTTTGCTTCTCAGAAGGTTGCAAAAGGTGACCACATGATCCTGGGACATTGCAACCGTCATAAATACATTCCAGTTGCCAAGTGTCCAAATTTTGATCATGTCATCATGGGGATGTTGCAACGGTCATAAAAGTGAAATGAAGTCACAAGTCACTTTTTTCAGTGTTGTTGTAAGTTCAAACAGTCACTAAATGAATGGTGGTAAATCGAGGACTACCTGTAGTTGGATTCTAAAGGCAATAAGGCACACAAAATTTCAAGCAACATGGTTAATTCTTACGGCTTTCTCGATGGCTATTTCATTTGTCATTATAGGATTCAGTGCTTAAGAATGCAGATTAATACAAAAAGGCCAATCATCATCTTCTAATCAAGATGAGCAACTAACATTAGTTTCAGTATGCATATAAATATGTAACATAAAATATTGAATGTTGTAAAGGTTTTATATACATAGAATGCAGGGGTGGGTTCCAACTTACCTCGCTGCCGGTTCGCTCCATCCCGCGCTGCGTGGGCGTGCCTCGTGGGCACATGAGCGCTTTGCACGCACATGCATGCGCAGTAACAAAAAATTCCTCCCCCCCCAAAAAAAAACCAAAGCCAAAAAAAAGATGGTGACCGCATGCACAGTGCCGGAAGTCAGCTTCTGCGCATGCTCAGAAGGAAAAAAAATAAAATAAAAAAATTTCAAAAAAAAAAGTTCAAAAAAAATTCAAATTTTTTTTTTTAAAAAGATGACAGCCCCATGGACCGGCACCGACCGATCCAGTTTGGTGACATCATCGTGACATCACCAGTGGGTCACTACCGGTTCGGGAGAGCCGGTCCGAACCGGGAGGAACCCACCCCTGATAGAATGTTATAGGACTTGTTCCTGCCAGGCTGAAGCCAGTTTACATTTCTGATCCCTGTAAAGAGAACAGACTTAAACATGCTAATTACAGACAGACAGTCTCAGGCATCTTTCCTTCTGCTGTCTTGAGTAAGAGTCATTTTTTGTAAGTGCCATGTGGACTTTTCCTCAATTAAATGTGCATTTGTTCTCCACCCATTCGTCTGTTTAAAAAGTGGAATAAATGAAAACTGTTGAAAAACGTTCAGGAAAGAAGATGAGCTAAAGGCATCATCCTTTAAAGACATCTAAGGAGACTCTCTTTCTTCTAAATGTCATCCAGGAAAGATGACATGTCTGTCTACACATTATTTTATAGATATGATAAACGATGCAAACAGGAGCCTGCATGACATGTTAAAATTAAGAATTGCTATTGAGTTAACCTATTCTCCTTTTGGGGAAAGCGTCAAGCAAGTTCAATGCTAAATATTTCTCTTTTTCTTATCTTGCACATTTCTTCCTTTCAAGATGATGAATTTTCCAGCTCCTAATTTCAGCTCAGCTTTGAAAAAAAGGTCCTTCTTCTCCCCATGTGTTCCTATTAAAAAAAAAAAAGCCAGCTGTGGAATAGGGAAAGGGAGAAAGAGTTGTATATTTTCCATTCAGATTTATTTTTATTGAATAGCACCTTTTATTTCCTCATGGGGAAATAAAACTGGCTTTATAGAAGAATGCCTATTAAAACAGAAAGACAAAAGTGAGAAAAGCAAAGATACAGTATATGAGATGTCTATGGAGATTCTCAATCATCCAAGTCATGGTTGTCCCCAAGCTGCTTTTTCCAAAAGGCAACAGGACTTTCTTGGGTTTTGATTTGAAAATATTTCAAAGAAAAACCCAAGAAACTCCAGTTGCCTTTTGGAAAAAGCACCTTTGGAAGGATGTGAAATGCTTTTGTGCCACTTCTTATAAACCTTTGATTCAACAAGTAATAAAGGCCAGTTAAGGCAGGGTGGAAAACTAGTGTTGAGGAGAACAGAGCCACTGGCAAAGGAAGGACTCTGCCAGGATTGTTATTAAATGATAAAGTTTGTCCACCAGGAAGAAAAGATGCCTAGAGCAGCCCAAATGGCTGAAGGATAAACTAACTTCAACAACAGCCAATAGAGAAAGAATGCTACCATTCATCTGAAGGAGGGGTGGGACCAGTGGTGGGTTGCTACCAGTTCGGGTGAACCGGTGGCAGCGGTGGGAGGCTCCGCCCACCCGCCCGGACGTCATCACAGATGATCTGCGCATGCGCAGAAGGTTCTGCGCATGCGCAGAAGCACCACACAGGAGCAAAGCGCGCACACACGTTCACAGTTCCGAACCGGTAGCGAAGGTAAGTGAAACCCACTATTGGGTGGGACTACATTAGAACCTTTTCAGACTGTCTCTCCCAAGTTCATGTCTCAGTTTGGAAAGTGCCAGTTAGCACTGCATAGCAAGATAATTGCTATAAGAGCAGCCATGTACATCATAACATGCTATGAACATTATGGCCACTGTGTCCAGATAGAGATATAGAGATCCAAATATCTGTAGTTATGGAATTCCTCATTTGCACTTTGCTGAATGAAATCAAATGAATGAAGGCAAATATAAGTATCCCAGGATAATATTGGAGGATCCAATCTGGCTCGGTCGCTGGGACCAGAGGTTTAGTCTTCTGAGCTTTCAGACTCATGCTGGAGCCCATCTTCAGGGAACTTTGTTCTACCAGAATGTGAGAGAAGTTCCCTGAGGATGGGCTCTAGCATGTATCTGAAAACTTGTAAGACTAAACCTCTGGTCCCAGTGACAGACCCAGATTGGATCCTGTGAAATCAAATGAGTGGTCATAGCTTTCTATCTACCTCCCTAATACATTGAATAGATATTGTTTTACTCTGTGGTGCAGCGCACAGTTAAAACATTTGATGTCCTTGCATGTCCAAATGGAAACTGATTTCTGATTCTTCCTGGAAAATCTTTTTTTTATTATTATTTTTTATTTTAAGAAAGTAGAAAAACTGTTAATGTGATTTCTAAACCAACTCAATGGTATGAATTTGATGAAAATTGTTCCAATGTTTTTTGACAAAAATATTTTCAAATTGCATTTTTTATTGAAAGCCACCCAGAGTCACTCCGTTCTGAGAAATGTGAGGAACGAATGTATGAATGAACAAATATATCAATAAATAAATATGGTAGAGCTGACTAATGTTTATGCTGAGCCTAGAAAAAGCTGCTGCTGGAAATTTCCTCAATCCGCTTGAGCCTGGGAATGCAGATAAACTCAAAGTGAAGATAGCTGAGCTAGGAAATGCTTGCTGGGTGGTAAGTTTACTATCCTTTCCCTACCGAATGCTAACATTTCTAAATCTATGGTGAGTTATTTCTTATTCTGGATATTCTTATCATATTACTGGATTCAGCTGCTCTGTAAGAAAAAACAAAAAACAGAGACACCCTTGAATCAAGTTTGATTTCTAATAGTCCACTGATCATAGATCATGTCAATTTTGGTGTATCTAGCTTACTGTCCTAGTATTTCTCAATGGAATTCCATTGAAGTCTTAACCTACCCTAACTCTTTGTGGCTTCTGTGGCCAAAAATAGCCAGTTGTTATACCTACCGTTATTATATAACTATAATGCATCTGGTTCCAAAAAATATATCCTGCAAGGTGTGAGGTTTGTTGATCAAACATGAGTGATGCCCCCACAATTTTTGAATTCAAAATCTCACTCAATGCATCTGCAAACAAATAAAATAACATGCATATGAACTTTTTCTTTCTGCTTTTTATGTGACCATAACTGAGAACATCTGTGTAAAGAGACAATGTTTTCCCAAGGCCTGGTAACATAATCCTATTGTTTTTAAGTAATAAAATCTGTTGCATATTTTAACATTGCAAATCTCTCTGTGTCTATCTCTTCTACTGAGATTCCTCTTCAACATGAAATTAAGAGTTTGGGTTGATTCAAACAATTCAAAAGCAAAGATAATAAAATCAGCTTAGATTCAAGTAGGCCATCATATTCCCTAAGATTTAAAATTGCAGCTAATTCATTTTTAAATCATATTCCTAGTGACGCTGAAAGTTTTCAGTGCTCATGTGAAATACTCTACCATATCATTCTTGATCATGTATAAACTGACTGTGACTACAGTTGCCAATTTCCATCAATAAAATTTGTGGCCAGCATTGGACATGAGCTGATATTTCCCATATGCACATCCGATATTTTCCCTACTTTAGCCTGTACATTCATGTTTGTGTTTAGGAAAGAATAGACTAGATGCTACCGTAATTATCTAGTCCAGACCATATGGTGTAGAACAGGGGTGTCAAACTCGATTTTATTGAGGGCTGGATCAGCATTGTGGTTGTCCTCTGGGGGCCGGGGAGGAGGAGGGGCATGGCTGGGGTGGTTGTGGCCAACTGGGCATAGCCAGCTTGATGTCCCTTGCGTGGGTGGTGCCTGTGGTGGCCGGGCATTGTTGGGGAGGGAATCCAGGGGTCTCCGGTGGGTGGGGCAGCGGGTGGGAGGCTTGTCCCACAGGATGAGGTAAGGCAGGGGGTGGGGCAGCTACAGCTGGTGTGCCTTCAGCTGCTTTCGACCCTACTCAGTTTCCCACCCCACCCCTGCCAGGCTGGTCTGGTGGGGGGGGATTGCCTTCTGCCTTTGCCGCGCCACGAATGGGGATTGACCATCCCCCAAGCCCTGCCGCTGTCAAAGTAAATCTCGGGCGCTGTGCTGCAATGGACAGAGGAAAAGCGCAGCTTTTGTCTGGAGGAGGAGGAGGAGCAGGGAGAAGAAAGAGGGAAAGCGGCCGAGTGAGAAGTCAACCAACATTTGATGGCAAATTGCTAAATCACAACACCAAACTTTTCAAAACAGGAAGTTAAGTAAAGTAAGCTTATTAAGCCTTGGTTGTTCTATCACAACAGCAGACATGCTTTCTCAAGACCTTTTGACAGAAAAGGCTCTTCGAGTGAGCGGGACCACAATCTTGGTTCAGAGATGATCTGAAACATTAATATTCAAATCTCCTCTTTAGTCTGGCATGCTTTGACAACTGTGCTCTTTTATTACATAACTATAGTCCTTCCTTTAAATAATAACACGTTTGTCTTGCATTGCCTCCCATGTGGAAATGCCCTCCTCCCCAAAAAAAGACAATAATGGGCTAACATCTTACCAATGCTAGTCAGTCTGCTAAATAGAGAAGGCATGTTTTAGGAAATGAAGTTAGGAGCAAATCTAACAGTAGCAACTTCGATAGAGCAATTCCAGAGCATCTACCCAAGTCCATTCTCACTGTAGAAACACCCAACTACCACAAAAGGCAACAAATGTGGAGATGGAAGCACCAATGGCTGGTATAGGTAGTTGTACACCATGGCTGATTCTTGTTGCCATAAGAGGGAATCCTTTGAACACCACTTTGATCTCCTGGAATTAAACATGGGATGCAAATTAAATAAATGAATAATTAAATACACCCCCTTTTCTCTTTCATTTTTACATTCCTTGGGTAGATAAGTTGAGCAATGAAGTAACTGACTATAACTGAATTCACATATGCACTAAGCCACAGTGTAATGTGTTTTACTTTGAGTGGGGCATCTTGTTGCCATAAGAGGGAATCCTTTGAACACCACTTTGATCTCCTGGAATTAAACATGGGATGCAAATTAAATAAATGAATAATTAAATACACCCCCTTTTCTCTTTCATTTTTACATTCCTTGGGTAGATAAGTTGAGCAATGAAGTAACTGACTATAACTGAATTCACATATGCACTAAGCCACAGTGTAATGTGTTTTAC
>QLTV01002925.1:649436-662189 GCA_003457575.1 Thermophis baileyi | reverse complement strand
AAACAGGAAATGCAATAGTATGATGTGTGCACCCAACCAATGGGTCTTATTTAGCAAACCAACTTTCAAATAAAGGTAGGCTTAGGGAGATGGGAATCCAGCCACTGTTACGCTATTATCTAAAGACAGGTTCTGTAATGCATATATCAACTGGGAGCAGGTGGACATTTAAGATGAATTTAACACTGTTTATGTGGCTGCTATTGACTATTATATATAAACAGGAAATGCAATAGTATGATGTGTGCACCCAACCAATGGGTCTTATTTAGCAAACCAACTTTCAAATAAAGGTAGGCTTAGGGAGATGGGAATCCAGCCACTGTTACGCTATTATCTAAAGACAGGTTCTGTAATGCATATATCAACTGGGAGCAGGTGGACATTTAAGATGAATTTAACACTGTTTATGTGGCTGCTATTGACTATGGTATGTGGGGAAGAAAATAGGGGAGAGAAAGAAGCAGGACAGCAACTGTGAAGTATAAAGAAGAAAGAGGATGAATGACCCCCTTAAGGGCTTTTTCAATCCTAGTACACATTCATTCATTTTGTCTATTTTGCTGGTTTTCTTAGCTCCTACCCCTATGACTGTGGGTCCCCTTGTTGTTGTTGTTGTTGTTGTTGTTTGCACTGTAATAACCTAATTCACAGAATGAAAATATCAATGCATAATGCCAAGGAGACGTTTGTCTTTTCTTTTGCTTTTCCATTAATAAATAGTTTAAAAACTATTTTCCAGATATGGGTCTGGAAACAAAATTATATTATTGTAAACAGAACAACAAAATTATATTATTGCAAACAGAACAGAAAAAAGAAAAAACATAAAAAAGCAAAACCAATTTCAAAGCTACTGTTGCTGCTATTCCAATGGCACAAGTTTTGAAAAATTAAAATGAAGGTTGAGTGGTTTCACATTACAAACATTTCCTCACGTAGAATTAAGGTTAGATCAGAGGTGGGATTCAGCAGGTTCTGACCAGTTCTGGAGAACTGGTAGCGGAAATTTTGAGTAGTTCGGAGAACTGTAAATACCACCTCTGACTGGTCCCACCCCCATCTATTCTCTGCCTCCCGAGTCCCAGCTGAATTGGAGGAAATGAGGATTTTGCAGTAACCTTCCCCTGGAGTGGGGTGGGAATGGAGGTTTTACAATATCATTCCCCTGCCACACCCACCAAGCCACACCACGACCACCAAGCCACGCCCACAGAACCGGTAGTAAAAAAATTTGAATCCCACCACTGGGTTAGATGTTTTTAAAGGATATTGTGAAAATGCCAATATAGAACTGAAATATGCTGCTTATACGTAGTAACATACCTTTGTGAAAGAATCTCTTTTTTTCTATGCAACTAAGCATGGAAACAGGCTAAATAGAGAAGTAATCTCTGCTTATAAGTAACATCAATTGTTCCAAATATTAAACTTTTATCTAAGGAAAAGTAATCATAGCCCATATAAATATGCAAATATGCATATCCCATATATTTACTTAGGAATGAGTAAATGAATATTAACTTGTTTACTTAACACATACATCTCTTAATTATAAAATTCATTTTATTTTTTATTGGAAATGATTATTTTACATTTATAATATTTTATTTTTGTTCTATTGCTAATTTTCTATCATTTAGTGCTTTGCCTCTCGGTCAGAGGTTCTGGAATTTTGTTTTAAGCTCTGTGAACTGAATTTTTTTTAAAAATAGGACAGGTTTTTTTAAAAAACCGTTCTATGTTATCCAGGTCTAAAAAAACAAATAAATATAAAAATTAATATTGATTGGTTTGGGGGCTAGAAGTAACTGGCGTAAAGGACTGGGATTTAGGCTGAATTGGTTGACTGTGAGAAGGTTATTCTTCCCCTCCTTTCAACCCATTTAGGGTTTCTCTTCAGAAGTGATTCAAGTGTCTTGAGAGAACAAATTTGAACCATGATTTCTCCCCACCCTCAAGTGGGAGGAGATGATTTTACTTCTTATTAACCCTTCAGCAGGGCCGAATTTCTTCTTCCAGCCAGTTGAGTAGAAGATTCTTGAATACAGCAAAATAAATTCATGTAGTTTACTATTTCTTTAAAGCACGTTCTCGTGAATCGACTGACAGCCCTCAGTGCAGACACACATTTACCTAAGAATGCAACTCAAGTTTTAAAACATGACTGGGTGGGGAGTGGAAAGCAGAGAAACAGATTCCTTTTGCTTTTCTGGCAACTGACCTAAAAAAGCATCATAATGCAGCCTTCAGGGCCTTTTTAATTTTCTTTTATGGGTGGTTGGCAACCTTCTTGAGAAGACATGCCAGAAGCAACAAGCCAGGCTGCACTAATTAAAGAGGCAGGTAGATCTTTGCCTTTGGGAACTGACCTTCTCTCTCCTTATGGACGGTAGGCTTGGGTAGCCAAGTCTTTGGAGCCAATAAAATCTCCCAGACAGGTTATCTGCGGAGGCGCAGTGGTTAGAGTGCAGTACTGCAGGCTACTTCTGCTGATCACCAGCTGCCAGCAGTTTGGCAGATCAAATCTCACCAGGCTCAAGGTTGACTCAGCCTTCCATCCTTCCGAGGTGGGTAAAATGAGGACCCAGATTGTTGGGGGCAATATGCTGACTCTGTAAACTGCTTAGAGAGGGCTGTACAGCACTATGAAGTGGTATATAAGTCTAAGTGCTATTGCTATTGCTATCTGAGAACCAATGATGTGTTGTGCCAATTGAATGAACCCAAAGAAAGAATGCAACTGGAGGAAACTTGGGAAGGAAATCCAATCCAATCCTTTACGGCATCCTTGTGGCAAGGATGCCATAAGTGGCTGTAGACCACCACCGGGCCTTGAGCCATTCAGAACCGGACCACAGAAATGGCAGGTGAGCCCACGCACATCCTCACTTGCACAGGCAGCAGGTGAGTGTGGACGAATTTGTGTGAGCGGTGGGTGCACGTGCCCACCACTCACACGGAACCATCCCCCCACCCACCGGGCTGCAAAGCCAGAAAGGTTTGGGAATTCTGCTGTAGACTCCCTGAACTTCAGAGTATTTATGAGATGGTGTTTTGAAGGGCATTTTTATATTTGGGGCTGTATTTTTCATTTAGATAAATGAGCAGCGTGGTGGCCTAGTGGTGAAGATGCTCACCTCTTACAAGGTTGAGAGTTCAATCCTAGGCAGCGACAGTTGTTTCTCTATTAGGGCACAAAGAGAAAATATCTGCTGCAAACTCCACATAGGCGTCAGGAAGAGCATCTGGCCAGTAAATGTTTGGTTCCATCCAGTCACCTGACTCTACCCTGAATTAAGGAATTACAGGGTCATAAAAAGAGAATTATTGTTCATTTTAATAAATTGAGACCTTGGATTTTTTCCAAGAGCCATGGTGGCGCAATGGTTAGAATGCAGCATTGCAGTCTGACTCTGCCCACAGTCAGGAGTTCAATCCTGACTGGCTCAAGGTTGATCCAGCTTTCTGAAGTTGGTAAAATGAGGACCCAGATTGTTGGGGGCAATAAGCTGACATTTGTAAGCCACTCAGAGAGTGCTGTAAAGCATTATGGAACAGTACATAAGTGTTAAACACTATTGCTATTGCTATTTGTCCTGTGGTAAGAGCATCCCAGTCTTAACATGGCACCATATTCTTGACTGAGTAAATAATGGTGCCTCATTTCCTGGTGTCTACAAGGCACAAACCTTTCCCTCTGTTTGCATGAACATCACTAAACATTAACCTCTTTCCCAAAGTTCTAAGAATGCTGTCAAAGGAAGTCGTCTTCTTCCCTTAAGTAATTGCCATGCGGGGATTATTCAGGTAGGCATTACAGCTGGGAATGGAACTTCCCTTCCTCATATATTGCAATTCCAGGAAATCTCATGTGACAAGAAATTTGGGGAGCAGGGGAAGGCAGTGTTGTAAATAGAAGATATTTTTCATTTTTGGAAAAAAATATTGTTGGTGGGGGATTCTCAGATCACAGCTGCTGAGGGAGGAACTGACTTTGAAGTCCACCTCCACCCCACATATGGCAACTCCCCTTAGAAAGCTTCTGTGCAAAATCAAGATTTATTTCCATTTAATTAAAATTAGAGTTGGGAGAAAATGATTGACCTCCCTCCTCTTTGTGGTAACTTCCCTTACTGTTCCTTCCTACTCAGATATATAACGATGAAACTTTTAACAATATTAAATGGATTTCACATGTAAGATAGTTCCTTTGAAGTGGTTGTACTCTGGCCTAGTTCAAAGGAATTGCGCTCTTGAACTGCTTTTCTTCTTCTTTTTTTAAAAAAGCTCTTATCAGAAAGTTAAACCGTGGCTGAGAACTGTTCCATCAACAGAAGTATTTTGCATACTTTTTGCATGTATGCAAATCTACAATTCTGTTCACAGAAAACACTCTATATAGTCAGAAGGAGAGAGGATACCATTAAAATTGTTTTAATACATTGTTGGCTTAAGCTTTGTATAAGGCAGGGGTCGGCAACCTTAAACACTCAAAGAGCCACAAAGGTCTGAATCGGAAACCCCCCGTTCAATTCTGGAGCCGACCGAAGTCCTGTTCCCCCACCATAGTCTCCTCCTAGCGCGGTGTCCTTCTTCCTCTGCCAACTGGAAATCTGGTTCTCCCACCATAGCACGGCGTCCTTTTTCCTCTACCTGTCCTAACCGAAAGTCCTATCAATTGTGGAGCCGACTGGCAACAGGGAGCTGGAGCAGAGGGATGAAAGAGCCACATGTGGCTCCAGAGCCATGGGTTGCTGACCCCTGGTATAAGGAAATGTATATTACAAGGGCATTAATTATGTAATTGTGTACGGTGCATACAACATATCACATATTAACACCTGGTATTTATGATTAATCCCTACAACTGTTCTATAGAGGACCAGTGCTGCTGTTCCCATAAGTACAGGTAGTCCTCGACTTACATCCCCAATTGAGCCCAAATGTTCAGTTGCTAAGCGAGACAATTGTTAAATGAGTTTTGCCCCATTTTACGATCTTTCTTGCCACAGTTATGTGAATCACTGCAGTTGTGAAGCTAATAACATGATTGTTAAATGAATCTGGCTTCCCCATTGACTTTGCTTGTCAGAAGGTCACAAAAAGTGATCATATGACCCCGAGACACTGCAACCGTCATACATGCGAGTCAGTTATAAACATCTGAATTTTCATCACATGATCATGGGGATGCTGCAACAGTCGTAAGTGTGAAAAACAGTCATGTCACTTTTTTCCATGCTGTTGTAACTTCAAACGGTCACTAAATGAATGGTTGTAAGTCAAGACTACCTGTATATTAGGATATGGCCCAACCCACATTATCCAAAAGTTCAGAAAAAGTCATAACAGCCAGAGTATTTGAATATATTTTCATAAAATATAGAGCACGTTGGTCTTTGACTTACAGTGTTGTTGAAATCCTGTCTAATTTTCAAATTAAGATGAAGAGCTTGAATCCAAACTTGTAACCAATTTTTGTGGTGGGTTAGTTCCCTTTTTATTTTTCATCCCTGTGAAAATGATTTTACAAAATAAAGGCTTATGGGGCTTTGCTCTCAATTGGAGCCCCACGGTTTAATTTAAAAAAAAAAAAAAAGCAGGAAATGCTAGCTAATCTAACTGAGCCATGGTGGTGGAGTGGTTAGAATGCAGTATTGCAGGCTAATTCTGCCGACTGCCAGCAGTTCGATTCTCACTGGCTCAAGGTTGGCTCATCCTTCCGGTCGGTAAAATGAGAACCCAGTTTGGGGGCAATATGCTGACTTTGTAAACCACTTAGGGCTGTAAAGTACTGTGAAGCAGTATATAAGTCTAAGTGCTATTGCTAATACACATTGCTGGGTTGGGGGGGGATGTGAAGAAAGGGGGGGAGTCCAAATAGAGCTTATTTGATTTGCTCTGTCTTGGTGGAGTATGGTGGAGTTTGATCCTTAACCATGCTTAAACTAAGCTTTGTTTACAGTTTTATAGGAATAGACTTGAAGTGGTTTTATCCTAGCACCAAATTAAATAAGCATCCAGGTATCTAAATTAGCCAGGTGGAAATTTTACACAGAAAGGTAGGTCTAGTCCTCTTACTTTCCTATGCTGCAGGCTGTCATTCACACATATGCACACACAAAAGTTTGTCAGTGTAAAGAAAAACTCTGGATATATTGTAAGGTAAACAGTTTATAGATTGGTAGTGATAATGCAACTGAGTTTTTAGATGCGGGTGACTGATTAGTCATAATGTGGCAGACATCCTATCAGTAGAACTACATTACAAGAGCTGGAATGATAAGAAAGACATGAGTCAGGGCTTGTCTATTCCGACAAATTATCATAATTGTAGTTACAGACATATACCCACACACACACATATATATGTACATCAGGCATACATAGTAATTTATTATAATTGCAATTATACAAACTATGTATGTGAGTTTTGTTATAATATACCTACCGATATGCAAGCACCCCCTGCCATAGCAGGTTCCTGGTAGATTAACTGTACATAGTTTTCTCAAGTGGGGATTTTCCCTCAATTATCCATATAAGCAGTGGTGGGATTCAAAAATTTTTACTACCGGTTCTGTGGGCGTGGCTTGGTGGGTGTGGCAGGGGAAGGTTACTGCAAAATCTCCATTCCCTCCCCACTCCAGGGGAAGGTTACTGCAAAATCCCCATTTCCTCCCAATCAGCTGGGACTCGGGAGGCAGAGAATACATGGGGGCAGGGCCAGTCAGAGGTGGTATTTACCGGTTCTCCGAACTACTCAAAATTTCTGCTACCGGTTCTCCAGAACTGGTCAGAACCTGCTGAAACCCACCTCTGCATATAAGAATATGAAAAGAATTCTGTGGATAGAAACTAGGAATTGGAAATGGGAAAGAAGAAACTATGGATCATTTTCAACTTTAAAGAAGAGTTGTAAGGGGTGGAGTATTAACTCAAATCAACCTTTATTACGTTCAAAAACCAGTATTGGGGGAGCAGGTAGAAATTAATCCACTGTCAACCAAAAAATAGAAGAGAATATCTGGGAATCCTTGTATGAAATCAACCTAAGCAAATGGGGATTAATCAGTGTAAATATTAAATTAAGTAGCATCACAAGGCTTAATAAAGGCTGATTAGCAATAGGGTATGTGACAATTTGCAAAACGCTGCTTAGGATCTCTGTTGCTATTTAAAGGCTGTTTAAAATTAAAGGCTAAAAACACAAAGTAAGCTGGGCTTGTTTGTGGATGCCAATTATTTGAAGATCGGCACAAAACCCCCTCCATGGATGTGTCCATGAAGTCACCAGCTTGAAGATATTTGAAGGTCTGATTGATGTTTTCAGGTCTGATTGATGTTTCGTGTTTGTATGTTTCCTGATGTGGGGTGTTAAAATTTATAGCATTACTATTGACTATTTCTTCTTTTAAAATGCACTTATTGTACGGTTGCATGTCACCTAGCTTTACTGCAGTATTGGAGGCAGCTTCTAAATTGATTAAATAACATCATCATCCTCTTAGTTGGAGTGGTGCGGTGGCCTAGAGGTGGAGCTCTCACCTCACAATCAGGAGGCTGTGAGTTTGATCCTAGGTAGAGGCAGATCTCTCTCTCTCTGGGCACAATGAGAATATATCTGCTGAACAAAACTCCACATTGTCAACAGGAAGGGCATCCGGCCATTAAACACTCTGTTAGCTCCATTTAGTTGCCCAGACTCCTCCCCCCCAGCAAGGGATTATGGGGTCGTTAAAAGATTATGATGATCATCCTCTTAGTTGCAAAGACATAGCAAATAGAAACTTCACATGGAAACTTTGCATCGCCCCCACCCCCTTTTTGTCTCTTCCACAATGAGCTATTTCAAGTTTGTCTGCCATAAATCCCAAATCACATTCAGCAAGAGTTTCTGCTGGAGAAAAAGTCTCACTTTTTAATCCATGCCCCAATTCCTGGGTTTGATTCCATTTTCTCTTTGTAGCTTTTCAGCCACCACACTGTTGTTCTGAGACAATATTACTTGGAAAGTAAGAGAGGGATTCTGCCTTCAGGGTTTTGCAGAAGTCCTTTTCTAGCTTCCATTTGGTTTGTGGAGGAACTCAATAGGAGAAAATACAGAGCATGCAAGAAAGCTATGTATGTTGAGATACATGGGTTGCATGGCCTTCTTAGCAGTTTCTGTGTTAGATTGCGCGGGAAATGATAGACGAGACGTAGGAAGTGTTCAGCACCTTTATTTGTGGCTAGCAGGAGCTACAGCAGACTGGCCGCTGGCGACAGGAAAACCGCTTTTAAGGGTTTCCCTGCAGCCCGCTTGGCCAGTGACAGTAGTTTAATTTTCCCGCCGCTGACTAAGCCAATCAGCGGCGAGTATGCAAATACGTATGTCTACATCAGTACGTAACATTCTGAATGATCAGTTGGTGAGTAAGCTCTGATTCATTCACAGCATTGGCTTGTGTTGTAGCTTTTGAGAAAAGCTAGCCCTTTCAGCCCTTTCAGTCACTGCCATACCCTGCCATACTTTTGAGAAAAGCTAGCCCTTTCAGTCACTGTAAACCTATGGTATTATTGCAAGTGTGCTCCTTGATTAGTTTTAGTTTAGTTTAGTTTTTGTTTTGTTTTTTTCCTTCAGTCATCTGCATCTGCCTTCCCCAATCTAGGGCTCTGTGCATATGTTGCATCACAACCCTTATGATCTCCAGTCTGTCTGTACTTTATTATTTATGACCACTCTTTAGTACTGATCTGTACTGTACTTTACTGATCTGTAAATCTAGAGCAACCTTGGCAACTTTAAGATGTGTGGACTTCAACTCCCAGAATTCCTTACCCAGATGATGTCCACACATCTTAAAGTTGCCAGGGTTGAGAAAGCACTGATCTAGATGATACTTGGGTCATAATATAGATGCTGGTGATGTATGGTAGTTTATCATCAGATTACACATTGTGTTGTCCTCTTTCCACACAGTACATTTTACTTTAAACTGATGCAAATCTTCTGCAAAGTTACTGTATATTCTTATTTTAATTTTTTCTTTGTTATAAAAAAAAGAGAATTTGGTAATCATACCAATAGTAATAGTAATTACAAAGTTTATATCTTTTGTGCCTTCAAGTCAGTGTTGAAGCTTTGTGACTGCCTGGCCAACTTCTTGCAGTTTTCTTGACAAGGTTTTTCAGAAGTGGCTTGCCATTTCCTGCTTCCTAGGACAGTGGGAGTGTCAGGCCGAAGCCAGTTTAGTTGGGGTCTTTGGCCTGCCACACTTTATACTATTTTAATATGTATTCTTTGCTGTGAGAACTTGGGAGGGGGAATTGCATGAGGGCTGTCTGAATTCTTTCTAGATAGTCAAGGTCATCCTTTGTCTTCGCACTCCTGCACCTGCACGGAAGGAGATGGGTGGATGCTGCCAAGTTGGCAGTTGAAGATTGGTCAACGTGATGGACTTGGGGGTGTGGGGACAAGGGCTTGAACTTTCAACTGGGTGGAGAAACCCGGGGGCTTCAGATTCGGGTTTCTCCCAGGTGTGCCAACATGGCTCTGTTAATAAATTGGAACTTTGAGGAAGACTTTGCCTCGGACTCTGATTTAATTTTGGATGCTATTTGGAACCCTGACAGGGAGAGTGACTGGCCCAAGGTCCGCTGGCTGGCTTCGAGTCTGAGGCGAGACTAGAACTCATAGTCTCTAGCCTGATGCTTTAACCACTACACCAAACTGATTCTAACAAAGTAGGTGACTATTATTCCTCTTTTGGAGAGAAGACTAAAAGTTTCACTGCAGATAGACTGTATCTCATCTGGCATATATTAACCTAGGAAAGTATTTCATCCCAGCAATGGAATATTTGCCTAGGATAATACATGCCAGATGAGATACAATGTACCTGCAGTTCTATAACATATTCTGTGTTGTGCTGTTATGAAGAAAATCCAGAAGGAATATATCAACTTTTCTACTGGACAATTTTCCAATGTTTCTAGACCCAATTAAATGCTGGTTTCACCCATCTTACAAGCCATAGCAGGGTGCTTCATTCTGATGTACCATGTGTTAGTCTTGCTAAATGTCTAGAAAGTCCAGTTGCCTCTTGAAACAGCACCTTTGGGTGTTAACCTTGCTGCTACAAATCATGGCTTACAGATTAGCTTGTTGTGTGAATTGAGATAATTTTATCCAATCCAAACCATGTTTAAAATTTGACTATTTGCAATTCTAAGATTTTAATTTGAGAATTTTTAATGCATCTCGGAATACCTACAAGAATATTAGGATCATTGGCATGGCCACACCGAGCAACAGCAATAGCCTGATTAAGACTCAGATCATTGTTGACTTCATGTGAGATAACAATAACTTCCTTTAGGAGAAATGTGGAAATGTAAGTAACTTTAAAATTCTTACAGTAATTGATTTTTTAATTACCCATAAAATTCAACTTATTTTAATTTTTTGCCATTTATTTATTTTTATGCTTCATACTTAGGTAAAGCTTTTTAAAAATAATTATTCATTTAACTGATTTCAGCAGTACTGCAAACTAAGATTATAATTATAGCTCTTGTGCTTTGCTTTTTGTTTTTATTATATTAACTGCAACTCCCCCCCAACAAACATATTATACGGTACTGCATACAAAAGCTGAAGATACTGTTCAGCTTTAAATAAATAATTAAAGTATGCATTTTTCTATTCCATCAATAAAGCAGCAGCTCAGAAACAGAATTAAGCACCCATCTGTAATTTGGGATCACAAATCCAGACTAATTCTATCTTTCAACATTAAATAATTATCTTTTCTATCCCCAAGCACAATAATCCCATAAGTCTTCGTACAGTAATGAATTCCAAATTTTGGGATCTAATTCAAGTGCATAATCACACCCTTAAACTACAATGATCTTTGTAACACCCGTAACAATGTTGCGAATATAAACTCCAAAATGGAGCATTAATTGAACGATCCAATATCGCATAGATAATTGTTGTCTCATCTCCCTTCTATTTCCAACTTTTTAACTCAGTTATCATCTATCCAAATTATAGAACAAGGTGAGACCTGCTCAGAGTTGGCATGGTGCAGTCTTCAATGCAACTCCAGATTGGTCTTCTGAGCATATCTTCCAATTTTAAAGATAAAAATGAGCCGTGGTGGCGCAGTGGTTGCAATGCAGTATTGCAGGCTAACTCTACCCACTACCAGGAATTCGATCTTGACCAGCTCATGGTTGACTCAGCCTTCCATCCTTCCGAGGTCAATAAAATGAGAACCCCAGATTGTTTGGGGCAATATGCTCAGAGGGGACTGTAAAGCACTATGAAGTCTAAGTGCTATTGCTAAATTATTATCATGATTTATCACTTGTTGCTTGCATGTACACTGAGAGCTTATGCACCTGAGACAAATTCCTTGTGTATCCAATCACACTTGGCCAATAAAGAATTCTGTTCTGTTCTGTTCTGTTCTGTTCTGTTCTGTTCTGTTCTGTTCTGTTCTGTCCTATCCCTATCCCTATCCCTATCCCTATCCCTATCCCTATCCCTATCCCTATCCCCATTCCATTCTCCTGTTCCTGTTCCTATCTAGAGGAACCCTTTTCATGGAGTACAGTATATCCTCACCTCTCTGCAGAAAAGTTAGTTTACAGTCTTTAAACTATAAAGCAGGATTATTTTAAAATTAATTCTTAGATATAAGGACAAATTCAACTTATTGTAAGTAAGAAAACCCATTCATTTAAGATTCAGTTTACTCTAGGTGACAAATTGGTGTTCAGTAAAGCAACAAAAGTTTAAAGCACAACAGATGATATGTGTGTTCATGGACAGTATATCCCAGTGATGGCGAACCTTTTCGGCGTCGTGTGCCAAAAACGGGGGGAGCATGGGGGGGTAGCGCGTGTGCGTGCCCACACCCATAATGCAATGCTCCCCACACGCCCCGCCCACGACACGCATGCGCACGTGGCCCCCCCACGCCCCCCCCCCGAATGCGCGCGCGATCACCACACTCCCCCGTCGCATGCGTCCGTGACACCACCACCCCCGCACAAGTGCATCGCACACACACACGTTGCCTGTTTTTGGGCCTGGCAAGCCTCCCTTCAGGCCGGCGCGTCTCTTGCCCTGGCGCCGGATGCTCCTTCGGCGCAGACTCAGCCCCTGCGGCAGCGCTGCTTGTTCTCGGTGGCTGGCGAGGGGTGGTGGTGGTGGTTCTCCTCCAGAATCCTGACTGCAAGTGGGAGGCCGCCCCCTCCGCTTGCCCGCCACCGAAAACAAGCAGCTCTGCCCCTTTTTTCCTTTTCAGACCAGCTCCAAGCAAGCGGTGCACACACTTCAGCAGTTCTTGCGCTGCCGCCTGCACCTCTTGCTTGGAGCTGGTCTGGAAAGGAAAAAACGCAGCTGAATTAGGTGGTACTCGCCCCATCCAGGTGCCTCCAAATAGGTCTCCCTACGGTAGCCTCCCCGCTGAACTACGCAACCCAACGGTGATCCCCACCCAAATAGAGCTTGTTCTTCCAAGCGCCCGCTTTTTCTTGCAGCGAATGAGCTGGGGGGGGGTTTGAATAGCGCTTCCCGCTTCTCCTCTACCTGCATGCTGTAACTGGAGGATTCTCCAGAATCCCGGCCGCAAGCTGGCAGACCCAGCGGGTTGAATTAGGCGAGACTCACCCCACCCAGGTCCTTCCAAACGGGTCTCCCTACGGTAACCTCCCCGTTGAACTACGCTACCCGACAGGGATCCCCACCCAAAC
>QLTV01002925.1:626110-636792 GCA_003457575.1 Thermophis baileyi | reverse complement strand
GGAGAACCACCGCAACATGGTGCCTCCCAACCCTAGCTCCCTTATTCGTCCCAGAAGGATACCAGGGTCAATGGTATCGAAAGCTGCTGAGAGGTCAAGTAGCACCAAGATAGAGGAATGACCCCCATCTCGGGCTCACCAGAGATTATCCATCAGTGCGACCAAGGCAGTTTCAGTGCTGTAGCCAGGCCTGAAGCCAGACTGAAAAGGGTCTAGATAATCCGTTTCATCCAATGACCATAGGAGCTGACATGCCACCACTTTCTCTACAACCTTTCCCACAAAGGGTAGGTTGGAGACTGGATGAAAGTTCTTTAATTCTGCTGGATCCAGGGAAGGCTTCTTGAGGAGGGGCCTTACAAACATTAGCCAAACAAGTTAAACTATAAAAGCCATAGGTCAGGTTAGTAGAACGTTAAAAGAATGTTATAAAAGTTGTACCATTATTACAATGTCCCCTAATTTGGTTGTACCACAACTGTGTCAGAGGTGGGTTTCAGCAGGTTCTGACCAGTTCTGGAGAACTGGTAGTGGAAATTTTGAGTAGTTCGGAGAACCGGTAAATACCACCTCTGACTGGCCCCGCCCCCATCTATTCTCTGCCTCCCGAGTCCCAGCTGATCGGGAGGAAATGGGGATTTTGCAGGAACCTTCCCCTGGAGTGGGGAGGGAATGGAGATTTTGCAGCATCCTTCCCGTGGAGTGGGGAGGGAATGGAGATTTTGCAGAATCCTTCCCGTGGAGTGGGGAGGGAATGGAGATTTTGCAGTATCCTTCCCGTGGAGTGGGGAGGGAATGGAGATTTTGCAGTATCCTTCCCCTGCCACGCCCACCAAGCCACACCCACCAAGCCATATCCACAGAACCGGTAGTAAAATTTTTTGAATCCCACCACTGAACTGTGTGTAGACTTCCCAATAAGCATTAGGCAAATGAGGTACCTGTGCTAAAACATGTTGGTCAAATCATGCAAAGGGAAGACAGCCAGTTTTTCCTACAGCACCTACGGAGCTCCAGTCATCTGTCTTGACCTGCTCAAGGTGTTCATTTCATTCACAGAAAAAGGAGAGGATAATTTTATATTTGGCCTGCAAAATACCAGTCTAAACAAAATCCATAGTCACATATGCTAGTTCACTTGGGTACAGGGCAGTTGCATTGTTATAATGAATATACAGAATATGGTGTTTGTGTTCAGAAGTGAGGGAAATAAATCCCTCCTGAAGTCATGGACTGCCAACATTCCCATCAGAGTTAATAATTCTATGTTAAAGCAGCCAGTGATCTGACTCATTCTAAGCTTCATTGTTCCTACCTTTTCTTTACCTCATTGGGACTATGCAATGTGTGCGCACACCAGGGGTGGGTTCCTCCTGGTTTGGACCAGTTCTCCTGAACCGGTAGCGGCCCGCTGGTGATGTCACAATGATGTCACCAAACTGGATGGGTCGGTGCCGGTCTGTGGGGGCCACCATCTTTTTTTTTTGAATTTTTTTGAATATTTCCCCCCCCCCCTTCTGCGCCTGCGCAGAAGCTGACTTCCCGCCCTGTGCATGCGGTCACCATCTTTTTTTTGGCTTTTTTTAAAAAAAATTTGTTACTGCGCATGCGCGTGCGCGCAAAGCATGCATGTACCCACGAGGCACGCCCACACGGCGCAGGAGGGAGCGAACTGGCAGCAAGGTAAGTTGGAACCCACCCCTGGCGCACACCTTCCATATTTTAAACTTTTGGACTATAGAAGCATAGTTGTTCTTGTGCCAGGCCTTCAGACTCCTTCCCCCTCACCTTTAAATTGCAGTGTTGGAGTAAATTGTTGAGACTACATTGGTCTGCAAGAAGAACAAATCATCTGGTGCTAAATGAATAAAACTAGACCACTCAGTAGAAATTCTAATATTGAATCTGAAGCTTACATATTTTTGAGAAATATGAAAGAACAACTTAATGTTGGAAAAACTATAAAGCTAACAGTAGATAAAGTAGCTGGATACTAGCCCTAATTACAAGTAGTCCTTAATTTACAATCAGCCACTGGCTGACAGTTTAAAGTTATGATGGACCTCTCCAGAACTACTTATGACCTAGTTTCAAAGTTCCAACAGCTGTTCCCCTCACAGTCATGTGATCGCATTTGGACAATAGACAACCAGTCCACATTTATAGCCATTCGCAGCATCCTGAGTCACATGACCACAATTTACAAACAATTTTGCTGGAAACCAGTGTTTACTTTCAATTTCCTGCAAAAATGCCCATTGGGTACAATGGGTTTGTGTAATAACTACAGCATTCACTTAACAACTTCAGAATTTGATTAGCAACTGCAGCATTCGCTTAATGGCCACTAGAAAAAAATGTCATAAAATAGGGCACAGTCAAGTTGTTACCCACTTAATTACTGGCATGACTTATGACTGTAATTCCCGACTCAATTATAGTTGTAAATCAAGAACTAGCTGTAGAATTGTAAGGAGCAGTTCATGGCAGAAAAAACTGATGAACTGAGTCTTCTTAAGTCACAAGGAATTGGAAGCAACTGAACAATGATGAATTTATGGCAGAAAAGATCATAATATAGCAATAGCACTTAGACTTATATACCGCTTCATAGTGCTTTACAGCCCTCTCTAAGCGGTTCACAGAGTCAGCATATTGCCCCCAACAATCTGGGTCCTCATTTTACCCACCTCGGAAGGATGGAAGGCTGAGTCAACCTTGAGCCGGTGAGATTTGAACTGCCGAACTGCAGCTAGCAGTCAGCTGAAGTAGCCTGCAGTGCTGCACTCTAACCACTGCGCCACCTCAGCTCAGTAAGCAGAGCTCTGGTACTAAAAATAGGTTTCTGGACATATAGTACGCTCCAGGGTACATTATTTCGTAACTGTAGTTAGATATCTCAAACTAGTTGACAACTACTTGACAATAAAAACAAAATAGGTCTTGTGTATCTATTTTGCCCAGATTTGAAATATGAACATGCTAATTTCAGCACATTAATGGTTAGACAAGCTTTATTTTTCTATTGCTTTATTTTATTTCCAAAATCGCATAACAAATAAAAGTTTCCAATTAATACATACCGTATTAGCTTCATTTCATATTTTGAATGAAGTTCTTTCATCTCAGCTAATGGTACTGTATTTTTTCCAGAGTAAAGGATACTACTACAAAATATGTTATTGTTTAAAATATTTTCAATACAACAGATTTCTAAAACAGTGTGTATAATATACTAGCCATGCACATATTCTAACATCAACATTTTGACCATATGTGATTATATGCATGTCCACATTGCCTGATTATTAATGTATTAGCAATGATACATTAAAGTAGTTAACATAAGACAACAATTTTGTCCAAATAAGTCTAGTGTAGGACTTGCCTGACATCTGTTTTTTTTTTCCAAATCAAAGTGGCATTTTTTTCACTGCTTAGTTATTATAACTATAATAAGTTGATTTCATTATAATGCTAGCAGGGAACCAAACAGATAATCTTTGTCCATTATTTATTCCTTTTATTTTTCCTAAGTATTCTACTAATTACTAATGCTGCCATCTTCTAAATTTATACAACACCTAAGCCTTAACAAATATATGTCCTATTTCCTCTTTAAACTTTTGATTGATATATTTTAGGTTTTTTTCCAATGAATTCCAATTAGGACTGTGCCCCAAAGGTGCATAAGCTGCCATCATCTCATTTGTATAGTTTTAAACTACTGCCAAGGAAGAAATTTCATTTATTCCAAACATTCAAAAATGCTTTTTCTATTCTATTATTATATAATTATATTTTCAGCTCTTTTTCTCTCGCCTAAGGCAAATACTTCAAGATCAGTTTAATCATATGCTTGACGTTATTTATCTCATCTAATCTTCTCTAATAACTCTTATTAGTTAAGTGGGCTACATAGTAATATAATGGTAATTGGAGAGCAGCTAACTTGCCAACTTGCTTATTTTCAGTTGTATTTTCTTTTCACATTTTTTAAAACTTTCCATTATTACAACTTGCCTTTGCTGTTTTGCAAGCCAGCACCCCTGGTACAGTAGTGTTTTAAGTAAAACAAACATCTGTATTCTTGAAATATGGTATGAATTATGTTCATAAAATATTTTATTAGTCACTTATAATTGATCACTTCTGATTTGCAGTACTTACCTTGAGAAATATGACATTCATACATTTAACCAGTTATGTTTTCTACTAAAATATAGTCTATGCCTCTTCTTATTTTAAAGATGATGGAATTCATTTTCTCAGGGAGATAAGTGATTGATGTGTTTCCATAGATACAGTAGCCATATTCAGAGAGATTCTGTATAAAAAGACATAATTTTAAAGAAACTAGCCCATTTTGATCTGGGAGATTGAACTAATTTAAGATGCTAGTTCAGAATTAGCTGATATAAACAAGGACAGCAGGTGGTAGCAGCTTGCAGACTTTGAGTGATTTTGAAAAACCAAGCTGGGTTTTAGACTTGGTTAAGCACAGAGAGACTGCCTGAAAATTCCAGAGCTGTAGACTAAATTGGGAAGTCAGGAAAGCGTCCCAGAAAATGGCAAACCACTTCTGTTTTGTTGCCAAAAAGACAGAATGAAGTAAGCTCAGTTTGAGGAAGTGTTTGTCTTCATACGATCCAAAGTGAGAATGAGATGAATGTTGACTTTCTTTTCTTTTTCTTTTTTTAAGCTAGATTAGACAAAACTGTAAGGAGATGGCTCAATTATAATTCCTCCTAAATCTGAAGTGTAGGGGCAGACTTGATCTATGCTACGTCAATTCATTGAAGGTAAGCGGGGACAAGAGAAATCAATCTGCTGCCGCTGATACAATGCCTCCGGTGACAAGCAAAATGGATTTAGCATTCTCAACTCTTCCATTTGCAACTTAACAAAAATGAAGGATTTATACCTAACGTGCATGGGCTTGTGCTCTTTACATGAGCATGGAAACACTCCATTTGTGCTCAGTGTCCAAAGGAGGTTGTTGTTGCTACCCTTCCATCTTCATGACATGATGTTACTGCAACATCTTTTCTCTGGCAGGGATGGATGTTTATAATATATAAATGCATCAGAGCTATTTACAGTTTTAAACAACTAGAGGGGAAAAGAAAGCCTCCAATCTTGCACATTTAGCCTAAAATGCAAAAGTGGCAGCTGCCCTGAAATAAACCTGTTTTGATGGATGTTTTATGGTCATCTTAAACATGTGGCTATTGAAATTGTATCATTTCCTTTTTGCAAGGGCCACCTGGAAACTTCAAAGTACAGAAATATTTTTAAAAGATCTGTGAAAAGATTGTGTGATCCAACTTTAAGGCATGAAGCTGGGGATCCTCTTACATTCAGAGGATAAAATTAGGTTTTGTATATAATTACATCATGGTAATCTCCACGTCATAATTTAATGAATAAGATATCTATTTTGTGAAGAAAATAAAAGTATTACTATTAGCAGTTTCTTAATTAATATACTACAATATTTATTATGAGGGAGAAAATGGCAGAGGTTAGCTTTCTTTCACTTATGCATCATTTATACCCCTTAGCATGTCTGAAACTTTTCTTCCCAATGTCTTATTCAGTTAACTTTGCCATACATTGTGTAAAACTAAAACAAAACTTAATAGATAAATGATTTTTAAAAATCCAAAATCCATACTTGTATAATTGTCTTATTAGAAGTAATCAAAATTGGAACAAAAATGTGCAAGTTTTCAAATTCCCCCAAATTATTCATTATGCAAACTTGCAAGCATCGGGGATGGGGGGGGGGGAAGCAGGAAGAACTACTCCAGCCAATGTAGACAAAATAGAGGGAATGGTCTTGAAGCACAAGAAGAAGAGCTGCTACCAAGGAAACAGTCAGAAAAAGGGGACCTGAGTCTGGGCCAAGAACATAATGTGAGTAAACATCTCAGACAAGCCCCTCCCTAGTTTACACAAAGATAAAAGGAGGGAGTAAGGAACCACATTCAAGATTCTGTTACAGTAGCATTTTAATAAAAGTAATACTGACCTACATGCCATTGGTTTCCAAGTCTGATCTACCTTGAAGTGCTGGTAGGTAGTTCCACAATGACATCTGCAAATATAATGTGTAAGGAGAGCCATTACTCTACAAAGTTGTTTGATCATGCAATTTGATATAATTTCCGGCCTGGAAAAAATATTAAGAAATTATTGTCAGTAACATGAATGTTTCCTGCTGCATTTTGTTGCTTCTTTTGGCATCATGATGTTTGTTTATGCACAATCAACACCTTCCCCTTAATAATATTCTTTTCTTTGAGAACCCTGCCTTATACAGTATGTGTCAAGAGAAAAGGTTCATTGATGCTCCTCTCCAGTCTTAGATTGTAGGGCTTCGTTTTTAAAGCTCCATCCCAAACATTCTTCAGATTCTCAGCAAAAGAACACAAAACAGCTTTTAATGATCTTTTAAGATAGGATAATGGATGGCTTTTGTAGAACCAAATGTCCATGCTCCCTTGGAAGAGTCTCTTCCAAAGAGAAGTGGGGAGGGGGTTCAGCGAATGCAACCTTCACAGATTTTCCCTATTGGGCACTAACATGTAGAGCACACATATAGACTTTTTCCAGCTTTGGAATCTGACCTCAGTTTCAATATGGCCTCAAACATGGAGTGAAGTCAAGGAAAGACGGACTGCATGGAAGAGAACCTTACAGGTCTCTACTTGGGAATTGGGTCTTCAAGAAACCAGCCAATCCGCAGCAGTTGCATTTAGGTGAAATTAGGAGGTTTACAGATTTAAGCCTCAGCTTGATAGCAGTCAAATGCCAAAATATCTTCTGTCACAGTCTTGGGCAACTTTCTTGACATCCTGATTTTTTACTTTTGTCTGCTGCTACTTCCTTGATAGATTATTCTTGACTGGGCTTTGACTATCCTATTATTGTCCACTATTGGAAACCACACTCTTTCTGTTTCTTTTTAACCTCTGTTCAATTATGTCTTGTGCTCTATTAGTCAACCATGCTTGCCAAATTATCATTTCCGTTGAGACACAGGGAAATGAATAAATACATGTGTAAACAGTATTTCTATTAACTCTATTTGAAAAATTGACCTGTAAAGAAAATAAGATCAGATTTTACGTTTTGCCATGACTCTTTCGCTATTTGATGGAGGTGACTTCTTAAGACCTTGGGTCACAAAATCTTTGCATCTCTGACCCAAGTCCTGGAGAAAATCTACTGTGTCTATGTGGTGACTAAGCAACAACATCAAGTTGATTGTATATAATAATTTATAATCAAACCTCACCTAGGACAATACAGCGTATACTTTAACAGTGTTTTCCTGGTAATACTGCTTTTGGTGTTGCTTTCCTTAGGTCAGGGGTGTCAAACTCTATTTCATTGAGGGCCGCATCAGGGTTGTGTTTGACCTCGGGGGGCCGGAGTGGGTGTGACCAGGGTCACTCATGTCAGGGGCACCTGTTGGGGCCCAAGCACTCTGCCAGAGAAAAAGGGCTCCCGAGCTCTGTTTTCGGCTGCAATGGCCTCCTGCCAACGAAAACGGGGCTCGGGAGGACCTGGATGCGGCCCTCCTAAGCTCTGTTTTCACTGGCAGAGGAATCGCAGGCCAGTCCTTCGCTGTTTCCAGGGCGGCCCTGTGGCCCAGATCAAAGCACCCTGTGGGACGGATCCGGCCCCCGGGCCTTGAGTTTGTAGTACTCTGCCTTAGGTAGAAGGGTGCAGGATTCTCCTTATGTTTTAACTTTTGTGTTAATCTCACCCCAGATCTTACAGGAGAGCTTTAGATTTATTTTGGACTGGAGAAGCTCCACTGCTTGCAGTCAGGATAGGGACAGAGGTGCTATGTCTGCATGCTGGTAAGGGAATTCTGGGAGTTGAAGTCCACACATTTTAAAGTTGCTAAAGTTGAGAAACACTGTACGGGGATATTTATAAAGCAAGTACTGGAAGCAGAGCAACAAAATATTATTTATGCATTTTTGCATGTCAGCTAGTGTATAAAAGAAGAACATTTTATTTTTGACAAGCCAGGCCCTTTGTAGTCCTGAAAAGTTTCTTCCTCTGTCTTGTGCAGAATCTGGAAAACATTACCGGTTAAATTTCAGCATTTCTTGCTGTCTCAGACCAGACCTAGAAGCTGACCTTTGCCTGCCTTGAACTCTTCAAAATCTCCCTTATCTATATAAATATTCTGGACATTTTTTATCTGAGCCAGATGGTCTCATAACACTTTTCCATCATTGTTCCTTCACCCTTTTATTTCCATCCAAACAATGTCTCTCCCACTTGCCAAACTGTACATAATATAACATTCCTCAATATTGGCATTATTCCAAGTTCCTTGTTGTGTCTATGTCTTCTATGAACTATCTCTTTCAGGAATATATTATCCCATCTGCTTTTGCAGTACTTTGATCCTATTCTCCTAATCCTGTTACATAATATATCAATTACTCTAAAAGCAACGAAGGTGAATTCCACCAGTTCCTCTAGCAAGAACTGTGAAATCAATTAACACTATTCTGATTTTTTTCCCTACAAAACCGAACACGGAATCTTATTTACTGAATGTTTTATTAACTAAAAACATTTTAATATTGTTCCTCATTGATTAAGATTCTGGGAAAGAATGCGACATATGGAAATCATAAATCAACAAACGATTATCCTGTAATTGTAAAAATGCTAATCAACATTTTTAATGCTTGGGTAAACATTGCAAATATTGTAAATTTGGTTTGTTAAATATGTGCTAGGAACATCTTATTCAAGGACAAAGATGTGATCTATGGTTAAAAGCTCCTTCTTTAGCAGTAGATTTGAGGTGTGCTTTTAATATTTACATCCTGCTTTTCCTTAAAACAAAATCTGATCACTACATGTGCTATATATATAAAACTGCCTTACATCCAATCTATTTTATCCTTCCATCAATCCTAGACTAGTGTGAAAAATACCAAAGACAGATCCAAATTCACCCATTGAGTTGCACACCAGGGCTGGGTTCCTCCCGGTTCGGACTGAATCGCCCGAACCGGTAGCGACCCGCTGGTGACGTCACTGAAGTGGATCGGCCGGTGCTGGTCCGTGGGTGCCGCCCTCTTTTTTTGTGATTTTTTTGCGAATTTTTTTACTGTTTGGAAGGTTTTTCCTCTTCTGCTGCTTGAAAAATGGCCCTCCCGCCCGCCCCTGGGTTTATACTGACCTTTATTCCTTCGCCCGAAGCACAGCTGATCAGCTCCTCAGCTGTGTTTCAGGCTGATTGCAGCTACTGAGCATGTGCTGAAACAAAATTGCGTGAGGGAATGCACGTGCATGCGAGCGGAGTGAGCGCATGCACGCAAAACATTGCGATGTGAACCGGTGGGGAAGGTAAGTGGAACCCACCCCTGTTGCACACCTAATGAAGGTCTCAACCTGGGTCCTTATTCTACTCAGATGTTCTAACCATCCCATTTACCCTAATAGTCCATAGGTAGCTGCACTTGCATACCTTTGTGGTTCTTCTTCTTCAATCCTGTTAATTGGTTTCACCAGAATTAATTAAAAATAGCTGTTGGTTTAAAGTACCTTGAAGCTTTTACTTCATTGGTGGTTTTTGTCCAAATGCTGTGCTTAAAATACTGATATAGTATCATTTCAGTTGCCTGGAAACCAGGCTTGTTTTTCTTTTTGCTGTATTGAATCATAACAATAATTGATTTGGGATTCACTCATTCATTCATTCATTCATTCATTCATTCATTCATTCATTCATTTTCTATAGCTGTCTATTTCAATCAATGACTATGGGCGGCTATCATTATCAAATTGTAGTTATCCTGTCTTGTGGAAAAAACATCCCTTATTAGTTCTTTGGGGTGCAAAGATTGTGTAGTTGTGATTTATATAGGAAGCTTGTTTCCAAATGCTGTGCTTAAAATACTGATATAGTATCATTTCAGTTGCCTGGAAACCAGGCTTGTTTTTCTTTTTGCTGTATTGAATCATAACAATAATTGATTTGGGATTCACTCATTCATTCATTCATTCATTCATTCATTCATTCATTCATTCATTTTCTATAGCTGTCTATTTCAATCAATGACTATGGGCGGCTATCATTATCAAATTGTAGTTATCCTGTCTTGTGGAAAAAACATCCCTTATTAGTTCTTTGGGGTGCAAAGATTGTGTAGTTGTGATTTATATAGGAAGCTTGTTTTCCAAGCTCAACCCATTCAAAGAGTCATCTGACTGCAGTAGATTGTCAAGGGCTGATTACAGTACTCGGGGCACTCAATCTGTCCTCTAACTCCCATTGCAGTCCTAAAAAGGACACTTTTGGCTCCAGCATTTTATGACCTTCTAATAGGATACTGGGTTAAATGCAGTCTATGAATTGTCTATCCTAGATTTAGCATGTGGGGCAAATGGAGTTATCCTGCACTGGCTAACTCAGTCTTTCTAAACTTTGACAACTTTAAGATGTGTGGACTTCAACTCCCAGGCCCCCCCCCATCCCCAATGGTAACCCTCCAACCCAGGGGTGGGTTCTAAGTTACCTTGCCGCAGGTTCGCTTCCTCCCGCGCCACGTGGCTGTGCGCGCATGCACAGTGCCGAAAATTCAGAAAAAAAAACCCCCCCCAAAAAAGCCCAAAACCAGCTGGCCGGCCCAGCCCCG
>QLTV01002925.1:591673-626058 GCA_003457575.1 Thermophis baileyi | reverse complement strand
CCATCCTAAGGGAACTCCTCTCTCTCTCTCTCTCTCTCTCTCGCTCTCTCTCTCTCTCTCTCTCACCGACAGAACCGGCACCAGCAGTTTGCTACCAGTTCTATAGAACCGGTGCGAACTGGGAAGAACCCACCTCTGCTCCAACCACTCCCATGCTCCTTACCTGTGACTTCCTCTGCTTCTTGCTTAACAATTCACACATTTTTTGGTTACAGCCACAGCTGGGACTGTTTGGATCACCATTGCTAAAAAATGTGGTCACATGACATCATGCTTTACAGCCATATTGCTTAGCAACAGCAAACCTGTCAGTCCTGGTTCCATTGTAACCTCAAGGACCCACAATCCCAGTCCCAATTTCCATTGTGACTCGTGACCATCTGCATGATTTCCCATGATTTAAATGCAATGCTTCTATTAATACAGACCCAGACTGCATTGGCTTTTTCAGCTGTTGAATCATACCGATTCTAGTACTCCTGTATCTTTTTTACCAGCGCTGTCATCAGCCCAAATCTCCACAATCCTATATCAATGGGTTTGACTTTTTCCTCCCAGATTCAGGATCATATACGTCATGGTTGAATATCATCCTCCTGGATTTGGCCCACTGTTGAAATCTGCCATGATTGAGACTGAGATTTTATCCTCTACACCAGGGGTCCCCAACCATCCCCTCTCCCCCGTCGCTACAGCCGCTATCACTTCCAGTCCATGCAGCCAAAAAGGTTGCAGACCACTGCTTTAAACTGTTAGCTAACCCCTCCGTGTTGGAGTTATCTGCAGAACATCCCTTCTGTTCTATCCCTAGGTTATTTATAAAGATGTTGAACACCATGGACCTATCCCTTCATGCTACAGAACCAGTAATAGTACAATTATTTCTATTGCAGATCCACAATCGTATTACAAAGGGTGTTCTTGCTTTTCTGAGGGAAGCAAGACATTAAAAGATATTAAGCAATTCTACTTTTTCCTTTTCTTCTTCCTGACACAACCTCCTCCTTGTACCTCATTTCAAAGATAGCTCCAAAATCCTAATAATACCATGCTGTTTGGCCTTCCAGACCTTCTACATTTTCTTTAGCGTTATCTTCCTTCTCTTGGCAATTCTGTTTGAAGGAGTTCCCCCCCCCCCCCAGGATCTCCCACTTGCCTAGCCTTTAGATTTCAAACCAGGGGATAGTGTAGGAAGTTAGCATCCACCCCTCTCCCAGAAGAATGAAATATTCTAGGAAATATTTAAAAAGGCAGAATATTATATTTCCCTGGATGAGAAAAGGAGAAACATGTTTTTAAAGACAAAGCAGCTTCCTGCAGCTCCCTGCCCCCTCTTCAGCTCCAGGGTAATGGGATTAAGACATGGCTCTCAGGACAAGATAGGATTAGCCCTCTACCCATCTCACCACATGGCACCTGGGAAGATTACCTCACCCAGCAAGGCTCAACCAAGCCTGGGACACAGACAGCCTACAAAGTTAGCTAAGACCCCCGCCCTCTGGGAGTCTGACAGCCAATGGGATACATTTCTTGTACAGGAACAGGAAACTATAAGGCGGGGCCCAAGAGAGTGTATAAATATATCCCTCTCTCCATTCCATGTGCCTTTTTTTGCCCAGGACCTCAAAACCATGTGGTCCTGCCCACCATTAAACCATCTTTTCAAGCAGTCTCCATGTTTCCAGTGTCTTCCTCCCCACTTGGAACTGAACCCAGATGGACATTTCTTCCAACAATTGCCTGGGTTTATTGAACTATCTTCCTGGACTCCAAGATACATTACTTTTCTCTGTTTTTTCTTCTTCTGCCTTGAGCTCCCTGGTGGTAGCAATTGTCCCACTGTGGGGGCAGAAGGCAGTCTCTTGTGCTCTTCCACTTGATTGGCGTTGCACAAAAGCTCCTGGAGGCTTTCTCCTTTATGAGACCCGGAGGTCAGATTGTACAGAGATTTATGATATTTGTATGCTTATAATACCCAATTCTTTCTTCTTCCTACTCCTCTTTTTTTTCTGCTTCCCTTTCATCCATTCCAAGGTCACCTAACATTTGTAGTATATACACTGGGATTGAGATAAACATGGCATCTTTTCAAGGACACCATGTCAGAGCTACGACCTTTCCAGTTTAGACATTTTTAATATAATATTTAATTCTTAACTGTTTTATTCATTCATACTGCACAACCCATTTAAAGGATAGGACACTATGCGTTATAGCTTTATAGTAGTATGCCAGTAAAAATATGGCACAGATAATGCAGATTATTTATGGATATAAACATTACATTCCCTCTGGATTCTTAACCTAATTGTAATTCATACTCAGTGCTAACTTGCCAAGACTTTCTTTTTTCCCAAGGCTTCTCTTTTTCCAAGATCATTTGCTCTTTCTTTCTTGCAGCAAAACAAGTACTGTATGGCAACACATCTCAATCCAATTTAAAAGACACTTTTCTTACAATAGCAACAAAAAAGGGCTAATTTCTTGAAATAATTAGACTCCAGTTAGTGTAGATACCGCAGTTTTTAAAACCAACTAATACTTGGTTGGATTTCTTTTTTTTTTTTAAACTATATTATATTTGTACACTTGTTATGAACACATACGCACAAATCTGTAATGTTTGGAAAGGTGCTTATTTCATACTGTCAAGTGCTTTCAAGTTAAGACAAATTAACTGAAAATCATTTATTTAAAGAATAAATATACAGGGGATTCCAGAAATCTGGCAAAGTTTACAGATTTATTAAGAGGGAAATTACAGCCCAATTTTAAATTAGACACTTGAAAGTAGCACATTGTATACAGTATAATCAGCACCAGTGACTGACTTGTAGATCCTTCCACACATTCTCTAAAGCAGAGGTCTTCAAACTTGGCAACTTTAAGACTTGTGGTCTTCAACTCCCAGAATTCTCCAGCCAGCATAGTTGAAGTCCACAAGTCTTAAAGTTTCCAAGTTTGGGGACCCCTGCTCTATAGAAAGAGAAGAATCAGCCTCTCCAAAGGCAGAACCAGATGCTAATTAGCTTAGCCTGTGGTGGCATTAGCAAGATTGTTCCCCTTCCTAAATCCTTGGAGCAGTTTTCTCCTTTAAAAATATTTCCCATATTTTTGACAAACGTGTGTCTAGTCCAGCTCCACCACTTTAGGATTGGCTTCAGGCAGTGATTAAGCTGCAATGGGATTGTCTGTTTGGAAGGGTGCATAGCATGAACTCAGGCAGCACAAGTTTGTAATCTATGGGTCAAACAAATTATGGCTTAACAAAAAGGATGAAAGCAGCCCCCCACTGGCACCCATGATGTCAACATGCAAATAACACAATTATGTAATTATGACACATGACACATGCTTTATAATTTGGCCTCCTGGATGCTCCTGCCACCCACATGGTAGCAAATAATACCTGAAATGTACTCACTCTACTGTATATTTAGATCTACATTTGTTTATTGTAATGCAATGTTGAATCTACATATTCCTTGGGAAGAAGGATCCCAAAATGACTATTCCTTTACATGCTTTCTTCCTCTGCCCCATTTGTAACCACAAAGAATGACACCCCCCCCCCCAAATTTTGCCTCATCTTTTTAACAACTCAAAGACACTACAAAGAGCAGGGGGGAAAAAAAGCTGTAATGGGCATTGGATTAACTGTTTTGGGAGGATGGCTGTCCTGAAGTGGGATAGGTCTATTTCCTTTTCTCATTAGCTTATGAAATTAAAGATCTGGGAGAGGATTTGTCCTGCAGAGCAAAACTGATAAGAATTCTAATCTTATTTACTGGAGAAGGGAAGGAATTTATTATCAGTTTACATTGTTGTTATTTTAATAAAGTTTAAAGATTGCATGACTGTAGAGAAATGAGGAAACAGATGAAATACAGAATCAGATAGCAATAATGCACGTAACAAGAATCAAATCAAGGATTGATACCGGTAGATATTAGATTCCTATATTTGAGATATTTTTAAAGAATTGTGATGTAAAATAGCGACATAGTAAATATAAGAAATATAGATGAGAAAGATTATAATTATTTGTAGACCCATTGCACAAGGGAGGAAATTTACTAGATTTATTTGAGACATATTTGTTAACATTCAACTAGGGTGGATTATGTATGTTTAATGTTGGTTTCATATATGCTGTGCATACTTTTTTTAATATTACTTTTTCTTTTTGTATTCTTTATAATTTTGTCCTTTTTGTCTTTTTGGTCTTGTCATTTTTTAAAAAAATACCTTATCTTTGAAATAAATAAAATTTATTCCACAACTGCACAGAATAACAATTCTACCTTGGAAAGGACAAGTATTTTATCTGGCACAAAAGAACTTGCATCACATTCCTGAGACTTAATGTCTTTGGTCCATGATAGTATCTTAAGTGCAAGACAGCTGTTTTGTCATGCAAGTCTTCTTGCTGAGCAATGTCAGATAACAAATGTGTCCAATTTACTCCTCTTACTCTATCTAAGTGGGTTCCTGGAAGGTGTTAATTGCCCATTTCCTGAAGTTACTCTTGGATTGGAAGACAGGGAGTGCAAAATATTTTGGCTAAAATAAAGTTGGTTAGGTTCTCACTCTGTATTATTGCATGGATTCAAAGTATTAATAAATTCTATAAGTTGTGGCTCTGTCAACTATGGTTTTTTTTAGTGTGAAGATAGTTTATGTCTTCATAACTATACTTGAGCAAAGTGGCTAGTGAATCAGTCGTCTGGCTGATGCTCCAGAATAAGCAGATTCTTATAGTTATCCTCTACTGAAGTAGCAGAATGATTCTTTTGAAATAATCAATTAATTGAAATTACAGAGTAGAACATTCTTCCCTAATGTTTTTTTTGGTCTTAGCACATTCTTTAAATCCCCATTAAGTTTTGTTCAGTTATATTAGACAAAATATATACCTGCTTAGCATGATGTGTGAAGTCAATCTCTATCTATGGAATAACAGCCACAAAGTATTCTAATAGTTTCCCAAAAACTATGCTTTAAAAAACAGTAATGAAACCCTAAACTGATCTCCCCCAACTGACTGTCTTCCAGATGGGCTAGGTTTAACAATCCTGGTGCAAACCAAGATGTGGAAATCCAAAGTCAGAAAGAATCTGGAAGCACTTTTTCAGACTAACACATTTTTATTAAAAGCTAGACATTTTGATGAGTTACAGCTCACTTCATCAATTGCATTGGAGGAAGTGAGCAGCAGCTCATGAAAACTTAAGGTTTCTGATAACATTTGTTAGTCTAAAAAAGTGTTACAAACTCTTGTTCTTGACTAATGTAGACTAACATTCAATGCCTAAGATATGGAAAATTATCTTTAGAATATGAATGGTTGCTGGTTAGAACTGAATTGCTTGTAGTAGCTGGAATCGGAACATAATCCTGTCTATGCAGACTCTTTCTTGGGAGTAAATCTCATTATACTTACATCTGAATAAGCATGTTTGAAACTATAGTGCTAGTGGTTCTAATTTAATCATTCAGCCTTTAATTGTACAATGGAGTATCCCAGATATGTTGCAATCTGAAAGACTATACTTAGAAATTACGTAACTCTGTGGTTTGCATGGGGGAAAAAAAGTTTAGCTGTGCATGTTTATGGGAAAGAATGCTCTCAGCTGTAAAGCCATAGGCAAGTTTCCTTTCCCAGTTTCCAGAATTGGGAATACCACGCAGGCTAGGAATTCTGGAAAACGCTGGTCTAAGCATATTTGTACACAGAATATTGGGGAAGACTACTTTAAGTTTACTTGCAGGAAGGCTGAACAGGTTGTTCAGAAAAGTTTTGTCAGCAAAGAAATTCAGGAGACTTTGCCGGATATATTTGTAGAGTTGCTCAAGATTAATGCAAGCTAATGACAATAATACAAAGTAATTATAATCAGGGATTCTGCTCCGGGCACAAAACCAGGTGGGTGATTTTGGGCCAGTCCCTTTCTCTCAGCCCTAGGAAGGAAGCAATGGCAAACCACCTTCTGAAAAGCATTGCCATGAAAACTGCAGGACCTGTCCAGTCAGTCTGTGAGAATTAGGCACAATTGAGCAGAGGAAAATATAATATAAATATATAATAATTAGGAAATAATGTTACTAAACGTTACAGAAGAATTCATTCTATTCACTACTGTCTTGTATTAATTTTCTTGTGATTTTTTTTCTTAATTCTATGAGTTAGGTATTTATAGTGAATAGGCAATGGATCTCTAAGAGTTAGTCTGAATTATAAGAAATACCTATTTTTTACTTCCTAGAAAAGTGCTTTTCCTCTGAAAAGTTAGAAGGGTTTTTCTGGGTTTTTTTTTTTTTTTGGCTATCTACCACATTCAGATACTCTTTGAAGATGTATGTCCCAGGATAGAGGATATTAGTGAGAGGTGCTAAGGGGTTTTTTTTTTTTTTTTGGCTATCTACCACATTCAGATACTCTTTGAAGATGTATGTCCCAGGATAGAGGATATTAGTGAGAGGTGCTAAATCAGCTAGACTTTTACCCATATTCCTTTATTTCCCTTGCTGGAGTTTGTCCATGTTTTCTCAGGAGCAGACTGGAACATTTGACAACATCCACCTTCTAAAAAGAAATGTGCAGTTAAATATGCATTTATTAAGAGCTATAAATGTATGTGTTATGCTCATGGGTTCAGTGATATATATTAAAATACCACTTGAAGGCATGAGTTTAATATCTCTGGTCATCCAGTTATTTCTAGATGACAACTCCCAAGATCCCTCATGCTGATTAGGACTGTTGGGTATTATATTGCTATTATTAAACATTATCTGCAACTTTTCTGCTTTAGGCATTCTGGTGTCATTCATCAACTCACCTGTTCTGAGTTACGATGCTAATAATGTTGGCAGGGCAAGTGGGACCAACACTAGGCTGGATTTTCTATGTGAAAGAAAGGGTTCTCTCTCAAACAGTAGTGGGTGAATGGTGCTTTTTATGAATTGATTGAAGATTTTGATCAAACTCTCTATTGGAGTCACAGCATTATACAGCAGTTATCCTCTTTTCTGACCAAAGCTCTCCTTAGCAACCCAAGAGGTTGCTAAGAAAGGAAATCCCAACCTTCCTTCCATTTTACACTGCCAAGGATGGTCTCAATGATTGCTGGTATGGACAATCTTGCCTTTCTATGTCTCTAATAAAGAGACAGTGGCAGCCTTGGTGCTCTCTGAACTAAATACACTGATGATGTAACCTAGTTTGGTAATGAAACGTCTGCAAGAAAACCACCAAGCTCAGAGAGCACCAAGGACCCTACGGTTCAACCCTGAGCTACAAATATTCTCTTTTATCAATGCAGAGACACTTGGCCTTTCCCCACCTCTGTCTCATGATACACTGAGACATTTCATGGAGTCGGCATTTCATGGAGTCGGCATTCACCAAATTACTTCATCCCATGGCAGTGTGCTTAAAAATGGTCCTTTCTACCTGGTGTCTGGTGTTTCAGGTAGCTCCTTTATTCTTGCTTCTACATCATTCATTGATAGGAAGCAAACTACTGTGAACTTATGAGTAAACTCATTCTCTTAGCATTTTTTTCTCTTGCGAGAAAAACTAGAAGAGCCATTAGTGAGCAACAGGTTTTTTTCCTAGTCTTGCAGTACCTTAAGGATTATCATTTTATTAAAGCACTTACTTTCAAGCACATTATTAGGTTTAATCTGATTGATTAAACAGAATATGTTTTAAATCATTTTCACGAGTTAATCAGGTAATAATGCAATATCATCTGTTTTACAACTATAATGGGTGTGACCTACCAGCTGCTTTGGAAGTAGTCACTAACCATAGGTAATTATCACTGTCTGCAACTTATACATTTCATTTCCCTCTGGCTTCTCATTTGTTTACTTATTGACTCACTAATTTTACTTTATCTCTCATCTCCCTGTTTTTAAGCTGTGTACACCCCCCCCCCACACACAAAACCATTTTAACTACCGGGTACTGAATAGACACCACATACTGAGCCATAAACTGACCACAGGGGCTGATCTTGCACAACACGTTGGCTGACGTGTGCGGTGCGGCTGTGTGAACATCACCATGGTTGCATGGATTTGACGAAGCGGACGGTAACCCGCAGAACTTTATAGCGCAAGACAATCCACTTCCCCAGTCGTGAAAAGTGTGAACAAAATCCTTGAGGGCTTTGCTGCGCAGGCCAAAACCGTTGCCGCCCTGGAATTCACTTCATCAAATGCCCGAATGAAATCCTAACTCTCGTCCTGGGCGGAGCAAGCGGGGTGGGGGGGTGGGAGAACTTTAAGAAAAGTTCCCCAAAGGAAGGTATTAAATGTTCGGTTCAACAGGTGAGGGGCGCTTTTAAGACGCGGTTCTGCAAACCGCCGGCTGGGTGAAAGGGAAAGTTTCCGAAAGCCGTGAGGGGAGAAGCAAACGCGCGAGGCTGCTCCGGCCTCGCCATTCCGAATCCAGTCATTGTTGTGCAGAAGAGCCGACGCGCAGCTTGGTGGCACCAGACACCTCCCTTTTCCCCCTAGCTGACTCCGATCCCGGCCCTGCCGCTCCTCAGCCTCTTTCAGCTCCGGAGTTTGCCGCTCTCCGCAGCCCAGCGTTGTTTTCAATCGGCAGCCGAAGCGGAGCTCCCAGTCTCCCCGCACGCAGCGCGAGCGAGCGAGGCGAGAGCGCGCGCAGCCTCCGTCTGCCCGTCTCCCGGCGAGGAAGCTTCCCGGGCGCTCGCTTCGAAGTAGCCGAGCCGTTCCCTTGGAAGCAAGCGCCTCCGGGGCTCGTGATTGGCGGCCTCCGCATGGAGCTTTCGGCCGCCTCTCCCCGGAGCCCCGAGGCGTAGCAGCCGCCTGCTCCTCCCTCTCTGCCTCCCGCCCGCCCTCAGCCCAGTACCGAAGTTTGGGAAGCGTCGGGGAAAGTTTGTGCGCCGCGCTCGGGGCAGGAAAGCAGCAGCCGCCGTCGCCAGCATCATGGCGAGCAGGCCAGCCGGGTCGGAGGAGGCCGCCCGACCAGCTCCCTGCTCCTCCGGCGGCTCGGTTCTTCCCCGGAGAAGGGACGGCGGCGTACAACGGCCTCTGTGGATCGTCTGCATGGCACTTTTCTGGAGGCTTGGCGCCGCCGACTCGGAGTTTTCCATTCTGGATGAAGCGCAAGTTTTGGCCACTCAGATGAGAAAACTAGCCGCGGAGGAGTTGGGCGTCGTTACTATGCAGGTAGGTAATATTTCCTATTTGCCCTGACTATTCTCGTTTTCTTTTCCTTCTTCCTGATTTTCTTTTCCTCCCCTTCTTTTTTTTTCCTTCTTGGTTTTCCTCCCCTCCCTCCCCCCGTTTCCCTCCATCTACTTTAGAAGCTCTTCCTTTCCCCCTTCCCTCGTTTAGTATTTGATGCTTCTCCAGAAACTCCGTCTTTCTCTTCTTAAAATGCCTTGATGGAAGAGCAGCTTCGGCGCCTCAATTTTATAAGGAGCCAGAAGGAATCTCTTGGCCGGAGGTTTTCCCCATCCCTCATTGAGATCCGGGTGGGGGGCAGAGGAAAGTTTCTCCATGACCAGAACGTGCGTTTTCTCACGACCGCTTACTGACTTCTGATCCGGGCAGCCTCCCGTACCCTTTCATATGAGAGCATCGATGAATGCTGAAACACGATCTCCTGGATTTAGCCTGCTGCCTCCTGGGCAGAGAGATACTTTCGAGGGTGGGAGGCAAGGGAGAGAAGCTTGCAACTGGGCATTCTGCATACTTTTGGTCTGCCTTCAGAGATTCGGTAAAAAAATATGCTACCTTGAAGAGATTAGACGGAAATCCGAATCTTTTGCACGTACCTAGTTTCGGCTGATTGGAAAACACCCAGTTGTCGTAAATAACTGAAGGTTTAACTAAGGGTGAAACCAAAAACCGGAACGAGGTTTCATTGTTTAGTGCTGCTTTCTCCTGAAAACGGTTCTGTTGACCAAGTTTTCTTCAGAAAGAAAGTTAATGAAAAACATTAAAACTCTGCCTCGGTACTCGGATATTTTAGCGACCTGTTTATTGGGACTAAATCATGGCTATGTTTGCAATTTCTCTTTTGCATAGCAAGTGCTTAATTATTTTAAGTATGGCTTAAATTGGGCACTTTATGATAGCTGATAAAGAGGTGGGAAAGGAAGGCCTTGTTTTGGAAAAATATTCTCATGGTGCACACCATCCATACTTTAAAGCCAGCAACAGATTTCAGAGGCAAAAAAAAAAAAAGATTTGAGATAGCAAAAAGGGGTAGATACAAAACGTCAGGATTATAAATGGAAATATGCTTCAGATAGGGATAATTTACCTTTCTAATTTAAGGATCGAAGTTAACAAGTTCATTTCTTTCCTGCAAAAACTCATTTCCTGACCCTGGATAATTTGCTCCAGTTCAGAGGGAGCCAGATGATTAGTAATTATGGTCTATCCCTGCCTTTGTGGTTGCATATTAATGACAGTTTGAGTATTGTCCTTGCTGCAAAGGAGGCTAATAGCTGTGTTACTGCCACCAAGGGCCAGCTCCCTGGACAAAAGGTGAAATTGGATCCCCAACACCCTGCAAATGCAAGTAGTCAGTGGCAAAGGCAGTTTTTAAAGCTTCCGAGATTGAAAAGGAGACACTTCTATGGAAGCAGCAGGGGTCTGTGCCCAAATGGCTCTTTATCTTCTTCAAACCCGCTCCCTTCCATTATCTTTTGAAATATTTTTGTTTCGCTTCCCTCCTGGGGCTCAGCCTTTGTCAGTTCTTCTCTTCCTGGCCTTTATAGTAAGAAGCCATGCATTAAAATGACTTCGCTTAATAAGGTAGATAGTAGTAAATTATTGATACACTGAACTATGGAGAATTCACAAGTCACTTCTTGCAAGAGCCAAAAGACGAAGATTTCTCCCTCCGAGAAGCCTCTGTGGTCTCTTGCAAATCTGTTAAGGATTATTGCAGGTTTTTGTTTTTTTGGTGTGTAAATGTGTAGTGAAACTGGATCCCTTCATTTGAAGGACTTTGCATATCTTTGGGTATGTATGAGACCTCTTTTAATCCAATCAAGGTGTATTAACCACATACACATTGATTATATGAGTGCTTTCAAATGTGTAATTTAAGCATATTTAGCTAATAAAACGCCCGTCTTTAAGAATGGCAGATTTTAAAAATTTATTGGTTTCAATAAAAATACCCATTGCAAATTCTAACTATAGCCTACTATTCATAAAAGAAAAGTTTAAAGCCAGATGCCCTCAATAGATTAAAGCACTTTTATTAATACTTACACGTTGTTCGTTTTAGAGGAACCTATTTGTGTTATAAAAGCTTCTGTTTGAAATGAAGGCTGTGATTTCTGAAGTAGAAACACTGTTATTTTAGAAAGCTGTAATTTTATTGACCTGGTAATAAGTAGGCAAATATTCTTGTTATACTGAAAATCTCAGGTCATAACAATGGTATAAGATAGGATTGCCCTATAGTTCTAAGTGTGGTCAGGTGTTCTGTAATTGGAATAGATATACAAGAATAGACATTTACTTAATTACAAATCTGCTCTGAGTCACTGGAGCAGCATAGAAGAAAACCTAAAATGATGATAATTGAGGTAAAAGAAATTATAAGGTTGAGGTTTGGATTGAATTGTGATACAGGTGAAATAAAATAAGATCAGATGATAGGTAGTACTGAAGAAAAAAATATACTGTAGATATTTTGGATCTGACCCTGAATATTTTAGTAGGGATTACAGCTGATTGGGGAAGTTAAGATAGATAAAGGTCTGGAGGTAATTTTGTAAGTTAAAAAATGTGACACGAGCAGAAGATGAAAATAGAAAAAATAGGTAGCCACTCCCAAGTTCATGAGACCAATGAGGAGAGGATCTATAGCTGAATTATTATGAAAGGCATCATGGTGTTTATTCCAACTCTGAAGAACGTAAACCATGTTTTGATCTATTGTGAAATTTTGGCCCTGAAGTAAGCTGAAATATCAGGATCTGGGGAAGTGTACTGAGAGGTTGACTTGATAAAATTATGGGAATTATACAAGATTGCCTATGAGGAATATGAGAGGGAGCAAATGTTTTTCATTCCCTCATAAATGGATGAAGAACAATGGCCAAATCTCTTTTGGAAAGGTGAGAAGAAAAATCAAGGGAGCATTTTGTGCCAGAAACCTCCATGATGTGAACATGTCTATAAGAGCAAAATGCTGCAAGATGCAGAACGCTTTTTAGAAATTAGGTGAACTGTCTGCCTAGATTATAGCTGTCAATAATGGTTTCCCCCCTTTGTGTTTAATGCAGTATTCCAATTCTAATACCAGACATTATGAAAAGTGTAGGGTTTTTTTGTGAGAATAACACTTTTTCTTCAGATGATAAGGATTCATATACTTATATAGTGGAAAATATTCACATTTATTACATAGGAAGTTAAGGTTGGGACAGGAATATATTATCCTAAATAGTAAGCCGCAATTAAGATTTGTTTATGTTTTCATGGCAATATAATTAATGCTTTGATCAAGTTTATTGGTATAACTGTGTAGCTACTTTTAGTTTTTGCATGCCTCATGCTTTATTTTTGATTTAGATTGGAAAATATAGCCTTTATGCTTAGTATAATAGAATGTAAAATGTATTCCATATTTTTATACAAGTTTAAAACTTAATTGTTAATTGAGGTTTACAAACAAGACATCTTAACAAGATTCTTAATTAGGTACAAAACAATGCTTGTAATTTATACACACACATACACACATGAACATAGATATTACTTTTTCATATAATGTAAAATGCCAACATTTTACTTCATTCTTCCTGTTGAAAAAGTTTTTACAACAACATTCAATGCATGGCTTAGCATTGACAATAGATACCATGTTCATAGATTTGTGCCAAATAATGTGGCAAAACGTGGCTGGTCATTATATGTAAAAAAAAAAGTCTGCAAGTTTAAACTTGGATGGTTGCTTATAGCCCCCCATCCCCACCCCACCTCCCCCCACTTTAAAAGTAGCAATTCTTGTTGCTGAAATACAGTATATAATTTGCACTTTAGAAAAGTTTGGTTCATCTGGACATATACTTAGAGGGCACATGGGAGCATTTTGCAGTAATGATAAGAATATTTGTTTCTTAAAACTCAGTGACATGAATTATGCACATTTACCTGGAATGAATCCCATTGAGTTAAGAAAGGCCGACTTCAAAGTAAACATGCATAAGGCCAGTGGATTAACTAATATGCTGGCGTTAACACTTGCCTACATCACATTTAACTCTAGATTTTTTAGCTGAATGTGTGCATGGTTTAAACTTGAAAGGCATTATTTGAATTGGTACTGGGTGATAACCAAAGTGATTCACTTCTCATTCATATGTACATTAAATGCTGTCTGTTCAGAATGATAATCACATATGTGACATCATAGGAAACCTTATACATAGGTGTGCTGTGGGTGAGGCATGCTGATTCCTTTTTCTAAATAATGAAAATTATTTTCAGGTGACTCCCAGCTTGATTTCAAGAAATCTAGATGGGTCATTCTTTTCATACTATGACGTGTTCTGCTTAGAATGTGACCTGCTTTTTTAACACCTTTGCTCTGTTTTTCTCTGTCAGAACGGGAATCACCTGTAACCGTTTTTTATTTGTATACATTTTTTAAAGATCTGGAGGCTGTTTTCTTTGTATTTGTATTTAAGTTGATCCAACTAGTTCACATGCCAATCTTGGAATTATCTATAAAATAGAAGAACAGACTTTGCTGACAAGATGGATCAGCAGCATACACAAAGGTCACACTTCATGTCAATATTGTAAGAATTGATCATTTCATGTTGATTTAATCCTGCTATTTGTTTTGGATGAAAGCCATCACTTAAAATCATTGTTAAAATATATGCAGCCTGGAAAATAATTGCATCGACACTTCGGCTAGAACAATTCACTACTTTGGATTTATATTGTACATCTTTTGTTCACAGCAAGGACTGCAATGGCCAGCAAATCTCTGTTGCATAGGCAGGAAAATGAGGCCCGTGAATATTCTGCTACTTCTATTATAAACCTTGTGCCAGGAATTTCCTGATTCGAGTGTCGTCTTGAGAAATGGGGTGGGATTACTGTAATTCTGAGCTGTTCCCCTGTCTCTTCCGTACAAGATGTCATTGGGATTAAATCATGTGGTATGAAACAAGGCGGTGTTCAATTCTCTTAATCTGCTTGTCTAGTGAGATGAATCCTGAATAGTCACATGATAAAATACTGGTCAGGGTTGATATTGATTGAAGCAATATAATATAAATCCAGTAAATAAATATATAAATAAAATGGATATTCCTGAGGATGACTGATTGATTAAAACCATCTTGACTTGTAGCAAGCTAGGCAGCAAATAAATATTATAAATGAAATAAAGAAATAAATAAGATGAAATGACAAACCAAAATATCACACAATGAAGGGATGTCATGTATTTGTGTTAGTCCTGGGCTTTTTAACTTTAATGGTCAAGTATGGAGACAGGAGGTGGTTCTTTGGGTTTCTGTTTAGTTGTATTGTCTTGACAGGCATAGGGTCAGCAGTCATGAGAAGCAATGCAAGAATATATAGGCTTTTGGTTTGACCCTATAGATTTTTTCTCCCTATATTAACCAAATAAGGTACACATCTCAGAACTGCTGCAAAAATGTTTAGTTGGTTCCATTATGTGTATTTAGTTATACCTTCTTTTCCTATTATACTTCTTGTATGCCTTTCCAGCCCTTAATAAGTTTTTAGTGTTGCCTAGCTCACATTAGAAAGGGAAAGTTTGAAGTAGTAGTACAGTATTCCATAGTAACAGTATGGTATTAACTGCCTCAGATTTCTACTTAACGAAGGAGAAATAGATTTGACATATACAAGGGTCAGCAGTTCATTTCCAAGTTGGGAGTACCTAATAACAGGATGAAGTATTTTGTTGGCTGGAGATTTAGAGTAGTAAGAATTGTTAGGTTGCCAAAAATTGTCAACACTTTTTGACATAGTACTGCTTTTAACATTAGTATATACTGTATATTTGGCTTGAAGGGGTTCTGTTATACATTCTACATTCATTGTATTTCTAGCCAAAGCCTTATGCATTGCTATTTACATTATTATTTTAACATTAATAAAGCTGAAAGACATAAAAGAAGAGGACATTTCTGTTTCTTGTTCATTTCTTTTGTGTGTTTAGCAGTACTTGGACTATCTGTTGGCATAAATGAAATTATTCTAGTTTATCCCAAACAGACAAGGTTTATAAGAGAGGCAAAAGTGAACAAATGAATATTGCTGTAATCCCACAATAGCTGATAAAGTATATAACTGCAATTAAAAATTACTCAAGTTAGGTGCTGTATGGTTTTAGCTTTAATTAGCTTTAATTTTTTATGTTATGCGGTACTTGTTGCTATAGTATAGTTAAAGAGTAAGGGGTACAGGTTTTGCACGAGAGTGTTGAATGGTTTCCAAACAGAATTTTCGTTTTAAATATTATGGAGAAATGGTTGAATACACAGAGATGAACTGTGCATTTGATTTATATAAAATCCAGTCAAATGTGGTTATTATCATGATCCTCCACTTGCCTACTTTTGGAGTGCAGGTTCTGGTATGCAAGTCAAAGGACAAGAATATCCTACATCTAGAAACAGATTAGAGTACAAGCCGCTATAAAAATGCTCATTTTGGGAACAAGAAAATAGAAACCATGCAAATAAATTAATGATTGCAATTTGCTTACAATTTGTAAGATTCACAAATAGTGACATAGTGATGATTTTATATTTAGCAATAGCACTTAGACTTATACACTGCTTCACAGTGCTTTACAATCCTCTCTAAGCGGTTTACAGAGTCAGCATATTGCCCCCAACAATCTGGGTCCTCATTTTACCCACCTCGGAAGGATGGAAGGCTGAGTCAACCTTGAGCCTGGTGAAATTCGAACTGCCAAATTGCAGGCAGCCAGCAGTCAGCAGAAGTAGCCTACAGTACCCCATTCTAACCACTGCGCCACCACAGCTCTATTTCTTTGTATTTAACTCTGATTATATTATACTGAGAGCCAGTTTGGTGTAATGGTTAAGACATCAGGCAAGAAACAGGAGACCGTGAGTTCTAGTCCTGTCTTAGGCACAAAGGCAGCTGAGTGACCTTTTAGTTACTTATTTTTTTATTTTATTTTATTTTAATCCCATCTTTTTTACTTTATAAGTAACTTAAAGTGGCAAACATACATAATACTCCTTATTTTATTATTTTATTTTATTATTTTACTTTATTGTATTATTTTATTTATTTTATTTTATATCTCACCATGATTATTTTAATAACTCAAGATGGCGAACATATCCAAGATACTTTCCTCCTCCTATTTTCTCCACAACAACCACCTGTGAGGCAGGTTAGGCTTACCTTGAGCCAGTCGTAATTACAAAGTACATGGTGCAATTAGATAATGTAGAAGTTATTTTGACATCATGGATTGAAAGATAGAGGGCTGTGAATCATGAATTATTTGTCAATATATGAACATTTATTATATTAACACTTTGGATTAAACAAATCCTGGTTTAATTTTTTATCAACTAAACTAAACTTCGGAGTATATGTGGCTTATGTTAGTTTTCAAATATTTAATGTCAAGTGAAATGGGCCAGTTTAATAAGTCACAGCCTTTTTGTAGTTTCTGGTTGCCGTACAATTCCCCCCCCCCGCCCCCTTTTTAAAAAAATCAGTTGGATATTTAAAGAAACCAAAAGCAATCCAAAGTGTTACAGCTGATAAATCTGTATGGAACCATTTTTCTTACAAAAACAATCTGCAGTGTAGTAATTAGAATTGAAGGAGAGAAGTAAAAAAATCATCTGGTTTACATGATTGTGCGTTGGTTCAGTTCCAACCATAACAGCCTTTTTAAAATGCTCCAAGAATGCCCCAAGTCTACAACAGTTTTTCATCCTATTCCTCTTATGCTTTTTTTTTTGGGGGGGGGGGATAGCCAAACATTTTGGAAAGATGTAACAAGGTCCTGATGGAAAAGCTGTTAATATTGTTATGCTTAGGAGAACAAATCTGAATTTTTAATTAGGCTTCAGTTGTTTCTTTGGAGCATCAAGGCATCATTAGTGATGTAAGTCTTGTTGCATTTAGCAGAGAGTGACATTTTGCTTCAAACACAGAGAATGCAGCTGTCCTGCACTGATAAAAGTTGCCAAACGTGGTGCAGCAAGGTGGATTTGTTGATAATTAGTGTCCCATTTCACTGCTATGTTGAAGGACCCTGCCGGTCATGTACCAAAAAAAGAGAGAACGAGAGAAAACAAGAGTTATTAATTGGGAGAAAATCCAAAAGCTTCACTCTAGCTATTGCAGGACTGATAAGATATTTTGTTAAGAAAGCACATATATAATAAGTAGTGTAAATGTTAGGTGCAGCTTCTTAAGAAGACGTGGACGTATTAATTTAGTCAGCTGGAAAGAATATAGGCTGTGATGATCCCTTCTTGAATATCAAAAGAATAGCTTTGGCCCAAGCAGTCTCAACAAATTGGGGTAGCAGATACCTATAGTCTAATATGTCTGAATGAAAGATGTGTTTCATATGGATTACACATACTCTTGGGTCTATTGTATGAGGAGGAAAAGGATCCCAGGGTGGTGCGGTGATTAGGGACTAGAAACAAGGATATTTTGGTTTAAAAGCAGTTTTACTGGATGACATCACAGGTAGATCTCATTGAATGAGAGTTATCAGAGTTATGATGGGGGATTTATCACTGTTCCTCTTAGTTGCGGTTGACAACGCCATAGTCACAGGATCGCAATTTAAAGGGCACTTGGCACCTAGATAACAATTATGATGGTTGTGATCCCACAGTTGTGCGATCACCATTTGTGGCTTACCTTGCTGAATTCCAACAAAGTCAATGGGGCAGTTGGCAGGAGGTGGCAAATGGGATCGTATGACATCGCACTTAGCAATGTGGGATTTGCTTGGCGATGGCAACTTAAACTGGTCTTTTAAGTTGGCATGATAGTGTGACATTGCGATTTACAACTTCATCACTTACGGATGGAGTTGCCAGTTTCAATTACCATTGTTAAGCAAGGACTACTTGACTACTTGTACAATGATTGCTAAACTAGAGTAGGAAACCTGAATATAGCCTAACCTTGCCCCAACCACAAACCTAGTCCTTGAGGTCATGCCATAGCAATTTAGCAACACAGTGTTTTAATTTTAGTGGCTCAGTTTGTTTTGCTTTTTCCCCTCCCCAATCAGAATTATGGTACTGGAAGTGGAAAGGATGTGTAGGTTGGAGATGAAAAGTGAAGCAGGTGTGGGACCTGATCAATATTGGATGAGAGATTATCATAAAATACTAGGGCTGTTGACAAGGTCTAATGCCCTTCAGTTTTTACTTACAATGTAGTTTCTTATACATTTGAAATGATTCTTAAGATATAGCGAGGACTTGATTATTCTGTCTTCCTTTTACTTTTAGTTTAAAAATGTAGGTTAGGATCAATACAATTATTAAGGACAAACGTTAACTTAAAGTTTTGTCTGGCAACTTTCATCAGTTTAAGTATACAGCATTGCATTCTGATCTCTTTTGAGTCAACACCTCAAGGTGTTGTCAGTAATAGTGACTGTCTAGTGATTGTCAGTAAGAGACAGGCACTAGACCAAATCTAGTTTTTTTTATGATCCTTTGGTTGTTACCTTGAAAAAAGAAAAAATATTATTAATTGCAGGACTGTCTTAATTTTGACTGGAGGCATTTTTTTGTCAGAAAGAACTTTATAGATTTAGGGTCAAATTAAAATAGAATTGCTTGCCAACTAGGGGGGGGGGGAAATCCCTGCATTTTAAGTACAGAATTATGCGGTGGATTGCTTATGAGCATGTCAAAACATCAGTACTATTTGAAATTTCATTCTAATACATGTTTGCAGTAAAACACTCCTACGCTTATGAAAAAAAGTTAATACATTTCCTGTGTTTCTCCTTGAAAAATAACAATTTTTGAGATATAGTTGAGAGGAAAATAGCTTGCTCTAAATCCAGATATTGCAATATTTGAGTATTTTAAGGGAGCCTTCACCAGTCCTCAATATAGCGGCTGCCAGATGTAACATTAAATTATCTTCATACTAACCATTAACCATTAGCAAAATTCAACTGTCACTAGTCTTAAACAAGACTGGTCAGAAAACAGAGGATGTGCATCAAGAAGAAGAGGGATTGTATGCAGAAAACTGTCTTCCTATAACTGTTTTTGGTTTGAAATGTTTCTCTGCTTATCCAAGTAGCTTCTTCAGATTGAAGGTCCTTGGACAAGCAGTGAAATGTTTCAAACCAAAAAGAAGTCCAGTTGCCATGCCTCAACCTCCAATCGACAACTTTACGAGAATTACTGAAAATCTTCATGGATGTCTTCCTATAACATACTTTGTAACCTTTACTTGCATAAGCAAATCTTTTCTACGCAATCAGAAAAACTTCGATATTTATTATGGTAAATATGTGAATGTTTAGCTACTACACATTCTCAACTCTCTTAAAAATCAAAACTAAGTGCATTTATGTTTCTTCTGCTTTTTATATCTAGCCTGGTTGATAATATAATCCACTTTCTTGGTTCAGGGAGGAAATGGGTTTAATAGAAACAGCAAAGAGAAGTATGTGGATCCGATACCTGTACTTTATGAAGTACTGCTTATGAAATTAGTCTGAACTAACCCTAAAATAGAGGTAGTCCTCAGCTTATGACCACAATTGAGCCCAACATTTCTGTTGCTAAGTGAGACATGTTAAATTTTGCCCCATTTTACAATCTTTTTTGCCAGTGTTGTTAAGTGAACCACTGCCGATGTTAAGTTAGTAACACATTCGTTAAGTGAATCCAGCTTCCCCATTGATTTTACTTGTCAGAAGGTTGCAAAAGGTGATCACATGACCCTGGGACACTGCAACCGTCATAAATATGAACCAGTTGCCAAGCATCTGAAATTTGATCGCGTACCATGCGGCCGCTGCAATGATTGTAAGTGTGAAAAATGGCCATAAGTCACTTTTTTCAGTGCCATTGTAACTTTTAATCGGGTGAAATTCAAAATTTTTCCCTACTGGTTCTGTGGGCGTGGCTTGGTGGGCGTGGCAGGGGAAGGATACTGCCAAATCCCCATTCCCTCCCCACTCCTGGGGGAAGGATATTGCAAAAATCTCCATTCCCACCCCACTCGGGGGCCAGCCAGAGGTGGTATTTGCCAGTTCTCTGAACTACTCAAAATTTCCGCTACCGGTTCTCCTGTCAGAACCTGTTGAATTTCACCCCTGCTTTGAATGGTGACTAAATGAGCTGTTGTAAGTCGAGGACTACTTGAATGCAGGCTTGATTATGTTTCCTAACATTGTGAGTATCTATTGGGAAAATGTAGCTTGTGTCTGAGATCTTCTCAAATGCTTGAAGATACCCATCTAAGCTTGCTTGCTTGCCTGCATTAATTAATTAATGCAGGCAAGCAAGAAAGCTTAGATAGGCAAATAGGAGGAAGAAGAAATATTAAGTATGTTCGCCACCTTGAGTTATTTGCAAAAATTAATAAAGGTCAGATACCAATTAATTAATTTTAAATATGAACACTAAGAAGAATTGCAATGCAGTTGATATAAAATGATTTTTAAATTCTTTCCAATTATATTTACTAAGTCAAAAGTTAAACAACTGCAAACAGTCAGGATTCAAGAAAAACAATTGTCAGTGATTTGCTACTTTCTCTTGATTATACAAGTCAGCCAAATTTTTATTTTCAATTCTAATATCTTTTTCATCATAATGAACTCAGATTGATTAAAAAAATGGATAAGATTACGTCTGTTCTTAGTTTTTGTACTTTTTTTGTACTTGTCTTGATGTAATTTGTTTGCAAATGAGTTGAAAGGTATATAGTATAGGAAATATTTTGTATACATTGCAGGCAGTGGCTTTCTACAATTTATGTGCAAATCAAGCTATTCTGTCCACTGGTAAAATACAAGTAACTCCACCCACCAGTTTGGCTGCTATTTAGTGCAAAATAGTAGGTCTTAGTTTTTACTCTTTCTTATGAATTTAACTCCTGCTCAACATTATCCCTTATTAACTCCAAATACTGACATTCTAATTAATGTCTTGATTATATTAATATAACATATCAGGAGCATTAAATAGCTAAAATCCTATATATGTCCAATAATAATAAACACAGTTGAAGTATTTGGGCTGAAACAGCTCCATTTTCTCATAGGAACTCCTCATAGGTTTTGTATTCCTTGTCCCTTTGTGTTGAAGCCAAAATCTTGATCTTGTGGGTGATCCGGTGTTTGTTGCTCATAATCTCTTTATAAAATGTGTGAGCATGAAGGGGATGTTTTAAATAGATATACTGCCTGGATGAAAGAATGCTTTGTGCAGGAAAGCATTGTCCAGTTGTGGATCTCGTCACAGTTCCTGTGGAGCTTCCCAAGTCCTTCTTACTCAGAGAGGGAGGGAAAAAACCTCTCAATTTGAAGCATGACTGGAGAATAATTAAAGGGGGAGGGAGAGGGAGAGAAATAAAGAAAGACTTGGCTGGGGGAAGGGATTTGTAGTTGGCTACATAGAGAGCCTTGGCGCTGACATTTGTCATGTCAACATTTCCTCCTTTTCATTCTGTAAATAAAACTCCGGGATTTGCAGAGGAGACCCTTATGATCTTTAAGTGCAAGTGAGCATTTTTTTTTTCATATCAGGTCCAGACAGTTAAATATACTGTCTATTTAAGTTAGCTAAAATCTTGTCTTTGACCCAATATTCCATAGATTGGCCTTCTTAAAAAGTAGTTTTCCTTTTAAGAAATTGCCAAGCTCTGCAAGATGTGTTATCAGTTATAACTAAAGGAAAATAAAGAGGTAGAACACTTAAGACTTTTAAAAACCTACTTAGGACGATATACACTGAGTGCCCCATACTAATTAAATATGTTTTAGCTCTCTGTGTTGTAATATGATGCTTGTTACTGATACTTAATTTACACAGTGGGGGGGAATGCTTTTTTTCAGAGTATATTTTTGTGTTGCTATATACATACTGTTTCTTATTCCTTTGCGAACTTCTTAATAGTTTCCCCAACCAGACTTTGCTGAATATAAATGTATGTTTAAGCATTACATTGTTTTTGTAATATGTGGATGCTGTACTACGATTGCTTAAGTTTCTATTTCTGAGTGAGAAGGTTGAAACCAAAGCTATCTCCTCACTTAAGCCTTATCTGGTTTCTATAGAGTTGCCAGTGGACTTCTATTGAACTAAGTTTTCTCCCATCTATTTTCTTTTGTCTTTGGCATTACCTGTCAGCCAAGGTGGTGTGTTTTCCTCACAAATTGATTGATTTTGTTTGTGTGTATTAGGTATGAAGCAGGAAGGTAAAAATCCTGCAGAGGTTTTGCTTTATAAGTGTGCAGAACACATGCGTAACATTGTGAAGCAAAACACAAAAGTGATAGTGGAGCTTCATAAGAAATAGTCAACTTCATACTGATGCTAAACATCTTTGGTAGAAATAACTGTAGGCGTAACCGCATGGCAGCCAATCCAAAGCATGGCAGAGAATGGAGACTGGGATGAGATAGCAGAACAGTGGAAAGGAAAGCTGAATTTTTTTAGGTATGAACTGGATGGAACTGTAGGTGGCAGTCGCAGAAGTAACCATCCAGCAACAGCCCAAACGCAACCCATCTGCTGTGCAATTTGTTGCTAGCTCTGATGCTATCATAAGTAGGCTTCGGAACTAGGGTTAATAAAAGTTTGTAATGAATAAAGGATGTGCTGAAAATGGGGCAAAGTATTTGGTCATGTACAGGAATGCTATTTTTGAGGTCAAGGTATTGATTTCTGCATTATCAAGTTCAGTGTGTGAATAAGGTGGTCATAGTTATCTATAGCAGAAATATACTACCTGGTGCCATTGCAGTCTTTTATATTGCAATGGCATTGCCCGCTCCCTTATACCCAGCATCCTTAGATTCTGAGGTCCCAAATAACTAGGCAAGCCAGGTTGCTTACTTTTATCCACAGCCATGATTATGAAATGCACTAGTAGTGATACATCCTTTCTTATCAACTCAATAAACTAACAAGCATTCCTGTTGAACAAATCTATTCATAGAATCACAGATTTGAACAAATGTGAGAGATTATGTCTACCCTCTGTTCAGTGCAGGAATCCAAATTAAAGCATTCTTGAGAGATTCTTATCAGGCCTCTGCTTCAACTATGTAATGATGGAAGTAAATTTACCATCTGACTAAGTTTGGGTTCTGCACTTAAACTACTCTACCATTCAGTAAGAATCTGCTATCAGATGTTCCAAAATTATTGATTTGTGAATAAACATTCTGGAGTGAAACAGCTCAAGGCTTTGAGGTTCTTAAAGATGACTGGCCATTCTTTTCAATAGTCATTTCTCAAGGCTAAACCTACCCACTACCCTCTTTCCTCCTTGGTTTAATTTTCAATTTCCTGACTATAATTTTAGCTTGAATTGTCTTTAAAAGACATTGCCAAAAACTACACAGGTAGTCCTTAACTTATTACCATAATTGAGCCTGGAATTATCATTGTTAGTTGTGGCGGTTTTTAAACAGGTCAGTCAGTATATGACCACAGCCAAATTTACAACCTGTTTTTGCGGTGGTCATTAAGGTAACGTTGCAGTTGTTAAATGTACCCTTTTCCCCCAAAAGGAGGGGTTTTTTTTGCCATAAACTGGAAGTATGTGACAGAAACCAGCCAAAACGCCAAAAATTGCAGTCTTATGTCCATGAGCCACTGCAAACAGCTATCTTCAGTACCCAAAATGCAAATCTAAAATGCTAAGTGCCCAAAATGCAATCATGTGAAATAGGGTGTGTACAGATGTGAGAACTTCAAAATTGGGTTGTCAATAGCTTTGGGGAGGTCCATCATGACTTTGAACAGTTGTGAAACAGTGGTCATGAAGTGAGGACTACATGTATGTAGAATTCATGGTAGAATATAACAAATGCAGACCAAAGAGGCATTATTATTTTCTGTAAAAATTGAAAAAAATTGATCCTTTGCCATTTGTATTCTTCGTGATCATACAGTTTTGGCTCATATTTAGCTTTCAAGCAACATACCAAAACTTATTCCAAGTCTTTTGATTTATCAGAATATTTGAAACTTTAAAAACAATTCTTTCTCTGTTTTTTTTTAATTGTTTATGTAATTTGTGCCTTTCTTCTAACCTTTCAGTTTTTATGGCTTGATTTCCTCAGGAATATATTAAAAGCTAAACCTCTTTTTCAAACCTTATGATTCTCAGTGTTCCGGTCATGCTTTAAAAATTAATCTCACACATACAGAAACCAGCAACTAACTTTTGGTAAATGCAAATATAATTTCCTTTAAGTTGTGGTCCCAGGGCAATTAGCAGTCTTTTGGACAAGAAAATAATTAGCAATCTACCTTGAGTTGCTGTTATGATGGTTGGGTGGGGCCAGGCTAACCTTTCCCTTAGCATAAGGTTTTGCAGCAAGACATAAGTTACCGGTAATTGGCAGACACCAAAGGATATTAATCATTAGGCCTTTTGTTATTTCAAAAACTGAGGCAGCCATTGTTGTTTTGGTTTCTTGCCTAGTTTTTACCTTTTCTGACTTAAACTGCTGGGACTAAGCAAATTTGACTGTCTATGGTTATATTTCTTTGAGATCGTCTGTTAGAATGCAAGCGTTCACAAACTTAACAATATTCAGAGTTTGCTGATTGTCTGAAATATGCCATATAATTAATAGTCAAGGTACAATGCAACACTTGATTGAAAGAGCTTTTGTAATGACAATATTAATCTGTAAGGGCTATGCTACAAATAATATCATTAAATGTGTTATATATGTACATATTGCAGTACTTCGCATGAAAATCAGAATTAGCATTCTTGTGTGTATTCTAGAATGGAATAACATTTGTTCATGTATTCTCATTTTATAAATCAATTTATTTTATTTATTTACAACAATTGAAACAGGAAATGACCTTAGATCTAGTTGCCATGACACCCTTCAGTCCTATCTAGTTTTCAGGAAGATGAAAGGATCTAACTGTCTTTTGATAGTGAGCAACTAATTGGATGGTTGAAAGTGGGAGAGATTTAATGCAGAAAAAAAAAAATAAAAAACAGGAAAAAGTAGAACAGCTGTGTTTTTGTGTACACCTATAATCCTCCAATACGACATTCCAAGGACAAAATGACCTCCATGAACCTAAAACACGCAGATTCTAATACCCCTGAAAAGACTTGGTTACTGTTTTTTAAAGCATATTTACAGTGAGAATTACATTATCCCTATCCATGCAATACTTTATGGGTTTTTTCCTTGTCCAGATATTTTTATAACACAGATAGGTAACACTGAAATTAATCTGGAAACCGAAGTTATTTCTGGGTAGTACAGCAGGGATAGTGAAGTTCATTTTTATTAGGATTAAATGGCATATTCTGTTAAAAGCAATGGAGATGTTCATGACCAAAGTCAGGTTCAATATATTTAACTGTTTTTGTATAAGTAGGTGTAGATATAAACTATATCAGAGGCTGCAGTTCTGCTTACCCTCATAGTATGTAGTTATACTGATGTTGAATACTATTATTTATAGTGTTCTTCTCATTTTTCACTGAAGAATTGTACTCAGTATTTAAAAAGCATGCTCAGAAGAGATTTCAAAAGGGCTATATTTTGACAAATAGTTATACTGATTGTCTCTTTGGATCCTTGAATTATTGTATATTACATCTCCTATCAAATCATTTTATTTTCGTCATTGACCAGCTCAATCTTTTCATAAATATCAGCCTTGGTGCAACCATTTTGATATAATGGATGCTCTAAGTTTCACATTAAAATTAGAAGAAAGTTTGGAATTGTTTACCCATCTGGTATAGCTATTCATTGAAAGCCCAAGCTAACTATTGTGCACCCATCTGGTCTAACTTCTGTCCCTTCTGTCTACCTGGTATAATGCTATAACAAGTTGCTACTTAAATTTTACAGAGAAGAGAAAATTTCAGTAAGCTTCTTGTCTTACTATTGCAAACACTGTATTATCTAAAAGGCAGATTGCTCAGAATTTCATATCCTTTCAAAAAACTATATAATCCGTCAAAATTCATACAACATTCTATGCCATGACGCAAGGTTATTAATCCCAATTTGAAACCATCCTTCTTCCCAATTAATGCATGCTTGTGAAACACTTGCATATATAATGCACATGTATGTAACAGTACCCAGCTGTCAAACTTCAAAGGAACGGCAGGGGCAGACAAAGATTAAATTGCTATAAACTGAATTAATTATGATTAAAATGAATTGTTCCACTTATAATTATGTATCTGCCAACAGCTTTTATATTGAAATATATGTACACATCATACCTATACTCAAATATACTTATGCGAATATTCATATCCCTCTGCCCTTCCAGCAAAGAAGAAAAAAACAGGGTAACGGAAGAGGGGAAAGAAAGACAAAACTAAGCTGGAACAAAATGGGATACAGTGAGAGGAACAGGTGACAGAGAATATGAGATAATAAAACACAATTCACACAAAATTCAATACATAGGTTTTTTTTGTTGGGCTCAAGTGTATATACTGTTTTGACTGACCTATGTGTGCTTGTTTGTTAGTAAACACCGTTGTATTCAAAGTCTCTTAATCTCAGGTGGGTATTCTTAAGATTTCTAGTCCTCTTTCATCACTATGAAATTTGATAGCAGTATTATGTTGCAGGGATGAAAAGCTATACTCTTGTCAGCTTCCTTTTTATGGTCTGCAGAATGGATGGGATCAAAACTCCAGCTCCTCCTCCTCCTTTGCATTAAAGCTCCAGAAGACCCCTTACAGAACAGATTCACCCATTTTCTAAGTGCAGACCTCTATGTACTTTACAAAGCTTGTTGTGGCCTCTGAATTGAGGGAACTTGCTGGTCTATTTCTATTCAACGGCAAATGAGAGAGCTTCTTAGCGCCCCCACCCCACCCCAATTGCAATATATAAAAGAATCATCAATGCTAAAAATGCCATAATCTGAATAAAAACAGATCTGTATGTTTAAATATAATGCCACAGGTATTTCCTCATCTCCCAGGATTTTAATGCATATATTTTAAACTATACATCATAGCATCGGTAGAGAAATGCAGAATCAAATAGCAAGAGCAACTACCTCTGGCGAACAAGTGAAATGTATTGTGTGTTATTGTTATGATGAAAAAAAGGTAGCAAAAAATCAATTGTATTCCTGTGGGATTTCTGTTTAACATGGACAGTATATGTTTTACTGTCAGGTTCAGTGCTTAGTAGCATCAGGAAAGAGAAAGATTTTAGAGAACTCAGACCAATGTTCATTTTGCAATACTTTTTGTAGATAAGCAACCCATTGCGGTGGTATTTTCTTCTTTGGTTCTGTGTTCACCTGGTGTACAATCTATATATTGACACGCCAAATACCCAAAGCAAAGTATGCCTTGTTCTCATCCTAGTTCCATTCATCAGGAAGCGTTTGAACCCATCCCATTTAATCATGGACTTAATGGGTGAGTGGTTCTTAATGACAAAATTAATATATGAACAAAAGCTTGCAACCTGACAGCATGGGAATATTGGCCATCTGAGACCAGGAACATAAACCACAGAAACCTCTTTAGTTTTTCAGACTACCTCTATGATAGCTGTGAATAGATTCATAGTAAGTAAGCATGTAGGAATTATCTCCAGATGTTCTACATTTACTTTAAGATTTCAAACTTTAATATCTCCCACAAATTTCATTTGATTCTGAAAGGTAAAGCCAGTTCTCTAAGGAATTTGAAAAAAGTATCTTATTTTCAGTTTAAATAGTAAAAATAGATAGGCAGTTCTGGAGTAGAACCAAAAGGCTGGTAGATTCTCTAGGTAAAAAACTTGAAAACCATTTCACTGCATCTGTAAGCAAGTTTGAGGAGACATCTCAGTGAAGGAGAAATTTTTTTCCACATTTGTTCCCTTTCACAGTCTTTAGAATTATATTATCCAAATTATTTTACTTCTAATCTGAAAAATATTTCTAGCATGTAAAATGTAAAAAACCCCCACAATGGCAGATGGGTATTCATTTCGGTTTTTAAGATAGTGGATTCAAGAAGAAAAAGGGAATGTGAGTCTCCAAAATAATGTATAAGGCTTAAAGTCATTCTTGGTTATTTTTAAACCACACATAACAGTATAATATAATATCTGTCATCCACTCTATAACAGTAATTCTTGCTGAAGTTCCAGATTATAAAAATGCAGAGTTGACAGAGATGTGAGTCCGCCTATCTTCTGTCTTAATCTACTGATAAATGGTTTCTATAAAGCACAGTACAAAAGGTTACAATCTACTATTGTATCCCATTGACTGAGTGTAGAAGAATGAGTGTAATGGCACCGGTTATGAAACGTTTTCAGGTATTTTTTTAAAATTATAGTAATATTCAGAAGGTTGCACACCTTATCAGTCAAATTTGTCCTTAGTTGTAACGTCTCATATGGTACTTCTCATATTTTAGTACTGTTTGTAATGCTCTCTGGCTCTACAAGTGTTAGAGCAGACAAAAATTGCAGTATAGAACGTTGCACATTTTCAGCACTTGGTTTACCTGAACTAATTACTGTAATTGCACAATATGCTCACCTGGGTATTAACTTTGCTTAATTTTTTTTTGTATCTTATGTTGAGTGAACCAAGCCCATTTAGTTATTTTGTGGTTCAGTGTATTCTGCCAAACTGGAAGATTACATAACTCAGTAACCAGAGTTAAGTGCATCTTGTGATTGGGGTCCTTATCTTAGATGCCAACCCTTCATTTGCATAGAATCAGAAGGTAAGATTATCTTAATCTTTTATGAATGAGCAGGTGCTGGTGCATGCAACTGTTTTACATCTTTCCACCCACAGGTGGCTAAACCGCAGGTCCCAGCAGATGGTTGTGCATGTAAATTCACAAGCAGCCACCCTGGGAAAATCTTTGAATCAGTGTCATCAAACTTTCCACTTGATATAAGGTTTTTTCAATACTTTAAGGAGGCATGCTTTCCTTGCACCAATTACTTTCCAAACCATCCCACCGAATGTCTTCAGTCATATTAGGGACCTATGGGCATGTGGTTTGATTGTTGCATTAATATTTATACCTAATTAGCTTCTCCCTCTGTGGTGGAGATGGGTGCTTTCTAAATTTGTTAAATACATAAAATCTCCTAACTTAAAAACGTTTTGTTATATGTTTTATTGATCTCAGAAGAAACTAATTAATTCTCCATAGTGGGTGGAGATAGCATCCAGGAATGGGTTAACTCTGTCTGTCATCTGATTGGACTGAGTCTGCAAACTGTAACGACACGCCTCCTCCGATTGCCCTTCCCAGCTTTTAGACTCAGTCGATCTTGAGGACTAGACGTGTCTTCGTGGTTTCCATTCCTTGATTCTATCACACAGCAATCCTACCATCAATTCCTTTACTCTCGCAAACAACACGATTGAGAGACTTCCATTCCAGCGTGAAGGGCTTTGCCTGACCCCGCTGAAGGCCGCGTGGCGATGATCCGGCTGCCAGGAGGCAGCGGATCAGGGCAGCGCCCACGAGTTCGCTCCGGAACGCTGACCCTTTACCTCTCTCTATTTGAAATGGCTGCGAGTCTCCTGGGATCAGGACCAGTGGCAGCTTCGTCGGGCAGTGCTCACGAGCTTTGCTCCGCGGCGACTGACCCTGCGCTTTCTGATTAGCGCGCTTTCCTAGATGATCGGAGGAATGGGGAGGTGAGTTCAATCTCCAATTGCCCCCCCCCCACAGTGCCAATCTAATCCCTCATTGGGGACTTTGCCTCGAGGCTAGAATTTCCCTGATATCGGGCGATTGGCGATCTTGCTACAGAGAGAGAGATAGAGAGAGGGTGTGTGTGCAGCAGGGCCCTTAGGGCGTGTCTGCCTCCGAGGGATTTTCAAAATGGCGAACGCCATTTCAGAGGCCTCCACGCCAAAGGCGGGAAAACAGGCTCTCCCACCTCCCTCCATCTGAGGAAGCAGGTCCCTCGGGATCGAGGCCTGCACGCAAGAGAGCGGCCTCAGAGCCGCGTGATAGTGGGCCACCGAAGAAAGTCTCCAAAGCCTCTAAATGGGACGAGGAGCGAAGGCAAAGGGCTATGGACAGAGAAATTGCCAAGGCCCAGAGGGAGGCGGAAAGGAGATCACGTGATTCCTCCCATTCAATGCCTCCACAAGCCTCATTGCGACCTGGGCCTCTGGAGGTTTGTAATTTGCCAGAGCCCATAGAAGACCAGTATGCTCAGGCATGGTCACCGGATTGTGATGCAGAGCAGCCCTCCACATCTGCCTCTATCTTGCCTGGCAATCCTGAGGGCATTTCCAGCCATTTACCAGAGCAGAGGCCCTCAGAATTTCTCTGGGATCAGCCCACCAGACACTCAACCTCTAGAGCCCCGGCTACGTTTACTCCAACAGCCGCAGGCCTTAGATCTCTGGAGCAATCAGAGCCCTCAATACTGGCTGGCATGGGAGCCCTCATATCTGAAGCCATCAGACAGGGCATAGTGGCAGGCCTCCAGCAGAGGGCAGCTTATCTGAACACCTCAGATCTCGGCCTGGCCATCAGGAATTGGGGGATATTTATCCTCCCCAAGGGATTTATCCTCCTGCCTCTCCTAGCCACTCGTCCTAATCTGCAGAGGACGCTTCCAGGGATCAAGAATTCTCTGATGATGAAGGCTTAATGCCCGATCAGCCCGCTTTTGTTGGCCTTTTTCGACCATCAGTATTCAGATAATTACTGTTCAAGGCCAGAAATGCTGCCAAAATGGGGCCCAGTCAGTCGGATTTGGACCAGGTTCCGGGCCTTCAGGACCCAACTGATCCTCTTTTTGCTGAGCCTGCTGTGGAAAAAGAAGTGGTTCCCTCTCCCAGGCTTTTCCTGGATGTCGTGCAGAGGCAATGGTCCTCCCCAGGGGCAGGGCCCAATCCCAATAGCCTAGACAAATGATACTATTACATGGGCCCGGACTTTTCCAAGATTTTGGAAGTCCCTACAGTGGATGCCCCTGTAGCCGCTTTGTCTTCTCCATCAGTTATGGTAGACTCTCGACAGGAAGCCCTCCGGCTGGAGGACAAGAGAACAGAGCAGACCCTAGTCAGGGCTCATCAGGCGGCCGCCTGGTCGGTAAAGGCGTCAACAGCGGCTTCCTTCTTTAACAGGGCTTCTCTGTTATGGCTAAAACAACTACAGGCAAGAATTCCCCCTGATGACTCTAGAGCTCATCAGGATATGAACAAGATCATGGCAGCTTTGGAATTCTCTGCGGATGCTACGTTAAATGCAGCACAATTCGCTTCTAGGGCCATTTCTTCGTCGGTGGGCTCCCGACGTCTCCTTTGGCTCTGCCAGTGGCAGGTAGATGCCAGACATAAATGGAAATTAGCCTCAGCCCCATATTCGGGGGGGAAAGCTGTTTGGGGACTCCCTGAACCCCATTTTAGTGGAATCCAGGGATAAATGCAAGGTCCTACCGTCCCTTTCTAGGCGAGCTGAATTTAGATCTTCCCCCTACTTTCACCAATCGTCCTTTCAAGGGCAAGAGGGCGGTTCGGGCTTCCCTCGACCTACAAGGCAATTCCCTCCCAGACAGAGTCAGTCACAGGACAGATCGGGAAGGGGAGGACAGCGTTTCCCCCCAAAGAGGTCCTTTGGGGGGGGGTGAGGAAATCGTTCCTTTCGTCATCAGAAGTGACTATTTAATGAACCTTCCCATTGGAGGTCGACTGGCCTTATTTGCCAGCCAATGGGAAGAAGTCACTACAGGCGCATGGGTCAGGGAGACGGTGAAATTTGGCCTCTCCCTGGAGTTCCTCTCCACCCCCCGAGGACTTTCATCAGGTGTCCTCTGTCAAGGGACCAATCCAAGCGGCTCCTCATGGAATCGGCCATAAATCATCTTCTGGACATCCAGGCGATCCAGCCGGTTCCAGTGGAGCAACGCGGACAGGGGTTTTATTCCCTCCTGTTCCTTGTTCCAAAGACCTCAGGAGAGTGGAGGGCAATTCTCGACCTCAAACTAGTGAACCGCCACATCATTTACTGGCGGTTCAAAATGCATTCGCTCCAGACCATCTTAGTGAGCATAAGAAAGGGTGATTTCCTCACATTGGTGGACCTCACAGGCCTACCTTCATGTGCCCATCCATCCTGACCACAGGCAGTTCCTCCGCTTTTTCCACGCGGGGAAGCACTTTCAGTACCGGGCACTTCCATTCGGACTCTCCTCAGCTCCCCGGGTGTTCACCAAGTTACTCGCGGTGATAGCAGCTCACCTTCGAACTATTCCCATCAGAATCCAGTACTACTTGGACGATGTCCTCATTCTGTCCGGGTCAGCACTTCAGGCGGAGAGAGACCTGGCCCACACCGTTCAAGTCCTCCAGGACCACGGTTTCTCCATCAACAGGGAAAAAAGCCAACTTGTTCCAACGACATGGTTGCTCCATTTGGAGGCGATCATAGACTCTGTAGAGGGCATGGTCTTCCTGTCCCAGGAGTGTCAAACCAGCCTGGCAGAATTGGCGGCTCGCGTCCGAAGAGAGTGTTCAGTTCTTCTGATCCTGCTTTCTCAGTTACTGGGAAAGATGGTCTCCGTGGGCCTGTCTCCACAGCAGAAGCCTGCAGTGGTTTCTCTTTCCACATCAGAAGCGCAGCAGCAGCACCTCGTCAACAAAGGTACTGGTTTTCCCCATCGTCATTCGCTCATTACAGTGGTGGATGTCCCCGGCTATTTCCAGGGGGTACCTATTCAGGGAACCACTGCATCTGACGTTGACAACCGATGCCAGCCTCTTCGGCTGGGGGGGGCACACCTGCAGTCTCTTACGGCGCAGGGAGAGTGGACTCAGACGGACTTGAACAATATAAACTGGCTGAAGCTCCGGGCAATCCATCTAGCCCTTCTGAGTTTCGAGAAGACAGTGCTCAACAAGCACATTCTGGTCCTCACGGACAACATGACTGCCAAGGCCCATGTAAATCACCAGGGAGGGACCCGATCCCGACTCCTCATGCAAGAGGTGGAGCAACTGGGCCTCTGGGCGGAGACTCACATGCCTTCCATGCAGGCAGACCACATATCAGGGGTGGCAAACGTGCAAGCGGACCACCTGAGCAGATTTACCATCGACCATTCGGAGTGGCGCCTGCACCCCTCCCTCTTCCGGGAGTTGACAGAACGATTCGGAACCCCGACAGTCGACTTGTTTGCCACCCCAGACAACACTCACCTGCCTCGTTATTATACCAGGTTCGCGACGCCAGGGGCAGAAGGTGTGGACTTTCTCCGCAGCCCATGGCCGCCCAGACTGCTGTACGCCTTCCCTCTTCCGTTAATCCTGAAAGTCACCCGGAAGATCCTGGAGAAGAAGGCGGAAATCCTGCTGCTGGCTCCCCATTGGCCCAGGAGGCCATGTTTCGTGGACTTGGTGAGCCTGTCAGTGACTCGGCCCTGGAGGATTCAGCAGGACAGGATCTCAAGGGGCACTGGAACATCCGGACCCACAGTGGTTCCAGTTGACCGCCTGTAGATTGAGCGGAGGGTCCTGAGCGGGGACAATTTTTCCTCCAGGGTCATCCGCACTATCCAGGCTTCGAGGCGTCCTTCTACCACAAGGATCTACGATTCCACATGGAGGACCTTTTGCTCTTGGAGCACCAAGATGAGTCTTATCCCTACTGAGGTTTCCTTACCACAGATCCTAGAGTTCCTCCAGGAGGGATTACCGTATTTTTCGGAGTATAAGACGCACTGGAGTATAAGACGCACCTTAGTTTTGGGGGAGGAAAACAAGGGGGAAAAAATCAGCAAACAGTACAGATGATATACACTGTTTGCTGTGTATTTCTGTGCATGTGTGCCTGACCCATAGAAATAGCAAAGAATTGGAGAAATGTACATTATGGCAGTATATTAATGCCAGAAAGAGTTCTTAAATGTAGTCACACTAACTCCGCTCAATTATTTAAATAGATCTACTCCAAACATGACTAAGTCAGGGTTTAACTCAGCTGCCTTATTTTAATACTAAAACAGGTCACTGTTACATTTCAGATTATTACTTGTACAGATGCTATTAAAATTGATGTGGCTTTCTTGAAGTATACATTATTCTCTGCTATTTAAAAGAAGATACAATAGCACTGGGCCTCTTCAGATCAAGCATTTATTTTAAAAA
>QLTV01002925.1:549689-591622 GCA_003457575.1 Thermophis baileyi | reverse complement strand
CCTCCCAGCAATTTCCCTCAGTGCAGTTTTAGTTTCACTTTCATTTTAGCACCATGGGCCTGCCTGCAGCCTCTCAGCTGATGGTTGGGAGGCCGATAATCAGTTGCTTCTGCTAATCAGGCTCTGCGCTGTTTGCTGCAAGGAGGTAAATTGCTGGGAGGCAGAAGCCAAAGGGTGGGGGTGGCTGGGTGGGGCTACATTCGGTGTATAAGACGCACCCAAGTTTTCGCCCTCTTTTTGGGGGTAAAAAGGTGCGTCTTATACTCCGAAAAATACGGTAGATAGCGGGCTGTCCCCCAACACCATTAAGAGGCAGGTGGCAGCCCTAGCCTTGGTATTGGCATGCAGAGCCCAGGACTCCCTGGCCCAACACCCTATGGTCAGATGGTTCATAAGGGGAGCAATTAATCTCAAACTTCCGGTAGTTCACAGATACCCGACCTGGGACCTGTCAAAGGTCCTAAACGCGCTTACCGGAGCCCCCTTTGAATGCTTGAGGTCTACATCCCTCAGGTACCTTACGTTTAAGGTAGCCTTTTTAGTGGTCATCACCTCAACTAGGAGGGTGTCTGAATTGGCGGCCTTATCTATTAGACAAGACCTCTGCGTGTTTCACACTGACAGAGTGGTCCTTAGGTTGGACCCTTCCTTTGTTCCAAAAATAAACTCCTGGTTCTATAGGGCCCAAGAACTAGTGTTACCGAACTTCTGCCCACAGCCAGTACATCGCTTAGAACAGAAATGGCACATGCTAGACGTAAGGAGGGCCCTCCGTATATACATCAAGAGGACCTCTCACCTCAGACGTACAGAATTGCTGTTTGTCTCCTTTCATCCTGGCACGCTTGGCAACAAGGTTACCCCTTCCACCATAGGGAGATGGATTAAAGCGTGTATTGCCCAAGCGTATACTCTTCAGGCCTTACCAATACCTGGTCGCCTTACGGCCCACTCCACTAGGAGTGCGGCTACATCTGCAGCGTGGGCTACCCAGGCCTCGATTGACACACGGATGGAGGGCCCATGGACCGGACGGCAGCCCACCCATGAGGACAGCCAAGCTTGGGTATGTCCTATTCCTGGATGCTATCTCCACCCACTATGGAGAAAAGGAGTTGGTCTTACCTGAGACACCTTTTCTCTTGGTGGTGGAGATAGCATCCAGCCCTGCCCGGATTGCGGTCCAGCCCTGGGGCCCCTTAAAACCACGACTTCAGGATACCACGTCAGTCTGCAGCGATCTCCTCATCACAAACTGGAAGGGCAACCGGAGGAGGCGTGTCGTTACAGTTTGCAGACTCAGTCCAATCAGATGATAGACAGAGTTAACCCATTCCTGGATGCTATCTCCACCAAGAGAAAAGGCGTTTCAGGTAAGACCAACGCCCTTGCATTTTTGGTGGGGGGAATGCGTGGGTAGATTAGGAGCGTGTTTCTCTTAGGAGTATGTAAATGAATTATCTTAGGTAGTTTAATTTTATTTCCCTCAGTGTTTTTTAAAAGTTAATTATTAATACCAATAATCCTTTCCTGCAGTTCATCTTCTATCCTGGGAAAAGACACTTTCAGGTTAGAGTTGAACACTTCTATCAGATACAGGTATAGAATTTATGTAACAGTAATTTAAAGAGATATTTCTGGCTCTGAAAGCATTTGTGTGTGTGTGCTTATATATATGGTTTCTTTCCATGCATTGTGGAATCTGCTAGGATTTCATGTTGATTCATATTGGCAGGAGCAAATAAAAAATAATTTAGGATGACAAATCACATTTTCTATCCTTTCTCTCTTCCTTTGAAACAGGCTGTGCTTTGGGTATTTCCCCCCTGTTTTGTATTAAAAGAAAGACCTGAAAACAGACAAATGATAGCATAGTACTCTTATTTTGGAATAACTCATCTAGTTATTGAAACCATGGGGCCAAACTAGTGCTTTCAGAATAATAGCAGGTTGAAAAATCAGTGTTAAACAGGACAACACAGCAATATCATTTTCATAATTGCATAATTTATCATGTGAAGGAAAACAGTGCTAAAAGGTTTTGCTCACTTTTTATACTTCAAAGAGAAAATGAAGTTCTCCATTCTTTGTCTGTCTGAAATGCCTTTGAAATATCAATCACCTTCTTCACTTTTACAGCATGACTAAAGAGCCATTGTGTTGTGAACTCATGAAAATTGTGTATAAACACTCTGAAGATTATCCAGAGTTGCTTGATAGTGAGATGGATTGGCATATAAATGTAATAAATAATAAATAAATAAGATGTTTTGTTAGCATACTCAATGGATATCTGCTGCATTATCAATTACAGTTTTGAAATTGCCTGGACTTTTGGCATTAAAATTGGTTACTTTAGCTGAATATTGGTCTTCTGTGAAATTATTATGAAGAGCTTGGTTTATGTTCCTGTTTAAAAATAATTTATTGTGAGGTTGATGATTCTGTAATTCATACCACATGCAGAATACTCTTAACTGCTTAGTAAGGTTTTCTGTGACTTTTATTTCTATTAGATGGTACATTTATAGCTAATTGTACTTAACATGATATATCAAAGACTGTAAATCAGGAATAAGAATGCATAGGCTTTCTAATTCTGAGTAAATTAGTTTTGTTTATTCTTCAGTTATTGAGCAGATTAGAGACAGAAAATATATTTGACTGAGATGATCAAATAACGCCAAATAGGATGTACATAAGCCCACTGTTTGGCTTGCAAGCTCTTTCCTGCTGCTTTATCCCTCTTTTGTGTATGAATGAAACAAAATAGAAGAGCACAGTTAATCACAGTTTATCTTATAAATGTACCTGAAACTGTGATTAATCTCTTGCTGGAGATAAGATTTATATGCCAGTTTTTAAAAAGTAAAACAGTTAGGTTTTGAATCTGGATTGTTTACACCAGGCCTGTCAAACTAGCAGCCCGCGGGCCGGATGCATCACCTGCAGGCCGTGCCCACCCCGGCTCCGCAAAGGCAAAAAACGTGATATGTCACAATACATCACATGACGCGATCGAGTTTGACACCCGTGCTTTAGGCTTCATCTGTATTACGCTAAAAGGGGATTGTTTTAAGGGTTATTATTTTAATCCTGGTTTGGAGACCAAGTTTCTGTGCACACAATATTAAGCCAGGATTTATATATTTCATTGTTTATTTAAAGAATGTATTAGGCTGGCCACCTGAAACTAATAAGCTGAGCAGCTAACAAAAAGAAAGCATTGAAAAACAAACAATACAGAAAATATAATACAATATAAAGCAATCTAACAGCCTGCTTCCAATGTCTAAGGAAAAAGTTTTCAGGTTTTCATATATGCTAAACTAGAGTAGTCCATTTTAAGAGTAGTCCATGTTGCATTATTGATAATTCTCAATTTACGACCATTCATTTAACAACCGTTCAGAGTTACCACAGTGCTAAACAACTGGTCCTTGCACTTCTGACTGTCACAGCATTTGGGTGTTTGACAACCATCACACGTTTACAATCCCAGGGTCACATAATCGCCATTTGCGACTAATCTGACAAGCAAAGTCAATGGGGAAGCTGGTAGGAAAGGTTGCAAGTTGCATTCGTGAAGTTTCACTTAATGATCATAGTGATTCACTTAACGACTGCAGCAAAAAAGATTGTAAAATTGGGTCCAATTACTTGATTCCTAACTTAATTGACCATATTGCTTAAAAGATGAATTTTCAGCTCTTTATTGTAGTTATACCGTAAATCAAGGACTACCTGTAATATATGAATCATATCAGTAGTTTCTAGTTAACATGGCTTCTGGTTTTAGCTTGTATTAGAAGATAATGGAGCCTCCTCAAAGAACCTTTACATGGGTGCACAAGCGGTCCTTGTTTAACAACCACTCCTTTAGTAATTACTCGAATTTACGATGGTGGTTTTTTTAGATTAAATCAAACTCACCCTTGACTATATTTTTTTGCTGTCCTTGAGGCCAGATTAAATACAGATTGGGATCTTGGAGTCTTCTCATCAAACTACATGATTCACAGATCTCACCATTATTTCTTCTTCAGAGAAATGCAATGTACACATATACATACTTTGTATATATACATATGTACATGCTACGTTTAAGGCTTAATTTTATTGGAATGGTAAATTTAGGCAAAAAATCAATCTATTTCCTGCCATTAGGGTTCATTCCTTCCTTCTGGAAACCAGAACAAGAAACAAAGAGGTTGCCTCATAAAAACTAAGCTAAATTAACTTTGTCCACAGTATTTTAAAATATGCTTAGTATTGGTAGTGTTATGACACCAAGAGGGACCAGTACCGTGTTTCCCCGAAAATACGACATGTCCCGAAAATAAGGCCAAGCCTGATTTTTGGGGTGGGCATAAATATACGCCCTCCCCTGAAAATAAGCCCTAGTGAAGGGATGGGCATGGCCAGCACAGGAGGCAGCCCTTCCCTTCCCCGGTCACCTCAGGGCTTCTCGGCCCCTTAATCGGATCAGCTGAGCCGCTCTGGCCGCCATTCACGAAACAGCTGATTTGCGGGTGCCGCTCAGGTCACCGCCTCCAGCAAGCGTGGCCGCTTTTGCAGCCAATTGCGGCTGCAAAAGAAGCCGGAGGCCAAGTGACGCACCCGACACGCCTTGCGCCCTCCTTACCTAATGGTGACAGTCACAGCAGACAATTCCGTCCACGGAACAGCTGCCTCGTGGGTGCTGCTCTGGCCAGCGCCTCCAGCAAGCGTGGCCACTTTTGCCATCAATTGCGGCCACAAAAGCAGCAGGAGGCCAAGCGATGCGCCCGACGCGCCGGCCTTCCGAAGGGTACTGTAGCAGCAGCTATCCACAATTTTTTTTTACCGTTATTTCGTCCTGACCCACGTGGCCCAATACGGTACTGGGCCACATGGGTCGGGACGAAATAAGGGTAAAAAAAGTGTGGATAGCTGCTGCAACAGTACCCTTCGGAAGGCCGGCACAAGGAGCGAGTTTCCTGGTGCAGAAGTGGCCTGTACCTGAGGAGCGCTTTTGGGAGAGAAGGCAAAGGGAAAGTGATCAGCTTGGCCTCGCCCCTTGCCCTTAGCCCCCCTTCGGCTCTCCAAGGGTCTGTCCCAGAACCAAGCTCTGGCGGAGCTCAAGCAGAGAAGTGGCCCGCAGGCTTTCAGGAGCAAAGTTCAGGCTGAGAGGAGCCAGGGCGGGAGGAAAGTCCATTGCCGCCCGAGCGCTCTTCTTTCCTTGGAAAATGGAGTCTTGGGAGGGGGAAACGGCATCCCCAGGCAGGGTGGGTATGTCGGTATGTGTATAAAAAGCACAAAGGGAGGGAGCCAGCAGCTGCGGATTAAGGAGCTTTGCGAAATGCCATGCCTACATGCAAAGTTTGGCGATGGAGGGGGAAGAGATACTTCCCTCTCTTGGCAGTGTTTTGCTTGAAAATATTTGAGAATCAGACCAGAGAGAAGGAGGAAGGAGCCCTGCGAGGAGACGCTGCCGCCTGCAAGACACAGACAAACACAGCGAAGTTCATTGAAGACGCTCACCCCTGGGGATTAATCAGACGCTTCGCTGGAGAAACCGCCCACGAGCCCAGGCTTCCTAAATCTCTCGCTCCCCAGATCGTCCCCCTCCCCTCATGAAGAAAGCCCAACCCGATGCAAACGCCGCCTCCAGCCACCTCTTCGTCCTGGTGAAACTCCTCTTTGAAAGGACGATCTTTAGGGGGGGGGAGATTTCCTGCACATCGGCAGCGGCGTCTCCTCGCAGGGCTTCTTCCGATGTCCCAGGTGCGAAGCGACCTCCCATAAAGGAAGGCATGGAAATCCATACACCTGGGACATCGGAAGAAGCCCTACGAGGAGACACAGCTGCCAATGTGCAGGAAATCTCCTCCCCCCACCTGCAGACCGTCCTTTCAAAGATGAGTTTCACCAGGACGAAGAGGTTGACCGTTTGGAGGTTGAGCGGGGACTTCTGACAAGGTGAGAAGTTCTCCAGTAAGGTTATTCGGACGATCCAGGCGGCCTACTACGACTCGCATTTATGATGCAACTTGGAGAATTTTCTGCAGCTGGTGCGCCAAGGGCCATGTAGATCCCTCCTCCGTCTCGGTGGCGGATGTATTGGAATTTTTACAGGAAGGGTTGGATAGGGGTCTATCCCCAAACATCTTGAGACGTCATGTTGCAGCCCTGGCTTCTGTTTTAAGTTTTGGGGACTTTGGCTCCCTCGTTCACCATCCCAGAGTGCGAGCATTCCTCAGGGGCGTTTCCAATTTGAAACCACCAGTGGTGCACCGCTACCCCACCTAGGACTTGCCCAGGGTGTTACAGGCCCTCACCAAAGGTCCATTTGAGCCCTTAAGAGAAGCTAGTTTACATCTCCTTACGTATAAGGTGGCCTTCCTGGTGGCCGTTACATCTGCAAGAATAATATCGGAGTTGGCGGCTTTATCAGTTAGAAAGGACCTCTGTGTTTTTCATCAGAACAGAGTGGTTCTGTGGTTGGACCCGGCCTTTCTTCCAAAGGTCAACTCCTTGTTTCACAGAGCACAGGAGTTGATCTTGCCTGATTTCTGTCCAAATCCTCGACACAACTTGGAGAAGAAATGGCATACGCTAGATGTCAGACGGGCCCTCCACATTTACATCGCCAGAACCGCTTCCATCAGAAGGACAGAATCCCTCTTTGTTTCCTTTCAGCTGTCAACTCTAGGTCACAAGGTGACGCCTTCCATGGTGGGACATTGGCTAAGGGCTTTGTATTGGTAGGGCCTATGAGCTTCAGGCTCTACCAGTGCCTAGATGGATTACGGCGCATTCCACCAGGAGTGCGGCCAGGACGGCGGCCTGGGCAACACAGGCTTCTGTGGAAGAGATTTGTCGGGCGGCAACATGGGCGTCTCCATCACAGTTCATCCGGCACTATAGCCTGGACACATACGCTTCGGCTGAGGCGGCCTTCAGAAGGCGTGTCCTGCAAAGAGTGCATGAGGAAACGGGGACTTCAGGCCAGAGCAGTACCGCCCTTAGGATAGCCAGGCTTTGGTATGTCCCATCCTGGATTCTCCCATCGACCCAATGGAGAAGGGGCGTTGGTCTTACCTGAGACGCCCTTTCTCATGGAGGTCGACGGGAGAATCCAGTCCCACCCGGTGGATTGTCTGGTCCTGAGTCCCGGAGGAGCTATGTTTGGACTGGAGACTGACTACAAGATTTGCTTCGTCTTCGTTTTCAACTGGGGAACGTTACCAGGGAGGCGTGTCCTCAGAATTTCAACTCAGTCAATAGAGCAATGAGACTAGAGTGACCCATCCTGGATTCTCCCGTCGACCTCCATGAGAAAGGGCGTCTCAGGTAAGACCAGCACCCCTTTTGTTAAGCTTTATCTTTGTATGTTAGGATTCCGTGCTGATGTATGTTCAGCTCTAAAATGTGCAGTCAAGTATTGCTGAATCTGTGTAGCCAAATTGCATGCAACTTTGACAAATCTTAGCAAGGAGTCACTCAAAAATTTTTTCTAAACGGTTTGTACTGTTTTAAAAAGTCTAAGGGTAAACTCCGTAACTTGGCCTAGTTTATTTGCTGATGCTTCCTGCAAAATACTTCAGCAACCAGATGTTTTGTTCTGCTGATGCAGATGTGCTAATGACGTCCTCCTTTTCTATGTGTCTACATATTGAAGAATACAAACTGCTAGGCTTATTTGTGACCTTATTTTCCACACAGTAAAATCTTGAGCTCATATGTAAAGTTGTTATTATTTCTATGGATTCCTAAAGTGTCAGGCTTATAAAACTGCAGATTGTAAGCAGCCAACTTTCCTCCCTCGCTTTTACAAATAGCAGCAACAAATTCTGAAATGTTCTGGCTGTTTGCTTAAATGACTTAGGGCTGCTTGGTTCCTAATCTGGTTTTAGGCAAATGGTGGGAAACAATATGAATCTAACTAAAACCAGAATATCATCCTGTCATGATTAGCATCTCCTCTTTTTTTTTATTCTGGCTGTTTGCTTAAAAAGTATCTGCAATTTTGTGCCTTCCTGGAGGATATTAGATTGGGAAAAGGCCACTTAATTTCTCATAGTCTGAATGTTTCACACCTCAGTGGCCTTCTCTTGACTTGTATTCATTTATCTAAATTTTATTTCATCTTCTTCTGGTACTCTTTGAATTGTTTGCATTTGGAACAGATAGCAGGTTTCCTGTTGATTTGAAAATGCAAAGAAAGTGCAGAATTACCAAAAATAAAATAAAAGTAAAAGTGATAGGGTACAAATGAAATGTGTAGTCATTAAAAAAAAATTCTAAATCTGTTTTCTCATCCAGTTGTTGAATTTTCATAGACATAGAATCATTTACCAACCGTTTACTGATCTATATATCAGCTATATATCAGCTTAAAGAGAGAGAGGCTTACAATTTAACTAAGGAAGAGAAGGATGGTGAGAGAATATGGTGGGCATTTATCTACAGAGCCACTTCAAATAGGATGTTAAGAATGCCTTTAAATGTATTGATAAGGTAATAGATAAAAAGGAGGTGGGAGGGATTTGGAGAATTCCTGTGCCAGAATAAATAAGAGATGCTAATGAAGAGAGGATGACTTTCTGGTTTTAGTTAGATTCACATTGTTTCTCATCATTTGCCTAAGACCAGTTTAGGAGCCAAGCAGCCATAAGTCATTTAACAGAACGGATGGGATTTGGGGAAAAGTGACTTGCAGCTTGCCTTTAGAAACATAAATTATGTTCCTTTTTGCATTTCATTTCCCTTGCAATTAGCTTTGTAGTCAGGACAGTTAGATTTTATGGTGTCATTCCTGCTTTGGAAGTAGTTAAAACGAGAGAGCCGTGCTGATCTGTAAAATGAGCCCCAGTTTGAGAGTGTGGCTGACATTTTAGCATTCCAATTTCAAAAACCTGAGTTATAAATATTTTATGTGCAGTGAACCATCCTTAAAAATTAAATATGAATGAGTATAACCAAACCTTGCTGCACACTGAATACACTGAAGTTTCAGGATTTGAGTAAATGCGTGCTGGGGAAATCTTAAATTGTTTTTAATTGAGAATACATTGGACTAGTGATCAGCAAGGGTATAGCTGAACAGCAAGGATTTGTTTTAAATAAATTGCTATACATTCTCTAGAGACTCATATATTTATTTTATTTTGTTGTTAATTTGGTTCATTAGACAGGCAAAATGACAGGTGCCATACTTCTTCCATCTGTAATTGAAATTATTTAATTGTAGCAATTTGTCAAAAGCAGCAGTTGTTATATAATTGAAGGTAGCTGTCAGAGAAGAAGCTGTTGGATGTAATTGATAATTATTGAAAATGGCCCTCTCAGGCTTTCTCTTACTAATTTATAAGTTTAAAAGCATTGCTTTCATAGACTGATTTTAATTTGTTTGGGAATGCATTCTTTTCAAAGACATATTTTTCTAAGTGGTGAAGCTTCCTTTTTAAAGGTACAGTTTATTCCAATCGTGGCATGTATCCAAGATTTGGAATATGATTTTGTATTTTTGGTTGTTTTTTCCCCCCCAAGTGTTTTTTCCACGTTTTTCCAAGTCCATTGGAAAAAGGAATATTGCACTCTTAATATTTGTAAATGTAGACAGAACGTAGATTAATAGCTTTGTTTGGGAGTGAAGCGGAGGAATGAAGAACATTTTTTAAAATTAATATGATCTGCTGCCTTGCAATTATCCAGTCTGAACACTAAGCTAAAAGGCAAGATGACTTACGAAATCTGTTCATGAAATAAAAGTGATGAGAGATGGCTTTCACTGCCCAAAGTGGCTACTTGGCAGTGAAAATTTTAAGAATTTGAAGAGTGGTGTGTCATTTTTTTTAACAGCACTGAGCAAGGGGATTTATCATTGTTCCTCTTGGTTGCAGCATCCCTGCAGTCACATGATTTCTTTTTGTGATCTTCACTATTGGCTTCTGATAAGCAAAGTCAATGGGGAAGCTGGCTGGAAGTTGCAAATGGTCATGTGACCATGTGATAATGCAACTGTATGGGATTGTCAGGCACATTCATTGAGTTCAAAGCACAGAAGCACTTATTATTACTACTTATACACAAGAAACTAGTCAACTAATGTTCAAAGTTAAATTGGCCCTAGATAAGGGTCTACGGAATTCACAGGCTGGACTTGGGTCTGTTGTGGCAATGCAGAGTTAAATGTGACTGATGACACATTTAACTCTGCCTTCCAGCTCAACCTGCTCTTTTCCTATAGGGATTGACCCAATGACTGCAACCGGGACTGTGCAACTGTTGTCCTGGAGCACAGTCATGCAACGACAGTCATCTGTTATCGTAAGACAGAATAACAACATAATGGAGTTGAAAGGGACCTTGGAGGTCTTCTAGTCCAACACCATGCTCAAACAGGAAACCCTATTCCAATCTCTCCTTAAAAATCTCCAGTGTTGGAGCCCACAACTTCTGGAGGCAAGCCATTCCATTGATTATTTTAACACTCTGGGCTACTTTTAAGCTCCTGTCGTCTCCCCGGTTCCCCAGAAAAAAAGAAATGAGTCCGAGAAGACCCTTCTGTACTTTTTTAGACTGCTGCCTACCCCACACCACGTTTTCTTCACCCCCAGGCAGCTCCCAGGAAATTTCTCCTTAGTTCTACGTTGGTTCTCTCCTTGATTAGTTTCCATCCATTGCTTCTTGTTCTGCCTTCAGGTGCTTTGGAGAATAAATTGACCTCTTTGTAGTGCTCCCCTAGTCACACTTTACACTTGTCACACTTGTGACAGCCTCATAAGTCACACTTTATGATCACATTGCCAAGCCTGGTCAATCTAAAACAAACCTTGCAATCCTTTTCTAAGTGGTTCTCAACTCCATCAGGTTTCATGAACCCCCATAATAAGTGTTTAGAAATTTTTGAAAATATGTAGCTATTTGGTATCATATCAGTATTTATCATGGAAATAGAAGTCTTTCACTTTGTATCTGGACAGGTGTGTATGTGTGTCTTTCACTGTGTGTCTTTTATTACCTTTTTAATGTTAAATTATTTAATATTAAATTAATTAAACAAATAATATTGAATATTAATTGAAATTCATTTTACTTGTGAAAAACTAAAGTATGTGTATTCCAAAGATATGCAATGGAAATCACTCAAGACGACTATATAATTTTCTTCAATGTGTTGGGTTAGAATAGATGAAACCAGTATAATACGACTCTTTGTTTTTCAAGTTGTAGACATCAGTATAAGCAGCATATAGAACAGGGGGATGGTAAGCTCACTTTTTTAAAAGATCCAGAATTCCCATCTTTGAATGTTGGTGGAACATCTCAGAATTACAATGGTGCAATTTCTCACCAATTTTTGTGGTGAATCAAAGAGAGCAGGCATAATACATCTCCAGTAAGTTTAGCACATTTCCCATAGTTTCTCCTACAACCTCACTTAAAAGTGGACGAAAAGTCTGGGATTCCCAACTTGTATCCTTCAGTGATGTTTATCATGTCACTCTATCTCTTGGCTGCTGAAAACAATAATATATTCAAGAAAGGGCATTATGGCCACAGAATATTATTTATTCTCTTGGTTTTGCTAGCCTTCCCTAATTTTGTTTATTTATTTGACTTATTTATGGTTTGAGACTGATAGATTAAAAGACAAACTCTTATAACAAAGGCAGAAAGAAGCAAAATGAATAATAAATACTGTAAATAAAATTACAAATGAAAGCAAATATATGTGTCCCAGGATAATGTTGCAGGATCTAATCTGGGTCGGTCACTGCCAGAGGTTTAGTCTTCCAAGTTTTTGGACTTGTGCTCAGGGAACTGCTCTCTACTACAGCCCATCCTCAGGGAACTGCTCTCTACTACAGTGAGCCATGGTGACGCAGTGGTTAGAGTGGAGTACGGCAGGCTACTTCTGCTGACTGCCGGCTGCCTGCAGTTTGGCAGTTCGAATCTCACCAGGCTCAAGATTGACTCAGCCTTCCATCCTTCCGAGGTGGGTAAAATGAGGCCCAAAATTGTTGGAGGCAATATGCTGACTCTGTAAACATCTTAGAGAGGGCTGTAAAGCACTGTAAAGTGGTATATAAGTCTAAGTGCTATCGCTATTGCTACCGGAATGTATGCACCATTGTGTAAACCTCTGGTCCCGGTGACCAACCCAGATTAGATCCTGAAAATAAAATTAAGCAGTGCATTATACGGATGTTTTAGCACCTGGTAACCAGAAATAATATTCCCTGATTAACTGAAGAAAACTGGAGTACACGCTCTTTACAGCAATTACAATTGCTTTGTTAGGGCCGCAAGCCAGTATTCTGGGGATCTGGAAAGTAGCAGCACAGGAAAAGCTAGTCTATGCAAACTTGTAAAATGCATATTTCTTCACTGGATGAAGAGTTGTAGCAATTCTTTGTTTGGATACTCGAAAACATATGTGTTTTCATTTGACATCAGCCTTAGCATATATTAAGTATTTCCAAGTTAGTTCATATTACTTATATAATAGATAAAAAATGAGAACAGTTAAATGGCTCTTTCTGTTGGGCTTTTAAAAGCTATGTGCTTCTAGTTCTCGATTTTGCTGATCAGTATTAGAACAACACACAAAATGTCACAGATTTTTTTTTTGCCAGAGTATGAAGTTACATAGACTGTGCTGTAATATTTCATTCATCAGACAGCTGTGTACTGTATATGCTCTCATGTGATAGATTGTCCTAGAGAGTGGAGAAAAATCACCAAAAAGGAGACAGAATCTCTTGGCATGAACAGAGTTCTGAGATACCTGTGATAAGATGGGCGGCCAATAAATTTAATAATAAATAACAAACAAATAAATAAAATACAACTTGTACTGAAGTTTGGGAGCTGGTTAATATTTAAGGAACTGAAAAAAACTGAGTTATTTTCAAGTCATGTTTGTGTTGCTGCAACAAATAAAGTTAGTGTTACTATTTCATGGTAGTTGCATCTGAATGTTGGTATGAAGAAGCAGAAGAGAAAGAGTACAGATAGTCCTTGGATTACAGGTATTTGTTCAGAAACCATATGAAGTTATGATGGTGACAAATGAATCATAGCTACAACTAATCCTCAGTGTTCTGTCCATTGCAATATCTTCGCAGTCAAGTGATCAAACTTTGGGTACTTGGCAACCTGTCCACATTTATGACTGCTGTAGCAGGTCATGTTGTCCTGCCCTGTGCAAAACTGCCTTTGCTTCAATTCCCCCTACCCATGATCTCTCCTCCTTTGATGCTTTTTTGGTTGCTCTGCACTGCTTTTCCCTGCTTCCTCCTGCCACCAATCTCAGTTGACCTTCATGGTCTTTTTCCTGTTGTTGGCCCAGATCCAGCCCTAGGTGAGGGTGCAGCTCTGGGATGTGCACGGTGGAGCCTCATTTGCTGAAGGGAGCATGCCAGGCCTGGCCAGTGGGGAGGCAAACTGATAGACCCAGTGGAGGAAGCAGGGTTGTGGTAGATGGCGGAGCCTTGTTCTCACCACCGGTATGAGGAGTGAGAGCCCACAGACTGTGGAGAGTGCAGTGAGTGACTGATGGGGGTTGTGTAGGAGGCGCTGTTCATCCTTGACCTAAGATGGTTAAGTTATGTTTCTCTCCCCTTGTTGACATAAAGTCAGGATCCTTATATCAATTCTGCGGAGTTGTCGTATATATCATTTTTTCCCCTTAAGTGTCATCCAGCAATAATCATTGTTTAAGCTCCCTTCAAAACTCACCCAAGAAACTGTTAACTCTTGTTCCTTTTTCCTAAAACATGTTTACTGTCAAGCTTAATCCAGATAGTTGCTCAAATTTACCTGGCAAGTAGAGATTAAAGGACACAGCTCCTAAATATTTATAATGCGTTTATAATGTGTGTAAGACATAAACATTATTAATCATTTTCTTCTATGTGTGTAACTTAAATGGAGTGAGAATTTGTTTCTCAGTGGGAGGGGAGGGATTGACATTTTTGTGTTGCAACAACCCTGTCTGATCTCAAGCTTATCATTCTACCTCTCATAGCTGATCCTCCTTATGATTATAATTTTTATTTATATATTTATTTCTAAGAAAAATGTTTGCCTTTTTCTATCTCCTTCCCATCCCTAATTCTTTTGTGTCGTGTGCTAGATATCTGAGAGCAATGGAATATCTTAACTGATTTTTATAAGATTCTTGGAAACTGGGATGGGGAAGGGCTAAGGGCTTATAAATAAATACATTGATGGTTGAAAAATTGAATTCAGCACAGAATTCAGGGCGCTGGCTATCACTGAACACACAGAAGTTGGTACAGACTCAACTTTATTATTCAGCCATCACAGTCTGCAACATGACAAAATGACATTATTTATGTGAAAATAGCTATTTTCTTTTGGAAATGTATTTGTCTCTTTTCCATTTAAATAATTTGATTTAGTTTCCATATTCTTTGACATCATGTTTGGACTTTGGTGGTTTAAGTAACTTTTACATCTTATGTGACTCTATTCTTAGTCTCTGCTGAGAATATAGGAATCTTTTTGGAGAATTATTACTGTTCTGTTGTAGAGTATAATAAATGTTCTTTATTCTCTACTCCCAGTCTTAACATGATGACAAATAATAGTGTATCTGGGGGAGGGGTGCCCTACCATCTGCTTTATATTTTGAGATTGCATAACATCAGCTTTAGTTCTCTGAAAGATTGCCATGTACATTGTCAAGACTATAACATTAGTCAAATTACATATACTAAATGCTGAATTGTTTTAGCATATGGAACTAATTTTCTTGCTCCCCCCTTCTTTTGGTTTTAAAAAAGTACCTTGATGACATATTTGGTACGTTTCCAGCTCTTCTTTATTGAGGGTAAATAAGAGTTTCCAAGAGGTTATGTCTAGAAATACACTGCCTCTGATGGGACTTCCTTCTGATTTTTATAGTCTAGAAGTCTTTCATTACAATATTAGTCTAACTTGGAGTAATTATTCTCTTTGTCTCACTGGCTTTTACAAATATTTATTTTTGTTAGAATTGGGCCTCGACAGTTCAAATTCTTGGACAGTAGGCCAAATAGAACAAGTTTTATGAATATGCTTTATCTATTGTGGTGACAATTTGATTTCCTCTTAGTTTTTACAATCCTGTAGCAAGCATTTTTGTTTGTTTATATATAGTATTTATGTACCATTGGGCTCAGAAAATGATTTACATTGTAAAGATCAATAAAAAGACAAATCTACCATAAAATACATGGTAGATTTTACAAAATGCACTTTATTAAATATTTAATAAAATTAATTATATAGTGGAGGGAGGGAGGGAGAGAGAGAGAGAGAGAGAGAGAGAGAGAGAGAGAGAGAGAGAGAGAGAGAGAGAGAGAATGAATTGTACTGAACAATTTTCCCAAGAAAATGAAAGCTGGATGTAGGATAATATTAGCAGTAAGGGAATTATGTTATCCTATCTTAATTCCTGGAGATTTCCCAAAATGCTAACTTTATTTCATAATTTTTGAAAAATTGATGGCTGAATATATTTCATAAACAAACTTGTGTCAGATATACTAATATGCCATCTGTGCTGCTTCTTGCAATGCTAGCTTCCTTCTTATTTGTACAGTGAATTATTACCTATGATAGTTTTTCTTAACCATATTCAAAGTATTCAATGGAAGGTTTTGGAAAGTCTAAGAATAACATTTCTTCACTTTATTGCATTGCTTGTTGCATAACAATTTGATTCTGCCTTTTCTCTGTTCAATAAGATCGCATCTTTTGAACTTCATATTTTCTTTGGCTTTCTAGCGAAAATAAAAAGAATACGATTCTTCTTTAATAAAGGACAGTTTTATCATTTTTAAATATAAAGCTCAAGTAAAAGACTAGCTTTGCACTATAGATGGAACTCATAATGTTAGTTGGGACTATTTCCTTTGTTTCTTTGGTGTCCAGAGATTCGATTAGAAAAGAAAATGATTTTTGCATCAAAATGATACCCTTTAATGTCTTTTCTTCTGATATTAAATTATGTTCATAACTTAATAGGGTGAGGTGGACAATATTTGTAGCGTTAGTAACTGATCAGAGCTTTTAATGAAGCTGTAGAATGAAAGGACACTTGACTGTTGCTCATTTAGAATAGTTGTATTTTACTTTTTTAATCCTTTAAGCTCACTGAAACCTGAAAACTCAGAAGATTTACTGGTGCCCTCTTCAAGGGTTGCTGTGAAATCAAGAGTTCAAATTTCTAAAATTCCTGAAATCCCCAAGAGGGAAAGAAATCAGGGAAAGTGACAATCATGAGCTCAGTGGAACAAATATAAGATTATTTCACAGTAGAATAATGGCTGAAAGACTGCTGGGGAAAATTGTCTTGCCAATTTGCTTTTTATATCTTCATTTGATTTGATGTTATATATTACACTTGCTTCCTTGTCTTGAGTGCAAAGTGGAGGTCAGAGGACTGAGCTGAACTTAATCAAGACAATCAGAATTCCATCCATAGAAAAGAACAAAATCTTTACAGATATCCATGTCCATTTCCCTACAAAATATTATTTTCCACTGATCTTCCATCCCATACTTCTTTAATTTTCATTATCAGTTCTATCTTGATATTTTAATTGTGTTTTTTTAATAGTGATGTACATCTGAAAAAGAGCATGTGTTCATTCTCAATAAGTAAAATTAGAAATTCTATTTTGCAGTAATGTTTTGTATAAATTTAACTTTAAACCTCTGACTTTAGAGACAGAAGATATATTTTTATTGTACAGAATTAAATGCTAGATGGGCTTAAGATATGTTTTTTTCATATACACCTGCAAACTCACTTAATAGAAGAAAGGACATGGTTTAACTAAGATGTGCATTCCATTAACAGTGTCAATATGTGTTTTTCCATAAGATGGAATATAAGATATAAATGTTTATGCTGTTTAGAAGAGAATATTTCTAGCTCAGAGTTGAACTATGAACAACACCAGGGGTGGGCTTCAAAATTTTTAGCAATGGGTTTTCTGCCCGGTTGCTGGGTGGGTGTGGCCATGGTGGGCGTGGCTTAGTCAGCCACCATGGTGGGGGGGCGTTTTCACCCTCCCTGGGCTCCGGAGGCTCTCTGGAAGCCAGAAATGGGGCCGTTTCTGGCCTTCCAGAGCCTCCGGAAGGCCCATTCACCCTCCCTGAGCCTCCGCACCGGCCCTGCACTTACCTGGCATCCAAAACGGGCCATGTGGAGACTTCTGAGAGGAGTGGGTTGGGGCAGGTGGGGCCAGTCAGGAGTGGGATTTGGGGGTTCGCCGAACTGCGCAGAATCTTCGCTAGAGGATCGCCCGAACCCGGGCGAACCCGGAGCAGCCTACCCCTGAACAACACTGATGATGTTACCTAGTTTGGTAATGAAACATTTGCAAGAAAACAGCCAAGTTCCAAGAGCACCAAGAACTATGCTATTTGCTTGATGATTATAAATAATTTGAATTAATTATACTTAATAAAATATACAACCTATTTTGGATAATAAATCTCAGAAGTTATATTTTTCCTTTGTGATTTATTTGTTTCTTAATGCTAAAAGAATTTAAAGATTTTGGTAAGTTTATATTAAATCCATGCTTGTTTTAGAACTGGTTCTAGGATAACACTTTAATGATATAAAATGATAAAGAATAAAAATAAATTCAGGTGTACATCTTTAGGATAGAAAATGAATTGGAAGGAGAGTAATTACTTATTTCATAGTGAATAAGTATTTCTGCATTTCAAAAACTCTTAGAAAAACAAGATTTAAAAGTAATTCCTTGTTATTCAATGTATATATAAAATTTTAAAAGTACCGTATTTTTCGGACTATAAGACGCACCGGTGTATAAGACGCACCAAGATTTCGAAGAGGTAAGTAAGGAAAAAAAAAAGTTTTTGCCCTCCCCCAGCCCCCAGGAGCACTCTGCAGATCTCCCAAACCCTCTGCACACTCCATTTTTGTGAAAAATGGGCTGTTTTTTGCCCATTTTTTGAAAAAAATGGCGTTTTTGCCCTCCCCCAGCCCCCCAGAGCACTCTGCAGACCTCCCAAACCCTCTGCGTACCCGTTTTCGCGTGGGGCAGGGCTTCAGGAGGCCAAAAATGGCTGTATTCGGTGTATAAGATGCACCAACATTTCCACCCTCTTTTGGGGGGGGGGAAAGTGCGTCTTATACTCCAAAAAATATGGTATATATTTTCTTTGGATTTGCCCATAGACCTTAGATTTAGTCAAGCCATTAACATGAAAGAGGTTACAAACAGAACAGACAGCAGATAACAAAGCCTTCCTATATTTGTATTTCCTATAGGGAAGGAGAAAATGAATTAGCTGTTTGGAGCAATATATGATCCCCCCCCCCCAAAGAATAAAAGGCACTGCTCTTTTCTTAATTTGTAAACAGCCACTTCCTTTTTAAGTTGAGAACCACTGATGTAAAACATCATTTTACCGACCTCGGAAGAATGGAAGGATGAGTCAACCTTGAGCCCCGTGAGGATTAAACTCCAGGCTGTGGGCAGAGTTTGCATGTAATACTGCACTTTTAAACAGTGTACCACAGGGGCTCCTAATCCCCACCAATTAAATGCAGGTGGGAGAAAAGGAGATTGAAGGTTCCACATCAGCTTTCTATACATGCTGCTTATCATCTACATCTCCCTTTGGGTCCTAGGTTGGTTGAAGGCATGTGGCAAAGAAGGAACAAGAGTATAAGGCTCCTGGTGCCTGTAGGCCTCAGCGTAACTTTCTCCTCACCTTTACAGTGCTATTTGAATGCTCCTGAGTTATATTAGGAAGTTTCTGGTTCAAGGATGTGCCTGAACAGTGAGCAATTTCTTGCCTCTGTCTTATTAGAGAAGAAAGAAGACGGCATCTTTCTTTTATTCCAGTGAAATATAAATGAAGTTGCTATAATGGTTAATATAAGCTATTGGATAGATCCAGCTTCAAGTCCCATTCGGCCTGAATCCAACTTAACCTTTCAGATCTGGGTATATAAAAGGAGAGAAGACTACAAATGCCAGCCTTGACCTCCTAGGAGGAATAATTTAAGGGCAATTATTAATATTAAAAATTGTTTTTAAATTTTTACTTTATATTCCTCACTGGTACTGACCTAGAGAAAAAAGCAAAAGTGTAAAAGGAATCGAATTGGTTAATAAAAAAAGCAGAGCAATGCGAAAGTGGTCATCAGTGCAATATCTGCATTGTTCCTTGTTTCAAACTTGGGGGATGCATTATGCCTGTGGCGGTACTCCATGTGAACATCAGCACTGGGAGAAGAAAGTACAAGCCCATCCCTTCCCATCATGGCAAATGTCCATGGGGGCCTCTACTTGATATTAAATAAAAGCAGTTCAGAAGTCTAGACTGGTTCCTAATGAATTGAGATTAACAGAGAAGAAAAGCTGAAAGTAAAGAGATTGGGAGGGGGGAGACATTTTTAAAAAACTGCATTGAATTAAATGTATATGTAAACAATTCCTATACTTGGGCAAAATCAGATTTCAGATGTAAAGCATAGCTTTTTTAAATTTATACCATTTGAATGCAATAGCAGGCATTCTGGATGCAATATCCTAGTCTTTTTCCACCAAAACACAAACATATGTTTAACTTAATTAAGGAAGCATATGTGTGTCTAATGAAACTGGTGTGGTTTTTCATTCTCTATTATGATAATTCTTTTAAACGTTAATCTTTTGCCTTATAATACCTGTACTGAATCCAGCTGCTTTTGATTCTGAATATGTTAAAACCATGATAATTGTGCCTTGATGTCTAAATGGTCTTTCTTAATTTTGTTGCAGCGGATATTCAACTCCTTTGTGTACACAGAAAAAATCTCAAACGGAGAAAGTGAAGTTCAACAGGTAGGAAAGTGTTGCTTAACCACCAATTACTACAATAATACATACTTATACTAATGTTTTTTTCATAATGTTCTCTCCCAAGTCTACATATTCAGTAGGGTTTTTTCCCCTTGTTTGTTTGCTTTTTTCACTTCGTTGTGTTAGATTGCTAACTTATAAATGTTTCTGTTGAGAATTGAACATATTTTTGCATTAGAAAATGGTGATGGATTCCTGAAAGTGTTAGACTGAAAGTGTTTTTTCTTAACTGAATAGCATTTTAATGCTGGTGGTTATAGTGCGTTCAAAGTAGTTCAGAGTTCTCCAGTAAAGTTTTTCTCCATCAAGAAAAGAGCATTCAAACCCCCTGAAGTGTAAATAAGACCAAGCCAAACAAAGAGAGTTCATCTGGAAACACTTTCCCTTTCTTTTGCCCGTGGGGGGAAAGTGGATCAAAGAATGCAAGGATGGGGAGGGCCACGTGAGCCCACAGAGAAGGACTGTTTGGAAACAAAAAGTCTGCAAGGAAAAAAACAAAAAAACAAAAACCCAACAACCCAAAGAAGCAACTGGCTTAATTGTCCCCAGTCAACGCCAGAGGATGGTAACGCGGTCCTTTGGGCTATGCTGATTAGGACAGACATGGAACTATCTTGGGATTCTGCTTTCTGAGACAGATGCCACTTTTTCTGTAAGTTGTGCAGCATATAGGACTTATTCTAGGCATGTGTCCTCCAGTGTCAAACTCCACTGCTACACTCATTGGATATGGAGAAGACCACTCTGGGTGTGCTTAACTGTCAAAGTTTGCTCTACAAACATTGCTTCTCCTGAGCCACTTATTATCAATCACCAGAGGGCTGTGAGTTCTAGTCCTGTCTTAGCATGAAAGCTGGCTTTAACTTTTAACTTTTATTTGTATTTCTATGCCGCTCAACTCCCAAGGGACTCTGGGTGGCTTACAGCAAATATAAAACTTATTAAAATATAAAAAGCATTATTAAAAAAATATATATAATAAAAAGCATTTAAAAACAATTAAAAATCCCATACACAACTTTTCATGGCCGGATCTCGCCAAATTGCAGAAGCAAGATCAACGGCCCCAAGCCTGCCGGAACAGCCAGGTCTTTACCGCTTTCCGGAAGGCCAACAGGGTGGGGGTAGTCCAGATCTCAGGAGGTAACTGGTTCCAGAGGGCCGGGGCAGCCACAGAGAAGGCCCTCCCCCGCGGACCCGCCAGCCGGCACTGTTTAGCTGACTGGACCTGGAGGAGCCCAACCCTGTGGGATCTTACTGGTCGCTGGGAGCTATGTGGCAGAAGGCGGTCTCGAAGATAACCTGGCCCTGAGCCATGTAGGGCTTTAAAGGTAATAACCAACACCTTGAATTGTGCCCGGAGACCAATAGGGAGCCAGTGGGCGCAATTGGTGCACTAGGCGAACCTGTGCAAAGGTCCCCCTAGCTACAGCTACCAAATGTGGTTCTAATTTTAGCTGGGGGCCTAGGAGGACACCCAAATTGCGAGCCCGTTCTGAGGGGGACAGTTTTTCCCCCCCCAGAAACAAGGATGGACAGTCGACATAGTCTTTGGGAGGCAATACCCATAGCCACTCGGTCTTGTCTGGGTTAAGGCTGAGCCTGTTAACTCCCATCCAGACCCTCACAGCCTCCAGGCACTGGCACATCACGTCCACCGCTTCACTGAACTGACGCGGGGTGGGGATGGACAACTGGGTATCATCAGCATATTGCTGATACCTCACCCCGCATCGTCGGATGATCTCACCCAGCGGTTTCATATAGATTTTAAATAAGAGGGGAGAGAGGACCGAGCCCTGAGGCACCCCGCAAACGAAGGGTCTAGGGGTCGACCTCTGTCCTCCTGCCAACATCGACTGTGACCGACCAGAGAGATAGGAGGAGAACCACCGTAACACGGTGCCTCCCACTCCCAACTCCCTTAGTCGTCCCAGAAGGATACCATGGTCAATGGTATCGAAAGCTGCTGAGAGGTCAAGTAGCACCAAGATAGAGGAATGACCCCCATCTTGGGCTCGCCAGAGATCATCCATCAGCGCGACCAAGGCAGTTTCAGTGCTGTAGCCAGGCCTGAAGCCAGACTGAAAAGGGTCTATTATGTGTATAGATTGGCAGTGGAGTTTGACATTGAAGGACACATGTTTGGTATTATTAATTTTCCATTAGACACATCTTCAAAAGTTTCTCTGTAACTTTGTTAAAAGCAAATTCAGCTGGGTTACTGCCACACAAAAAAGAATCCGAAAAGGTTTTTAGAAGGCATTACAAAAGAGATTTATATTCATATCCTGTTGAGGAGCAATGGAAACATTTTAGACATGTAACTGATAATTTAAATGGTTTATTGTAAAGCTTTTAATATAATTATGTTAGCAAGTGTATTTTTTTGCCATTGGTTAAACCCGATTGACCTTACACAAGATAATAAAGGAATTTGTAAAAATATATTAACTATTCGAGGAAACAGTCTAAGGTGGGCATTCATCTATCTTGCTCTTACCTACTCTATGGATAAACTTAGATATAAACCCCATCATATCTAGCCCTATGCCAGATTGCTGTAACTGGATAAGGTAAGAAAGATAGTAATCTAGCACAGCTGGAGATTTGAGGAGAGTAGACTACTACTATTTCTCTTTTTAAAAAAAGGTATTTTTATTGTTTGCTAACAAAAGGGAAAGAAAAGTCTAATTTGATAGTGACAGTGATATAAAACAGAGAAACAAGTAAGAAGCATAAATAAAAACATTAAAGGATAACTTTCTAGTGATACATTCTTCCATTCCCTTCCCTTCCATCCATTTCTTACAATCAGGACATTTATACACTGAACACTGAAGATAATTGCTTTTAAGTCCTTTCATCTATTTTTTTTAAATTGGTCTGGTAACTTTTTTCTTTAAAAACCTTGTGCTTGTAGATGAGTTTAGGAGAGTTTGGATGGGGGTGATGCAACCATTCTGGCCTCCCTGGCCTGTTAGGAGCTTTCAGTGCCATTGACCATGGTGTTCTTCTGGACCAGCTTTGGTAGTTGAGTGTGGGAGGCACTTTGTGTGGTGGTGTTCTACTTTCTACTTTCTGGTTCCAGTCAGTGTTGGTGGAGAAGGAGAGGTGAATGAAGGATGTTCCTCCGGGCTTCAGTTTTTTTACTCGCCTCTTTAATACCTACATGAAATTTCTGGGGGAAATAATCTGATGGCATGGGGTTCAGTATCATCAGAATGCTGAAGATATTCAGTTATTCATTTCCACCACTAGATGGACAGATAAATGCTGTTGCAGTCTGGCTGGAGTGTCCGGAGGCTGTCGGGATGAATGGAGTGACTTGATCCTGGCAACCCTGGCAAGTCAGAGTGGCTCTGGATTTTGGGTCCCCCCAGCCTGGGTGATATTTCATTTTTGACTCTGACAGCTTTGCACAGATCTGTCTTATGTGTCAGTTGTGCCCTTTCCTGCAACATGCTGTACATCGGGCTGCTTTTGAAGACTACCTGGAACAGAGGTGGGTTCCTCCCGGTTCAGACCGGTTTGCCCGAACCGGTAGCAACCCACTGGTGACGTCACGGAGCCGTTCGGTCGGTACCGGTCCGTGGACGCCACCATCTTTTTCTTTTTTGGATTTTTTTGGGGGGGGGGATTTTTTTTATTTTTTCTTCTTCTGCGCATGCACAGAAGCCGAGTTGCCGGCACTGCGCATGCGCCACCATCTTGTTTTTGGCTCTTTTTTTGGGGAATTTTTTTGGAATTTTTGGCACTGCGCATGCACGTGCGCGGCCACGCGGCACGGGAGGAAGCAAACCGGCGGCGAGGTAAGTTAGAACCCACCCCTGACCTGGAAGTTACAACGGGTCAAAATACAGTGGCATGGATAGTGATGTGTGTCCTCAGATTTACCCATATTACACACCAGTGGCATAAGTTGTATTGGTTCACAGTTTCCTTCCAGGTGTAATTCAAGCTTACCTTTAATAGCAATAGCAGTTAGACTTATATACCGCTTCATAGTGCTTTACAGCCCGGTTTACAGAGTTAGCATATTGCCCCCAACAATCTGGGTCCTCATTTTACCCACCTCAGAAGGATGGAAGGCTGAGTCAACCTTGAGCCGGTGAGATTTGAACCGCTGAACTGCAGCTAGCAGTCAGCTGAAGTAGCCTGCAGTGCTGTACTCTAACCACTGCGCCACCTCGGCTCTTTAAAACTGTATATGGCATGGAACCAGGTTATCTGCGGCACCTCTCTCTACTTAAGGATATGTGCCCATCTTCTCAGATGGAACAGGTTGGACATGCTCCTAGTCTCTTCTTTTATATGTTCCATCTTATGGAATCTAGGAAGTGTGCCTTTCCATGTCAGCCACTGCCCTATGGATCACCCTTTCCCCTGAAATTTGGCAGCCCCCCCTTTTTTTAAATCTTCCAAAAAACACTTAAAATCTGGCTTTTCTTGTAAGCACAAGGTAAGGTTGATGAGATGAACTTGTGGCCTGCATCTGAAAGTTTAGCTATGGCGCCAGGGTTTTTTGTTTACTTGATTAGTTAATTTTAGTATAAGTGGTTTTAATATATTTTTAATTGCAAACAGATACTAGCCTAAATTTGTCTTGCTGTATAATGTGTAGCAGCAGTCCTCAACCTTTCTGACTCATGGATTGGCAGCAGTGGCAGCAGGAAGAAGAGATGGTTTCCTGTGCGCAACTCAATCTCGCGCATGCACAACTAAAGCTTTACATGCTCGCCCGCTGCTTGCGCAACCCGATTCTAAATGGGCCACAGACAGGTACTGGTCTGCGGCCCAGGGATTGGAGAATCCTAATATATAGGATAAAAGGGAGCCATTCCTGCATAGATTTGGTTAGACCTCTATAATAGGTATACACTCTCAATTTTGCCATTGCTATATTTTTCTCACTCTGGTCAATCAATCTATTATTGTTGGCAAGGTTCCTCTCTTCTAATGTTGTACCAAATTTGGTCTTGCAGCTGTCAGCATACAGTAATTGTGATATTTTACATTTATGGTTTCTGGAATTATATATATCTAATAAAAATGTGTGGTTTCAGCTCATATTTTATTTTTTAGGACAGTGATGGTGAACCTTTTTGTCGTTGCGTGCGAAAAGTGTGCATGCGCGCGCGTGCTGGCACCCATAATGCAATGTGCGCCCCCACCTGTGCATGCACGCATGCCCCCCATGCTCACGCCTGCACTGCGCATGTGCGCGTCCCCTACGCATGCGCCCCACCCCTGTGCCCCATTTTGGGTCTCGAAACCCTCCCGCACCAAGCTGGCGCGCCTCTTACTGCGATCAGGTCTCCATGAGTGAGGAGCTGCGCTCTCCTCCGGTCCTCCTGGGGCAGCTCACCTCCCCGCCGGCGGCTTCTCTGGTGGAGAGGGAGGGAAGCTCCAGCCCACTGCTCTGGCGGGGAGGGAGGGAAGCCCTGGCCCACTGTCCTGCCGCCGCCGGGGAAGCAGCAGTGTGAGGACCACCATCGCCAGGGGCGAGGGCAAGGACGGGCGGGCAACACTCCCCCACATCACCTCCCCAGGCAGGGGTGTCTGCCCTGGCTTGGAAAAGCGTCTCCCCTGGCTTGGAAAGTTGCTCTTGGTCCTTTAAAAGAGGAGGGGGACAAGGGCGAGGCGAGGCTGCTTAGAGGAGGACCCCCTCCTCTTTTAAAGAAGAAACTTCTTTCCCTCCCCGCTGGAGGTCTGGGGCCGTGCAAGAAGCCTGCTCTGGGGGGGAGACTTATGAATTTGGTAGGAATCCCTGGTTTAATGTGGGGCATTTCTGCTACTTCACTAAACTCTCCCCCTCCTCTTCTCTGCCACTCCGTGCGTGATGAAGAGCTCTGGAGGGGTCCAAAGCTTCCCATTCCTTTGGGATCGATCCTGAAGCAAGTCCTGCCCGACTCCCCTTCAAACACCGCCCCCTCCCCGGTTGAAGTGAGGGGCCGGAGCTCGTCTCCTCTCCCCCCGACCCTTTTGGACCGGAACATCCCAACGCCAGTGCCATCCCCCTTGGCAAGGGGGCAGGATGCTGTGCCCGGCAGGACGGCATCCAGGAGGGCAACGGGAAAGGAGGGGTCCTGGCCCTCGTCCCTCTCGTCCCCAAAGCTCCCCAGCCCCAGAGACGGATCCAAAGCGAAGCCAAAGCGCCAGCGGCCAAGGCAGATCCGCACCAGCCTCCAGCGGGGAGGGAAGGAAGCTTCTTCTTTAAAAGAGGGGGGTCCTCCTCCAAGCAGCCTTGCCTCCCCCTTGTCCGTCTCTTTTAAAGGACCGCGCACCACCAAGAGCAACTTTCCAAGCCGGGGGAGACGCTTTTCCAAGCCAGGGGCAACACCCCCCCACATCACAACCCCCCCAGGCAGGGGTGTCTCCCTTGGCTTGGAAAAGCGTCTCCCCCAGCTTCAAAAGTTGCTCTTGGTGGTGCTCGGTCCTTTAAAAGAGGAGGGGGACAAGGGTGAGGCAAGGCTGCTTGGAGGAGGACCCCCCTCCTTTTTTATAGAAGAAGCTTCCTTCCCTCCCCGCCAGAGGCCTGGGGCCATGCAAGAAGCCCTCGGGCGGGGAGGGAGGGAAGCCCTGGCCCGCCCGTCCTTGCTGCCACACCCCCGCACGCCCTATTTTTCTGCTAGCAGGCTTCCCTGAAGCCTCCTGGAACTAAAAACGGACCGTGGGGGGCTGCCGCACCCCGCATGCATGCACGTGTGACCCCCACCTCTGCGCATGCGCATGCATCTCCCGGCTGAGACCCGAAAATCAGCTGGCTGGCGGGTGGCGCACGGGCATGCGCTGTGGAGCTGACCTGAGCGTCGGCTCACGTGCCCGCAGAGATGGGTCCACGTGCCACCTGTGGCACGCGTGCCATAGGTTCGCCATCACGGTTTTAGGACTTCCTGAGTATTTTGATGTATTTTTTTCATTACTTTTGAATTTTTTTAATATAACCATTGTACTATATATGATTAAATGTTCCTTCTTTGTTAACAACATTGTTAGGACATTTTCAGCATTTAATGTTATATGATTTGTCTGTTTTGGTAATTAGTAATGGAGTTCCATACCATTTATAAAATATTTTATATCAATTTCACCTTAAATATTTCAAGATTTACCCATAGCTACCGATGCTGCTGCATTCTGAACAATTATAATTTCCAGATGATTTTCAAGAGCAGACCCAGATAAAGAGTTTTGCAATACCCTAACTAAGAAATGATTAAGGCACGAGTGGTTGCAAGCAGGGTCTTCCATCCAGGATTGGGTACAATTAGCACACTAAATGGAGTGACATAAAGATCTGTACCCATACACAAGTGATATGCAGGCTCTTGATGAGCTGCTACAGATAGTTCAGGGGCATGAAGGGGCATGAAACAGACATTGCAATTCTGGAGCACTGTGGAGGAAGACCAGAAGCAAATTTGATCAAATCAAGAATGACCTCACATTTGCACCTACACTACAAGGACAGAGAAATTTCTTATTTCTCCACTCTCCATCTTTACTTCATTGGAAGACTGTGCCCCAGTGGCTTTGTTAAGAGTGGCTCATTCACTTTTGAAGACTAAACCCTTTTTGGGATTGATTCTGTTTCAGCATGATTTCCCATAAGCTATTGTGACAGTTTTGGACATCAAAATCTGTTCATATGACAGATGGAGTCTTTGTGATATGATTTGAGATTCATTCTGTCTGTAGATCTTATCTATAAAGTAGATAAAAATATATTTTAAAAAATATTTACCCAGTTCCTGCATTACAGCGCTGGGATATATTCTCCATGTCGGAAGGTCAATTCTGAAGTTTGTATAATAGAATTGGAGTTAACCGTTATAACTACTAAGGATATTATACTTTCTGATCAACAAATTGATTAAGCCACAAAATGGTTTAGGGGAATAGTGTATAAACCAGAATATTACATTGCTGCTTAGCAATTATAACTTCATCCCTGAAGATGTGTTATACTACTAATCTATTGAAAGCACCAGTTGTTGTATGATGATACAGTGCCCTTCTTGCAAACAGGGAACTGACAGGAGTTCCTTCTTAAATCAGCTAATGTCAAATATTGCCAGTAAGTGGGCCCATGCATCACTCTAGGCTGTGGCGTGATTGTATCATGATTTATTGAATAAGACACAATAGTTAAGTTCACATAATACTCTAAGCCAATATCAAATAAATCAGATATGTGCAATATTTTGAGCCTAAAATGGAATCAGAGCATTAGAAGAGACAGCAAGAGCCTGGGAAAAAAAATCTTTTTTTTTTCGAGAAGTGACTCACTCTTTCCAACTCTCGCCAGTTCTCCCTCCAACATTTTGAAGTAAAAAATACAAAAAAAAAAAAAAAAAAAAAAAAAAAAAAAAAAAAAAAAAAACAAAAAAAAAAAATTTTTTTTTTTTTTTTTTTTGCCAGGGAAAATGCCAGTACCTCCCAGAGAAAGCAGCTTAATGTAGTCCTAATAAGTTTGCATGACAGAAAGGTAGCTAGGAAAATATGAACAGAACCTCAGAAGTTTGAGGCTTGCCTCAGGGAATACAGTTCTTTTTCTGTGGCAGATTGTTTCTGTCAATAGAAAAAAAAAATTAACAAAAACACTTGTTGCTTAGTATAGATTGGAATAGCATGCTGTGATCGACTTACTTTGGAGACATTGGTACAAGCAAATTCTTAAACTCTCATAACAATGGTTATTCCATCCAAGTGGTGCAGCTCTTAACAATGACAAATGCTAGACATTTAAAAGGCTAATGTAGGAACCCTCCAATGGATGCATTTCTCTGACATATTTACAAATAGGGATAGCAAGAAGAGGAGAATTTCTTAATCTAAAACAATTATGTTCAGCCTGTATTCTTTTTACCACATGATCTTTGATCCAGGGATTATTTGTATAAGAGAATGGTGGTGGCGCATATTCTTGATTTTAAAAAAATTCATGTATCATATTCTAAGCTAAACTAAAGTATCATTATTAATCTTTAGCTATACAACACTGATGTAATGAAGAAAACAATAATTGAGGCATATAAGAAGTTTGGTCTGAAGGTTAAGACATCAGGCTAGAAGCCAGGAGACTGTGAGTTCTAGTCCCCTTAGACACAAAGCCAGTTGGATGACCTTGGGCCAGTCACTCTTTCCAGTGCAAAGGAGGAGGGAATGGCAAACCACTCCCAAAACCTTTGCCAAGGAAACTGCAGGGACTTGTCCAGAGAGTTGCAAGAAGTCGACACATATATACACACACAGCCAGTAACATTGGGCCCAAGATCACCACAGAATCTCTCAATGACAGATTTTAAGAGCTACTATGAGCCTTTTAAATACAATTTACCATGCTTTCTTTCTGTTTGTTGCACCAAACATCCACTGGTCATTTTGCTGTTGCAAGATCTTGACTTCTTTGCCTGATCTGCAGATAGTTAAAGGGCTTTATTTTCTTGCTGGCTTGCTTGGTCCTGGATGAGAATTACAAATGATTGGCATAGTGGACTTCTGGCACAGCAGCGGCAAAGGAATTAAAGACCATGGATTTGGGACTGCAAAAAATGTTTCCAGGCAACAGGATTAAAGAATGTGCCAAGACAAACTTAAAATAATATCTAAACAGCCTAAGAAAAAGCCAATATAGATAATTATGATAGACATATGAAAGTAGTAATCTAACTTAAAGTTTTCATGATTATTTCAAGAATTTGAATTATGTTCAGGATTTAAAATTAGCAACAGGTTTTTCTCTTTTCTCTCTCTCAGAAAATCTGAAATGATCTACAAACTGTATCAATGAATTTAACTAGCAGCAGTTGTTCTTAAGCAAGTTTTGTCCTTTCCTCTAGCTTTAAAAAGTCCACACATCTTAAAATTGCTGAGGTTGAGAAACTGTGTACTAATAAATTCTTACAAGTAAAGCTACTAAATAGATTTTTATTATATGCTGGTCTATGACTGTAATAAAAATTTGATCTGATACTTCTATAGCAGAACATACGTTCCTTTTACTGCATTGCTTTGTGGTTGTTTCCTGCTTTATCAATTTGCTGATTTACCTGCATGCCTTTCCTTCTCACCTTGGACTGCCAGTGAGTGGTTACATCTAAGCCCATAAAATAAGTAAATCTAGTGGTCACCCACCTAATTATAAAACATCTTGAGATACATTGACTGCCCTGTGTGAGGCTGAAAATTGTAGTCACGGTAACCATCCGTTTATTGGGAGCATGTCACATTTGTGCATATGTGTGAATTTGTGAGAATTTTGTGTGAAATTGAGAGCTAAAAGGACTTATTGTTGAAGTAGCTATAAAATCTAGGCTCTTTGGAAACATTTTGATCCTTCCAGAGACTGTTTCATTGGCTTTCTTTGAAGAATAATGCCTTTCACTACAATTTTGTGGGTGGTCTGCAAACTATTTAAAATCATATGGGTTAAATTATACAAGGGATTTTAGAAGAAGAGACTGATTTGGAAGTGTTTTCTGGTAAAGCCTCCAATAGGTATTACTTACACCATCTCCCTAGATGCATACATTAACTCTTAACTAGATATAAATAAATGTCTAAACATTCTTAGTATTGTGATGAATTCTTAGGTGTCAGAGAAGATAGATGAGGCTCCATAGAGTACAGCTACAATGGTTAAAAGCTCAGGATTGAAAAGATCGAAAGAGTAAGTGAGCACTTTGGTTTTAATAATAACTAAGTCTTTTTGGGGCTAATGAATCACAAGTACTAGAGCTTTATGAGTAAAGGTAATGTATACAAATTGATCATATTAAAACAAATGTGAGGGTGTATTGTAAGCAAACGTAATCCTCTATCAGCTTTTCCTCCTCTTGTGGGTCATTTGTCTTTGGACGCATCACCCTAAAAGCACAAGTTGCTGGTTCATCAGCTAAAAAAATTTCTGAGTTTTCAAGTTGGGAAACGGGCCATTTCTGGCCTCCGGAGGGCCTCCGGGGGGGGGAGGCCATGTTCGCCCTCCCCAGGGTCCTAGAGAGGCTCTGAAGCCTGGGGAGAGCAAAAAAAAAAAAAAAAGGGGGCCCCCGCCCCCCCGGCCCACCCGGGGGGGGGGGAGGGGCCGTTTCTCCCCCCCACGTTTCCGGCCTCCGGGGGGCCTCGGGGGGGGGGAAGGCCATTTTCGCCCTCCCCAGGCTCCTAGAAAGGCTCTGGAGCTTGGGGAGAGCGAAAAACGGGCCTTTCCCACCCCCTCCAGAGGCTGGAAACAGCCTGTTTCCCGACTCCCAGTGGGCCCAGAAGGCCCGAAAATCATCTGGCTGATGCGCGCATGCGCGCCAGACCTGAGCTCGCGTGCCCACCGATATGGCTCCGCGTGCCACAAGTGGCACGCGTGCCATAGGTTCGCCATCACGGCTATATACTAAGACAAATATATGGCTAAATAAGAACCATATCTATTTGTTCTTACTTGCCTAAAAATTTTATTTAAAGACGGATTTAGGGGCATATCACATTTGTAACTCAGAGACTGCCTGTAATCGGAAATAATAAATTCACCTATCTAACAAAATTACACTTACTGCTTACCCCACACTTACTGCTATGGCTATGGTCTTGAACTTGCTCTGCTTCATGTTTCACAATCACTGTAGAATGAATTCTGACCTTTTTGTTTATTGATTTAATTCTATTTATTAAATTTATATACTACATATCTCTCTATCAAAGTGACTCTGAATGGCTTATAACTTTTGACTTTGGAAAAGTTATTTCTATTTATTCATTTGGAATCCTCAGTATTTGATTCTTGTTCTACCTTGAATCAAATCAGATCAAATCAAATCATCCAGCATAGACCTTGAATTCACTTTTACATCATACAAATCTGATTTAAACACTGAAAAGCAAATCTGCTGTCATTTTACCCTAAGTTTAAATTAAGCACAGATGCTTTTTTAGCTACTTGCTTTTAATACAAGGTATAATGCAGCTCTGTTTCATATTGATCAAGACAATGCTGGCTACATTTTGTTGGCTGAAAATATCTTTCTCTAATAACAGGTTTGAGAATTTTATTCACGAAAAGAACAGTCAAATTTATTGAGCACTTTTTGAGTCATGGCTATATATTATTTCTTAGTATTAGGACCACAACAGCCACTTTGATTCACATTGTGTAGAGCAAGGATGGGCGACAGGCTCAGTGTTGCGTTGGGGTGCCTGCCATTCTGTTGTGTGTTAGATTCCCCCATCTTAGTGGGACATTGCTAAATTGTAGAAATAAATTTGATATGATGTTGTTGTTTTAATGAGGAAGAGAATAGCCTCTGAAAGTCATTTTATTGGGGGAGGAGAAACCCTCTATAAATTCCCAAAAATAAAAGGAAGGAATTTCAGCACTGTACCTTTATTACAATCATAGCTAATCTCCTGCAAACACCCGAAGGCTAATTAAAAAAACCCTGAAAAAACAAAATTGGTGGCCCTCACAGCAGAAAGATTGCACATCTTTAGTACAAAACCAGAAGCAACTTCTTTTCTTTACTTACAAGTAATAGAGTGATGAATTTGACTGACTCTTCACAACCACTGTTCTCACTGAACCTATCTCTCTTACCTTGGAAGCAGCCTAGAGACTGGCTTGAAACAAACATGTGTGAAGCATAGTGGCCTGTAAGTGGCTAAGGACTGGAGGAGAAGAGCTATGCCAACAGCATCCTAAAATGGTCCATATAATGGTCCGTATACTAGAGAGAACATTTTCCTTAAAAGGTAAATTCCTTCACATAAAAGAATATGTTACAACCTTACCATAGAGAAAATAGTTTTAGAATAACTTGGATGCCTTGATAACAGTAGACTGTTCATAATGTTAAAACTTCAGGGAGTTCTGTAACAGAAAAGTAACTGGACATGAACATTGGATGTTATGCAGTGGTGGGTTGCTACCGGTTTGACCCGTTACGGCGAACCAGTAGTGGTGGTGGCGGGAGGCTCCGCCCACCTGCCCGGACGTCATCAAAAACCGCTCTGCGCATGCGCAGCAGCGTTGCGTGTGCACAAAGCACGCCCGCGTGCTCCCGTTCCCGAACCGGTAGCAAAGGTAAGTAGAGCCCACTACTGATGTTATGGATCTAACGCTTTTTAGAGATAATCAGGAAGAAAAATAGATAAATCATTTTTAGACAATAGTCAAAAACAGTTTATTTTTGTGGTTTCCCCAGGTGACTGAGATGGTAGGATGAAAGATTGGAATTCTCAGCCTGCTACTCCTACAAAGCCTCCTACCTTCAGATTTAATCTTGGTTTCTGGCTTGATATTTACTGTTGTCATCACCTATTGAGCTTTGTCAATATATGGCAAAGATAGGGCTTTATAACCCATGATCTCTTTTCTGATTTTTTTTTAAAATTAGAAAACAATGATGTAGCACCATCTCCTGAGACATGTAGCCAGCAGAATCCTTCCCTTTTTTTGGGGGGGGGGGGGAATAGACCATTCTTGCAAGCAAGCAATAAAATAAATGTTAAAAAATGAATGTAAAAAAATCCCTTTTTAGTTTTAATTGGTTATATTACATGTGAAGCATTCGGTGGCAAGGCTGATGAAATATAGTGCAATTTAAATAGCAGGTCACAATTTAAAAAGTTCTTTCATCAAAGTATAAAGGAAATAGAAGATTTTAGACCAGTGGTTCTCAACCTTCCTAATGCTGCGACCCCCTCCCTGCCGCTGCGACCCCCTCCCCGCCCCCTCCCCGTGCGCAATGAGGTGACAAAGGGGGCGTGGCACCAAGGTGGCGGGCTAGCACGCGCTTAGGCGACCCCTGTAAAAGGGTCGTTCGACCCCCAAAGGGGTCGCGACCCACAGGTTGAGAATCGCTGTTTTAGACAAATTGCAAGATGATGCTTGGTCCAATCATATTTTAGGACCAACATTGTATGAGAAGGCTCTAAATTGCATGTATCTCTGCAAAATATCGTGGTATTAAAAACATTGTAAATAAATAAAAGCACACAGTTACTGAACTGGTACGTAGAATATAAGCACCAAACACAAAATATTAGACTTCAGCCCACACAGTCAAAATAAAAGTGAATTGTATGCAGCATTTTTAGCTGCATATTTTTCACCTATTCTTTCAGAAAAAGACAGAAACAAATATCCCTCTGTTTTAAATTATCCCTGGACTTCCCCCTCCAGACCCACTCCAGTTGATTATTTCTGAAGTAGCTGGGAAGAAGGAATGAAGGCCGTCTCTCTTCCTCAGCTTCAGTTTCCGGCTTATCTCTTTTAATTTTAAAAAGACCAACACTTTTTCTACCTAGACAAAAGGTAGAATGTTGGGGGTAATCTCCTTGATATGTGAACTCAACTCTGTCTCCTCAGCTTGAATGTTGATTGAAACTGAGAGCCTGCCTCTCAAGGAAGGTGGGGAGGGGGCCTTGCCCGCTAATTTAACCATGGTGATTATATTGCAAAGAATAAATTTGTATTATTCCCTAGGCATCTTGAGCAACTTCTATGCAAAATGTTTTTGTATTTTCATAAGGCCAGCCAGGAGATTGATATGCAATGTAGGTTGTTGAATTTGTTGGCTAGGCAGATTGTTGACTCACTCCAATTCTTTTGTTAAGGATTTTCTCTGTGTGTTTGCTCCTGATGCTGTTCTTCAGCCTGATGAATGAGAATAATGCCCCATGAGCTTCAAATCTCTGTGCTTTTCTGTCCCAGCAGGAGAGAAGCTTTTATTTTTATGTAAAAACATTCTCACAAAGTTTTATTTTTGGTTTAGCATTACAGCTAAATAGACAAGTTATATTGTACATTATTTAAGCTTAGGGGTTTTTTTTTGTTTTTTTTTTACAACCCAAGGAATTAACCTGGCTTGTTTCAAGCAAATCTGTTTTACAGTTTGGACTGATGCAAACCCCAGTTTTAAAATTGAAATTTCAAATTCTTCCATCTGACTGGACCAAGGAAAAGAGTCCTGTCACATTAAAATGTGCTCTGTGGTGATTTTATTTATTTTATTAAATTTGACTTCCAGACAATTTTGGGAAACTTTCATCCAATAATTCAAACACAAACATATTGAAATAGTGAAAAAGTATTAATTATCCAATATTATAAACAATTAAGTTCCTTTAAAAGTAAAGTAAAATTGTTGCAGCATTAGACATTTCAATTCAATTAAAAGGAAAGGACTTTCTGATTCAGCGGGCCTTTTCTGATAAAATAACTATAATTATTACTATAATATATTACAATAGTCTTAAATGAGCTCTTAAAAGCTCATTTGAATTATTTACATTGTAGTAGTATAGTAATAGTTGCATTACTTAGTTTAATTAGTCTTATTTATATGTGTAAAAATTGTTTCTTTGCATTGCTCTTGAGTTTTTGGGAGAAAGAAAATCAATATACAGATAGTCCTTGACTTATTATTTATTATTATTATTATTATTTATTAAATTTGTATGCCGCCCAACTCCCAAGGGACTCTGGGCGGCTCACAACAATATAAAAAACCGTTTAAAAAAAACCATAATAAAAACAATTAAAAACAGTTAAAAACTCATGCATACATGCATTCAATGACCACAATTGAACCCAAAATTTCTGTTGCTTAGACAGTTATTAAGTGAGTTTTGCCCCATTTTATGACCTTTCTTGTCACTGTTGTTAAGTGAATCACTACAGTTGTTAAGTTAGTAAAATGGTTGTTAAATGAATCTGGCTTCCCAACTGACTTTGCTTGTCAAAGGTCACAAAAGGCGATCACATGAATCTGGGACACTACAACTGTCATAAATATGAGCCAGTTGCCAAGCGTGTGTATTTTGATTATGTGACCATGGGAATGCTGCAATGGTCATGTGAAAAACGGTCACAAGTTACTTTTTTTTACTGCTGTTGTAACTTTGAACGGTCATTAAATGAACTGTTGTTAAGTCGAGGACTAGCTGTATAAAACTTTACAGTGATGTTCGGTTGGTTTGAGGTGCACTTTTTTTTTCTTTAGTTTAATTTTATTGGTCATTTCCTATACACAAACATAAACCAATGATCTATGACAATGCAAGGCATGCTGAGAAAAAAATGGAGGGGAATGTACTACTTAATACACATTACAGAAATAAAATTTTAGGAATTTTATACATAACTTGTTTAAATTTGCTTATGAAAGGTCAGCAAAAGCCACTAATGAGTAAACAACTAACATCACTGAGGAAAGTGTTAGCATTATAGAAACAGCTGATAGACAGCAGGCATTCCCATAGATCTCCTGATTGTAATTCAATCTGTCATCAAATTGGGCGGTTTCTCAACTTCAGCAACTTTTATGGACTTCAGCTCCCAGAATTCCTCAAGTGCCTTGAGAAACGTTGATAAAGGGAGTGAGGCTGCTTCCTAAATTCATCTAGGAATTAAGAGACAACTTCCAAGAGAAGTTGTCAGATTGCTGGTATGTATCAAACAAAACAGTTTGAATTACATACAATAATGACTAAGTTTAGAATTTAGATTTAGAACCAGTAAGCCATAGGAGACCTGATAATCATGGCTTTGCCAGTAATAACTCTGGGTTGCCTGTAGTTGTGAAAGGGTATGTTATATAGTGTGTAAAATTCATACTAACTTTCAGAAGGTTGCTTTTTGAAACAAAAACAAAATGGCAAAACTTTTTTGAGGAATCCTATCAAGTGGTCATAAACAAGTGTTGGGTTAATTTATGCTGATTATGAATTTTCTAACCCTTTTTACAGCTGGCACAAATAAAGCATATTTTAAAGTATTTGAACCCCATAGAAGAGGCCAAAAAATTTAGGGAAGGAAAAAAATCAGAGATAAAGAGGGAGGCAGAGTTTTTAAAGTTTAAGAGATATATGTAAATGAGTAAGTTTTCTCTGAAGAAACTGAAAAGGAATTCCATAATATTAAAATGAATATTGAAAGATCAACAGTAGCATTTTGAAAGTGTGCATCATCCTCCAGTATTGCAATTGTTTTTAAGGATGAAAAAGTTGGAGGTAAAATCTTATAAATCAGTCAGGAGGACCAATAGCTTCGATTCAGACTATTCCCCCAAAATACTGCTGCAACTTTATTTTAAGATAATGTTTTATCAGATGAATTCCCCTTTTATTTAGGAAGCCGTGAAGTATCCACTTTTTCTGTTAAACTACCCTGAATTAAGGGACTACAGGGTTGTAAAAAGAAAGAAAAAAATACAAAATAAAATTCTAGATTCTTAATATATAATTTCGTTTTTGAGCATTTCAGTTTTTGTGCATTTTATTTAAATTACAATAAAAACTTTCTAATTCCATGGATAGATACAAAATATTCTGCTATTTTGTGAAAAAGATTTTGCCTGATCAATTTTTATTTTTTTAAAGTAAACAAAGCATTATAAAGTGGTATATAAGTCTAAGTGCTATTGTTAAGTGCTATTAATGCAAAAAAACCCACACCACCAGCGATGGGTTGCTCCCGGTTCGGCCCGGTTCTTAGAACCGGTAGCGGCGGCGGGAGGCTCCGCCCACCCGCCCGGGACGCTTCTGCGCAGAAACGTTGCATGCGCGCGAGAGCTGGTAGTAAAGTGTTTTAGAACCCACTACTGCTTAGAACCAAGGCAAAGCTAAAAAGTCATCCTTATGCATCAGAAGGAGGATGCATAAGGATGGCTTTTTAGCTTTGCCTTGGTTCCAAGAAGGGGTTGTTGTTTTTTTTGCATTAATATCATATTTACTATACTATATATTTATTGATCATATTTACTATAATATTAACTCATGGCTTATAAAGTGAATGAAAAATTGTTTCATTGTTCATCTATAGTTAACTAATCACAATTTGCCAGGTCAGACAAAAGATACAGACACAATCAAGGAAAAAAAAGGAAACTATTAATAATAATACTGTGCTGGAAAGGGGATGTATGTTTCTTAGCTGGGATTCACCTAAGATTGCCAATATATGTACCCATCATTTGTTGACCAATTCTGCAGGAGCCAGGTTGACTTATATTTATGTTTATGTGGCTTATGTTTGCCTCTACTAAGAAAAATGCATGTTTCAGGAGTTTTGCGTTGATTTTTGGTGGTCTGCTGGGTGCAAATCTAGGTATTGGTTGTCACCTATAAAGTCATTCATGGGTTCTGATTGCTTTGGGAACCAACTTTCTCCTGTTATTTGTTCTCTGGGAGAGTTAATGTGCTCAAGATCCCAAATATAAAGCACTGTCACTTTGTGGGACCTAGGATACATGACTTTATGGTAGCTGTGCCTACTCTGTGAAACATCATGTCCGTTGAGAACATTATCGCTCTGTACCTGTTGGGCTTTTGTACAATTGTACAGAATTCTGTGCAATAGCCCACAAGGTTTTGTGCAGGTGTGCACATGTGCCACCCCTTTTTCAGCAACTGCATTGGCTGCCTATTTGCTGATGGGTGCTATTTGTCACCTTTAAAGCCCTTCATGGCTTGGGACCAGTACATCTGAATGACTGTCTCTTCCTGGTTACATCCACCTGACCCATCAGAGTGGGGAGGTAGGGAATGTTGCTTAAGGAAGTACCTTAAGCAACATTGAAGTGGGAACCAGAAAAAGGGCCTTCCCCATGGTGGCTCCCTCTCTTTGGAATATCATCCTTGCAGAGATTAGGCTGCCCCACAATTGGACACTCTTTCGCAAGACTCCAAAGACATGATTTTGCCAAATGGGCCTGGAGAACCCAGAGTGGGATGGATCCCATCAAATGGCTCCTTTGATTGCTTGTTGTCGCCAGGGAAGTGGAGAGTTATTGTTTTTATTCTTTTTATGTTGGGGTTTTTTATTGTTTGTAAGACGCTCAGAGTCACTGAGAGTAAATCCAATAAGTTAGTTAGTTAGTTAGTTAGTTAGTTAGTTAGTTAGTTAGTTAGTTAAAACCTATCTTGCGGATCAGGTCCTGTTATTGGGAAAGTGGCTTCCTCACTGATAGTATTATAATGGGGAAATAGTTTATGTTGTGGGAAATAGTTTGTCAGGGGTCCCCAATCCCTGGTCTGTGGACGGGCACAGGTCCGTGGCATGCCGGATACTGGGCTATGCAAACAAGCAAAGCCCCATCCATGGGATGAAGGCAGCATGTAAAACCACGCCCCCTCCGATCCACGGAAAAACCTCTCTCCAGGGAACCGGTCCCTGGTGCCCAAAAGATTGGGGGCCACTGGTTTATGTTGTTGTCCTCCCCAACCTGTTCCATGCATTCTTTTTTGTCTTGCTTGTTTTGAGCAGCTAGTTGATCTTTTAATCCTAATGTGTAAGCCACTTATGATAGAGACAACATTGAAGTTGACAAATAAACTCTCAACCCACAGAAACATTCAACTATGCGTAGCATTCTATTTGAAATAAATTTAATAGTTTTAGATCCATAACTTAGATTGGGCAATAAACCTCTGGAGTATTAGTAATAAATCATTCTATAATGGCAATTAAATATAATGCTACAAGTCATTTTATTTGAACCACATTTTGTTTAAAAAGGGTGTCCTTGGAGAGCCTTAATTGAGTCATAGAATTTGATAGAAACAATTGAGGCAGGGCCCCTGCACTTATCACTGTAGGCCTAATTATTCACATAAGAAGGTAAATTATGATGAAATGGCCTGTTATTAATAGTTAGGGAAGACATTTATCATATGCAGACATAATACACAAACAAATTACATATTTATATGTACAAATCGAGCTGTATTTTTTAAATCATTTCCTTTTGTAAATTTTAGGTATATGGAGAAATAGAAATTACCCAGCACTAATTAAATAAATCTAGCCTTTTTTTCTGAAGGCAGAATGCACTTAAGTTGCTGAACATTTTGCTTTGAGCTGTAAATTATTGTAAGATTATTCTTCATTCAGACCATAAACTATAGGGAGTTTAAGGATTCAGAATAAGAATTATGAAGAAAACTTCAAATGGACTGAGGAAAACCATATAATTTTCAACGCTGAGTTGGGTAACGGGATTAGTAACTGGGCAGAAAATTCTACATATACACGTGTGTGTGTGTGTGTGTGTGTGTGTGTGTGTGTGTACACGTGTGTGTACATACAGAATATATTCTTGTTTTAACAAGTTGCTTACAGATGTATTTTTGTGCAGAACAAGATGTGAAAAAGAAAACTATTGAAAGAAAAGACATGTCTACTTCAGAGCTACTGTTTTCATTGTGGTACAGTGGTAGTAGTAGCAGCTGTATCACCCATGCTGTGCTTATCCAATTCAACCAATAGTAGCATTTCGAATAAATGACAGTGATTGTCTATCTGCACAATGCCATCTGTAAACTATATTACAAAGCAAACCTATGTTCCTCCTTGAGTGTACTCTGTAGTGATTTAATATTTCCATGCTGAGCAGGCTAGCAGAGCAGAAATTAGAAGCAAACAAATGTAGATGGTCTAGAAATTAAGGAATTCTAAATTTGCTGGGTATTAGGCCAATGGGGATGAGGATTCAGTAGATCAGACCTGGGCATTTTATGACCTACGAGCTACATCTGGCCCATAGGCAGTCCCAGTACAGACCATGGCATTGGTAGTGGGGGATGGGATATTGGCAGGGGCTGGGACATCAGCATGGGATCAGCATTGGAGCATCGGAGGGTGGGGCAGAGGTGCAGCAGCAGTGAGGGGGTGTGGGACAGCAGAAGGAGCAGGGCGGCGGGGCAGGGAGTGGGGCATAAGCCCTCTACAACATTCCCAGTTTCTCATAAATTTCCCCTTGGAAAAATTAATTGCCCAGCCATGCAGTAGATTCTCATTTTGCAGTAGATTCTCATCTTCCTGGACCTTTGAAGGTCTTTTTGAGGCTAGAATTTCCTGACTTTGGAAAGAACCAATAAAGGTCTGTTTTCTGGACAATCTGGATGAATACATTCTGAATTAGCATGGAAAATTCCAGCTTTTTATGACAAATTTCTATTTTATAGATCTGATCTACCGCCATTTAAAAAAGAGATCTGCTTCAATTGTTAATGCTACTTGTATTGTAGAGTTATTACCATTACTTTTTTTCTATCACATATAGCATATCAACGAATGTGGAATGCACCGTATTCGTATGCATATTCAAAATTAAGATTTTTCCAGTTTATAAATTCATTTCTTAGATTTCAGTAGAATTAATTTATGAGTGATATCTATTTGATTTTAATGAGAGATTGGTTTAAGTTCTGTGTCAGAAAACACAGCTGAACTGAAAAATCTGGAGATCTTAAAAACACTCACAAACAGAAAGTGAAATGATTTCAGTAAATCTCCTTGCAGTTGTTCCCATACTTGTTGCTTTATCTATAAGCTGTTTAATTTTATTGATTAAATATAAATATGAATGTAAATATATTTCAGAATCAATTGCTTCTCTTGCAATTTGAGCATATTCTTCATTATGAATATAGAATATGAATATTGAAACACAGTTTTGATTTTGTGCTTCTCTTTAAATTTTCCAGCTAGCCAAAAAAATTCGAGAAAAGTTTAACCGTTACTTGGATGTGGTAAATCGAAACAAGCATGTAGTGGAAGCTTCGTACACTGCTCATTTGACATCTCCTCTCACAGCAATTCAGGACTGTTGCACCATTCCACCATCTATGATGGAGTAAGTATTCAAATATTTTCTATTGGAGATGAAAAAAGCCTTTGGTTGGTTTGTTTGGTGGTCATTGGATTTGATATTAAATCAAGAAGATCTATATTAAGAAAGAACAAAGAAGGCCATGTTTAAAGTATAAAGCAGCGGTTCTCAACCTGTGGGTCGCGACCCCTTTGGGGGTCAAACGACCATTTCACAGGGGTCGCCGCGCGCGTTAGCCCGCCATTTTGGTGCCACCGTCACTGCAGGGGTGAAAAGGTCCCGGTTCAGCCGTGCCTGCGGGTCGCTGGACAGCTGGTAGCCCGGACGCCGCCATTTGGGTTCTTCTACCCTCTGTGCATGCGCAGAATGCTTTGCGCATGCGCAGAGGGTAAAAGAACCCAAATGGCGGCGTCCGGGTGGGTGGGCGAAGTCTCCA
>QLTV01002925.1:509272-548138 GCA_003457575.1 Thermophis baileyi | reverse complement strand
CCAGCAGGGTGGGGGTGGTCCGGAACTCAGGGGGTAGCTGGGTACAGAGGGCTGGAGCAGCCACAGAGAAGGCCCTCCCCCGCGGGCCCGCGAGCAGGCACTGTTTAGCTGACGGGACCTGGAGGAGCCCAACCCTGTGGGATCTTACCGGTCGCTGGGAGCTATGCGGTAGAATAGGAATATGTTACTATTATTATCAGCTGAACTCAACCCACTGCAGGATAAAAGGTTGTTCATTGAATATTATGGACCATAATGTATGCTGATCCAATGCAGGATGGTAGATTTGTATTTTTTTAACTTCCCAGATTAGGCCTGAAAAAAATGACTTGCCTAAAGTCACCAATATGGCTTCTATGTCTAAAAGAGAATTATAATCTGAGTTTCCCCAATCACAGTCCAGCACCTTAATTACTATACCACACTAGCTCTCAGGGAATAGAAATATCTATCTTTCTATCTGCCAGTCTGAGGCAGGACATAAAGTGAGGCAGGACATAAAGTGAAGCAAGACATAAAGAAGATCATAAAAGATTGTTCTTTAGACTGAGACGTGTGAAGGAACAAATGAAATGGAAAAATGTCAAACCTCAAAATTCACAGTTATTCAAGAATAGACTTAGCCACAAACGAACTGCTGGAAACGTAGACTTTTGCAAGACACCTGTGACCTCGTTCAGAGGAAGGGGGGAGCAAGATATTTAGCTTCTTTAACATAGCAACAGGGGCTTATACATAATGTAACCAATCAATGATATTTCCGTGTTTTGCTACTTTTGAGGCATATATAAGTGTTTGCTTTTCCATAAGAGGGGGTTCAGATGTTGCTTCTGCTATATTGCTCTGAACCTGTTTGCGCAAATAAATCCAGCTCATTTTGATTCCGAGGTCTGAGTCTTGTTAATTCCTGCAACAAGTCAATCAATCAGTCATAAGCCCTAATATATAACAAACAATTGTTTGAGAAATAATGGTTATTGCTGGTCATTTTAAAATAATGCTAATCTGAATGTGAAAAAAACCATTATAAAAGTTAGTAAATTGATTGATCAGTCCACAAAAAAATATCTATAAACAGGTAATGCAGGTAGTCCTCTGGTCACAGTGACAATTGGGACAGAATTTCTGTCCCCAAGGAATGCAGTCATAAAGGGTGGTGTCACATGACTCCATTGTTTATCAACAGCAATCCTGGCAGTTAGGATTGGTCAGGATTGTGTGATTCTTAAACGAGAAGAAGCAGGAATCCTAGGCAAGGCATGTGGGCAGGTGCTATGGAGTGTGGGCAGGTTGCCAGAGGCCGTGGGCAGATGATACAGAATGCAGGCAGGTGGGGATGTGCCAAGAAGTATGAGATCCTTTTTCCAAAATGCTTTTTCTGGGAGAAAAAGTGGCATGAGCAACTTATGGGAACGACTTTGCTTATGGGTAGCTGGCAGGGAAGCTCACATATAGCAATCATGGTACTGTGCAATACTGCAACTGTTATAAGTGCAAGCTGGTTGCCAAATGCCCAAATTGAGACCATGCAACTATAGGGGTACTGCAACAGCTGAAACTTTGAGGGCTAGACATAAGCACCACTACCTTAAGTTGTATGAAAAAACGCAGTAGATTCATAGTTTACATTAAAGGTTTTGCCCTACTTTGCTTAAGAACATTATTTAGTGCCAAAAGTTGCTTCCACATGTTTAAATATTATTAATAGGCATTAGGAGAAATTATACACCTCTTATTGCAGTTATATATTGCAATAATTGCCAGTGTCTGAGTGGACATCTGCCAAAGTCCACAAGTGAATTTTCTATAAACAAACAGCTTTTATGCAGCCTTATAAAACATGCTTCTGTTTTACTGGATTAAGACTTCCAGAATTATAATGATAAACTGCTACAAATGCAAAATTACTACAAATAATTATATTATTTGTATATTTTAATAAACTTAAATTGGCTTATAATGGCAGTTTTGAGAAGATCAAAACTTCACCTGTCTCAACTTATTTTAAGCCATGCCAAAAATAGCAGAGCCTAATCTTAAAGGAACTATTATTCAGGGGCATGTCTAGATGCACTCACTGAAGACTTTGAAGTAGCTATACAGAAATCAGTAAATACGTTTGAATTGTGCACATCAGTAAAATACATTTGAGTTGTGTGCAGGGAATACATAACTTCGTTCTAAAGGATGGAGTAGAGGTATTTGTACCATGCTGCAGTTGTTCATTTCATGTAGTTGTGGGCAACAACCTGTAACAATTTACAGATCTGAAAAAATATTGCAAAATGGAAAGACATGAGGTACAAATCTATGAGATCAATTGTATTCTTCATCGTTTAGAAAGAACCCCATTCCAAGTTCTCCTTTGCTCCTTAGAGTTGGAAGAGATAGCTGAGATAACAAGGTTTGTTCTTTCTAGCCCCAGCTAATATGGGATAATCATGTGGAGGCTGTCTCCCCCCCCCCCGATAATTGATAAAACTCTGCTGAATGTTTTATAGATACTTTATTTTGATTACTCAGTGCATTTAGGAGGCAGTTTTTTATTATCAAACCCAGTGTTGACTCCTGGCAATATTCATGCACGTTTCTTGACAACATTTTCAGAAATGTTTTACAATTGCTATCCTTACATCAGGGGTAGGTAACTATGGCCCCTTTACGGCCTTTGGACTTCAACTCCCAGAATTCCAGAACTGACTTCCAGGCCTAATGCAGAACTAGAAATGACAGATTTTTTTCACAGCACTTTTAGCCACTATTTCAGAAGGGCCATCATATTTAGTATAAATCTATTTAAAACTCTTAAATATCTTAAGATAATTATTGAGAACTTTAAAAATTGGTAGCATATTAAATCCTTAGTAACTCATACATTCAACTTCCATGTGCCTAAATTTTGTTTTCTGTATTTTAATTAATGTTAGTGCTTTTTTTTTTTTAAAAAAAGATTCAGCTTAAGGATTGCTTTTATTTATCTCACTTGTTGAAAAAATTACACTGGAGAAATATTTACCTTTATAACTTATTACTTGGCCACTCTGCCTTAGATACATTTACATGTAATATTTACATAGGTAAACCTATAGATCTATTTTTGAAGATCATTTACGATAATTTCTTTAGAAAGTGACCTGGCTCACTCTTATAAAATAGCTGCTTAAATATTTGCTATTGCAGCTTTAGCTTTATCGCAGCTCTTTCTTTTGTTTACCTGTCCTCTCCTGGGCTGTGAAATGGAGAGATAAGGAAATTCCTATACTGATCTTTCAAGTTGTTTGTGCAGTTACATTGTCAGGAATGCTAAAATGGTTTGGTTTTAGTACAGGATAATCCTAACAGTATGCAAAGATACTTACAAAGATTAGGAAAGTCTGGTGATCTTGTAAAGGTGGTTTATATATATATATTGGATTTTATAACAATATATATATATTGTTAGATACAAATTAAAATATAGTAATTGGTACCTACTGAACATGTTTGGTGGTGTTTAGGGAAGGACATGATTGGCAATATTTAGCGAAGAATACAATTATGCCACTGCAGTGTTAGCATTATTCACTTTCAGCTCTTCCTAATTACTAAATGAATTTGATAATACATCAAAATTCCTAGTATCAGATGTTCTCATGCTGAATTCAGTATCAGGATAATGCCACAGAACTGCATTTCTTTTATCCAGTGTTTGGATAGACCATGAGTAAGTCAGAGGAATCTTGGTTAACTGTACTTACGTGCCTTCAAAGCAGGCCTCCATTATTAGCTTAGATTAAGACTCAGTTGGAACTTTTCAAAAATGCTGTTTGCTTTATATATTTTAGTTCTGCAGTATGCAAATAAAATATTGATTACAAGAACAGGGCTGGCCATTAATAAAACATATTAGTTTCAGCACTCTAAAGAAAACTGTGGTTTCTGAATGACCTTGTTCTGCAACTGGTATTGGGGAACACGAGAATGAAGCGTATTCATGAGAAATTGACAGAAAATATGGCAAAATAACAGGGGATCTTAATATAGTAACCACATCCAGCTGATGACTAGCATTTTATATGCCCATTTCTCTTTCTTCATTTTATAAAACTGAAACTGCATACAAGTTGATTTATTTGTGAATAGTGAATAAAATCCAGTTGGCGCTTACACGAACACTATTTTGATGTAAGATTCAAAGCTTCTGCAAATTTATTTTATCTTCTCCATTTGCTGATCTTCTGCTTGTAAATCTTGTTGAAGGAGAATAAAAATTGACTGCTGCCTGATGGGAATTAAATGTCTGAAGTTCAAAGCGCTTTGCACATCAGAGCAAACGTCAATCAAATGAACATCTTGCAAGCTAGGCAGGGAGTGAATTTCTCCATGGGGAAGAGATCAAAGGGGGAGTCACAGTTCTGTTTTCCCCCCTCGGGATGCAGTTTCGACCAGTTGTTCATTAAAGTGAATCCAGAAGGAAGAGTTTTCATATACTGTAGTACAGAGAAAGAAAAGTAGGAGAGAAGACAATTTGGGGTGGAGCTGGATGTTATTTCCTCTTGGAGCCAACATTAAGCATCATTTCAAATTGCCCAAACTATTTACCACCAAAATCTCCTCTCCCATTGTTGTAAAAAGGTACATTTTGAATTTTTATTAATAACTTTCTGTGATAAATCTATATTTTATGAATTAACAGAGAATAATTCCTCTATCTGTCTAAATTCTACATTTAAATGCTGTAGATTGAGAATTGATTGCATGTTGATGCAGTAAACATACAATTATATAAACACTTTTTAGGGTTTATAAATAAAACACCTTTCAGGACAAAAGATATACTTAATTATTCATTCAGGTTTTAGTCAGTTATTAACTATGATAGCAGGTTTAGAGTTTAGTAAAGGTGTTGGAAATAACAATATGATGTAGCAGCTTGAAGAATTATACTCTTGATTTCCTTTTAGTGAGGACAGTTTTGGGGATGCAAAAAAGTTCCTATAGGAATCTGCAGCACTTCATGCTAACTGTTAAGGGAACATTTAATCCCGACAAGATAAATTTGATTTAACTCTAGTCAGGGGTCTCCAACCTTGGCAACTTTAAGACTTGTGGACTTCAACTCCCAGAATTCCTCAGCCAGCTTGCTGGCTGAGGAACTCTGGGAGTTGAAGTCCACAAGTCTTAAAGTTGCCAAGGTTGGAGACCCCTGCTCTAAGTAAACTTGAGTAGGCTGAGGAATGCGTGGCTCATTTTATTCAGTCAGTTCTTACATGAATATAAGCAAAATACACATTGGAATGTGCAAATAGAACCTTAAGAGTTTATTATCTGTTAAGTGATATTGTTAAAGAAAATTTATTTATTTATTTATTAAATTTATATGCTGCCCATCTTACTTAGCATTTCCTTCCTTCTTTGCAATATCATTTGGAAGATGAATAAATGTATAAAAGGTTGGGAATATTTCTGATTTTTTATCTGATCCGATAATGAATATAGTTCAGATCAGAGAAATTCTGATTTTGTGGCTAACATTTTTTGTTTTGAAAACTCGATAAAAGCCTATCTAAATTATCCTTCATAATTTCTGAATATATCATCATAGATAAATAATGGAAAATTAATCTTTCAATGTGTAGAACAAAATTTCATTACCAAATTATTGAAGATTGGGTTGTATGACATGTCCAAAACTACAGTCTTATTCTACCATCTTACCATCCTGCTACTAATATTGATTTGGGAAGAAATTAAGCAGTGGGATACTTCATATTTTCTGGCTCTTAGCAGAGAACACAGGCAATGTCAAACTCTAATTTAGTGCTCTAAAATCTCATTAATTTATTGAACTTTCATGTTTTATTCTGTTAACAGCATATTCTTTCTCCATTTCTCTCATACTGTATGTCTTTCTTGCTGTTCCAAACATTCATGCATACCATTTCTGCACATCCATTTTGGTATGTGTTTTTGTCATAACACCACATAAAAGCCACCACCATGCTCTCCCATCCATACCCACCAAAAGATGTAAACCTATTTATTTTGGGGGGGGGGGGAAATCTTTCACTCCAAATAAGATTTTAGATTTGATCTGGATCAGGGGCAAAGCATGGATGCTGGCTCTTTTTGGATCAGGGATGAAATAATAAAGCCACCCTTATTTTTCCAATTTGCTTGTTCTCCCATAGCTGCAACTTTCACTTGAAAGACATTTCCCAACAGAGACTTGTAGATAAGGAGTCTAGGAATCTTTGTAAATGCCAAAGGGTTAAAAATCTGGATTTGATGCTTTGGTTGCAACTTACTACACATCTCTGCTAATTTTTTTTAAAAAAACACCTTCCTCTGAAGAAGAAAATTTGGGTCAAAGTGAAGAAGCCCATACAGCTGGAATATCCCATCTTTCTGCAGAACAATTATACCACTTAAATGAAAGTGATGAATTGTAGAATTTGCTACAACTCAAAAGCTTTTCTTCCTTCAAATGTGGCTGATTTGCTGCTGTCTACCATTTATTTGATGTCTGTTTCCAAGATGCCTCTGTGTTTGTAAATCAAGTTGACTAGTCTTCTCGATATTTAAGGCTGTTGGCAGTGATTAAAAAAAAACGTGTCTGTCCCTATAAAAATTTGAAACAAGTATACATGCTTATTTGTCTAATTTATTTTTCTCTTGGGCTCATTTCAGGTTTGATGGCAATTTTAACACGAACGTGTCTAGAACCATTAGCTGTGATAGATTGTCCACCACCGTGAATAGCAGAGCATTCAATCCTGGGCGTGATTTAAATTCCGGTATGTAAAGCAACTGTTTTGCAGAAGTTGTTGTATTTTACTGCCAAACCTTCAGACCAAGTGCCATAGCAACCCAGTTTTACCCCCCTCTGAACCTGCTACATTATTTTTCACTTAAGATATAATGATAGAAAGTAGATTTCCTACAGTAAATCTACTGTAATGTAGATGGTTTTAGTTATAGATTTATTTCAATATTCTATATAAGAACTGTCGATGATTATAGCTAATTCTTTTTCCCCCTGTTCCATCTTCTCTGACTGCTCTGCCATTAGTTATGTCAATTCCCAATAGCAAGAGTCCAAAATGCTTATGATCTCAGAAAATTCTATCTAATGTGCAGTTCTTCTGCAGTCACCACCTTTAATTTTGATGTTTGAAGATGCCTTGAATCTTTTTTTTTTTTTTACTATTTTGATGCACCATGGGGTTTCTGTCATGAGAACAGATCCATTTGTTTGCTACTTTTTAAAAGAGGAAGGGTGGTCTTCCTGTCTAAGGCTGTAAGACTTTCACAAGGGATTCAACCTTTGGTTAATGTAGTTTTTACTTTTTGGCACTGCTTTCAAATGTAAATAATGGTTTTAATGTATTGTGAAGAGGGGGAACTCTTTTTCATCTAATACTCTAGATGATAGTTGTACCATGTTGCAACTTCTTTTCATTTAAAAATTTTCTTTTTCTTTTTCTTTTTCATAAATGAAAATGAAGCAGAAGACAGGATAAGAGCTGCTCAGATCAAAGCTGAAGCTAAGATGTGTTAGGTTTGAGGGAATCCAATTTTTTACATTCCTCCTTTTACTGCGACTGATAGGGATGCTTATTCCTTATTTAGGATTTTTTTTTAAAAGACATTCTTGTGAAGTTGGGCCCATTAGCAAATCAAATGGTGTTTCAATCTTGCTCTCTTTCCTTTTCTGCTTCCTGCTTCCTGGACTATCCTTACTTCTTTCTTCAATGAAGGGAAATTAAGGTACCCTACAGCAGACTCTTTGATATGGAAACATCAAACTGCAGTAAAGTCATGGCCTGGCTTTAAAGTGCTTTGTTACCTTTTACTAGCTTCAGAAGTGGTTATATCAACAGTAATGACTGACTGAATATGAGAAGGGGTAGAGTTGATTATTGAAAATGGTTTGCTGGTATATACCTCTCTGTCAGTTCCATTGTTTTTTCATGATTCAATATTAATATTTCCATTTCTGCTTTCATCTGTGGTGGCCTGGTGTAGATTGTCAATCTGTTTAGCATCACCAAACTTCACATATCACTGCTGACCATCTGCATGTGAATGGATAAGAGGGTGGGGGGGAGAGGGGGAGGGAGAGTCAGAGACAGACTGAGATTCTTGCTTCCATCTTTGCATTCTATTCTTATTGGGTTAACATGAGTCTTTTTGAAACATTCCCAAAATAGATGTGCTTAACTGCTGATTAAGCCCTACCCACCAGGGATATCCCTCAAATAACACTTGCATAAGAAAAGTTCAAAAAGGTTTGCAACATCTGCATGCAAATAAAATCCCAAATGAGTCAGGGTTAAGTACATCCATTTTGCTCTAAGTCCCCAGCCCCCAATACCTGCTTCCAAAGCCTATAATATCTCATTGTAGAAGTTCCATGATGTAAAATGTTTGCCAGGGCATCAACTTTTTACATTCCTGGTTTTGGGAGTTGTACCTTAGTTTGTTTCAATGAAGCTTCAAAGGAAGCATTATGCTCCTATGAACCTGTTTTTAGTGATCAGGGAGAAAAGATGTAAGAACTCATCTTTTTGTTGTTCATGTTTGGAATTTATTCTTTTCTGTATGTTTTGCCTTTGAGAAGGCAAGAAAGTAATTCCCCCCCCCCTCAATTAAGATAAAAGATTAATACATGAAATCAGTAGGGAAACCATTGTCTACTTCTTGAAGAATGTGGTCACTTTTCAAAGGATAGATTGTCTCTGAAAGTTAAACAGTCTTAGAAAGTTAATTGCTTTCTTTCTTCCTTATCTTTGGAAAATTCTGAACCTTTTCCCCCTCTTTCCTTCAGCTAGTTTAGTTCATTTGCCTTCCCTTGGGGAAAACTACCAATTTTGCTACAAAGCTGTGCTTATTTTTCTATGACCAGAATGTACAATCTTTTGTGAGATAAGCAGGGACTATTTCAGCTGAAAAAAATATGCTTTCTTCCTCCCTTCAGGTGCACCTTTTAGCTCCCATCTCCTCAAACTGCAAGAATTCCCCACAGAGATGCCTCACTTTCTTTCTTGATGAAAACCCTAAGAGATGTGATTTAGGACTATTTTTCTTCATTCCACCTTCTTTAATCTTTAAAATGCAATCTTGCACTTTAATATCTTCCAATATCTACAACAAAATCAGTTTGGGGGTAGAGTTAGAGTTAGGGTTCCATACTCCCCAGAGTCAGACAAAGGTGTTGCACGCTAACTGTGTTTGTCAAGCTGCATTTTACTTCAAGAATCACTAACTGTGATGTCTGATAAAACTCTGCTGTGATTTTCAGATATTTTTTTTAATGCCAGATGATGTGAGAACCTTGTAATAATTAATAAGCTAGAGGTTAAGCAAAGCAGATTTTTTGTTTCTAGTGTTGGATGTTGTATAACAATATAGCATAGTAATATATATTTTGCATGTAAATCTATCTGATAACATGTAATGAGTGTCTTGTAGTCAGATTATTTTACGGGGAAAAACCTCCAAAATGTTGGAAGCCAAAAATTATGCCATTGGATTTACTTGTATCTGTGCTGTAGAGTTGCAATGACAAGTTAAACAGTTTACAAAAATCCTGTGGAAATGATTTGTGGGGAAATAGATTTACTGTGTTTTATGTCTAATATTAGGAGTTCCTCATAATTGTTTTTGATCCTTTGTTTATTTTGTTTCTTACTTCATTATGCATAAATATTTGTTGTTTTGTGCATGTACAGTATATATCTACTGAATTATATATTTAATTGATACTCTGGTGAAAAACAGTGCTTACCAATTTGGATTTCTAGATTATATACAGTATATCTCCATCTATAGGAAATGGAGATATTGGTCAGGAACAGAATCCAACAGCATCTAGAGCAGGTGTGTCCAACCCGTGGCTAACCCTGGACAGCTACTAATGTGGCTCCACAAGATAATAAAAATATTTTTTAAAGGTTTGTTATTTATGCATATTAACTATATTCTATATTTTATATGCTGCCCAAGACAATTCATTTTCATTCAGTGCAGCCCAGGGAAGCCAAAAGTCTGGACAACTCTAGAGCAGTGTTGGCGAACCTTTTCAGCACCAAGTGCCAGAAACCAGAAGAACAGTTGTCCTGTGCACATGTGTGCGCCGGGAAGATGATCTTCCGGTTTCTGGCATGCGCATCGGCCAGTTGGTCTTCGTGTGCGCATGCGCGCACCGGAAACCGGAAGATCATCTTCCCAGTGCGCGCATGCGTACCGGGCGGCTGCTCTTCTGGTTTCCAGTGCTCTCGCGCACGTGAAGACCAGCTGGCCGTCGCGCCGGAACCCAGAAGAGCGACAGGCGACGGCTCGCGTGCCCAGAGAGATGGCTCTGCGTGCCACTTCCGGCACGCGTGCCATAGGTTCGCCATCATGGTTCTAGAGTCTTCAGGTTCAAGACAAACTAGACCACACAACGCTTTAAAATCCAAAAGAAAAACGAACACAAACAAAACAAAACTAAACAAAAAGATTGAAAAGAATATGAATTAAGAAAAACAAAGGACAAAAACACAACTCTTGTTCAGTCTGGAAACTCTGAGGATGAGCTTGGGGCTGTTGGGATTTAGATGGTTTAAAACCGGCTGAGGTTAAGCCAAGCGAGATGAAATTGCTGTTTGTCTAGCATGTTTTGGGTTTAAATCTTTGATGACACTTCCCATGAAGGAGCAAATCTATAACCAGGACTCCCTCTGAACTCATAATAAAGATTGACAAAACCGTGTCTTGCTTGCTATAAATTTCATTCATGGTGTGACGAGAGAACCAAAGGTGAACAATGCATAATGACAGTTTTATGAAAATAATAACATTCAGAACTTAAGGATAATACTTCCAAGACCCAAAACATATTGAAACAGTTAAAAATTCATCTTCAGGGCTAACCTGTACTAAAAACAAAGCATAGTTTACTTATTGCACAAGGTTACTTTGATACGTTGCTCTTGAATATCAGTGTTGTGTGACATAGGCTGGAAAAAAGCAGTCCCTGTACCATATTTCTAGATCATTGTTCTAGAAACAATCAAAAGGACATAGTTCCTTTAGGAGAAAGATTCCATACTGGTAGCAGAAACAGGAAAAGCTTAATTCAAAAGCAAATAGTTTTTACAAATGCATTTACATATGTATTTTTGTCTGAAATTAAATAGTATGCAGATACGGTCAAACAATGATTTAACAACCAGATTTAAATTTGAATCTGCTGCCAAAGAGCACATTTAACAATGCTGTTACTTTGCAATGCTGTTATATGCAATAGTTGCCCTGTGCGCCCCACCCCCGCACATGCATGCGTGCTCCCCCACGCTCCCCCCACTTGCATGTGTGACCCCCACACTCCCCCGCCTCGCACATGCGCACACGGCCCCCTGCACACGCCCCGCCCATGCGCGTGCGACCCCCCGCACGTCCCTGCCCCACGCATGCACATGCATCTCCCACACGCGCCATGCACCCCACGCATGCGCGGCAGAGACCCGAAAACCAGCTGGCTGGCGGGAGGCACGTTCGCATGCGCAATGGAGCTGAGCTGGGATGACGGCTCATGTGCCCACTGAGAGGGCTCTGTGTGCCACCTGTGGCACGCGTGCCATAGGTTCACCATCACGGGTATAATATATTACATGGGTTTCTTCATGTCGAGATAGTAGGTTACCAAGGATCAGTTCATGTAATACTTGGGCAACATCATAGTTTGGCCTTGTATGCATATATATTTGGTTGCACAACACTGCACCAAATCCAATTCAAACTGAGAACAACACTTCCTGCCTTTGTTATAAATGGGAAACTCTTTCATCTTTCAGAAGTCATTGAAAGGAAGAAGTTTTGGGTGTGTATGTGTTTTTACAAACCCCTCCCTTTCTCCAGCTTATTCTTAAAAATAATCTGCACTGCAAATTTTGCATTGATCTAGTGAATGACTAGATTTTTAGTCAGGAGGCTATTGAGCTTAGCAATGAAATAGTTCAGGCAGCTCTGTCACCAAGATAAAGCTTTAGTCAGGGTTCAGCAAAGCAATTCCTCTAGCAGGCGTATTTCTTGGAGAGCACTGTTTTATAAGTCAGGAAGGCCCAGAATGGCTTCTCATCTGATTAAGTTGGGCTGTGGGGTGGTTGTATGCTTTCCAGTGATTATACTAGTGATAGTGCAAAGCAGTAAGGAGCAGGTCATTAATTCTCTAACCTGTGCGTTCTCTGATGACATAAAGCGGGGTGGAGGGGGGGCAACGTTTGCAACTTTAAGACCTGTGGACTTCATTTCCCAAGATTCCCCAGGCAGGCATGATGACTTGGGGATTTTGGGAGTTGAAGTGTACAGATCTTAAAGTTGCCGATGTTGGGCACCTCTAGCGTAAAGAGTAAGGTAGCTAAGCATTGAAAATGAGTTAGCTGGCTGCAGTTCCACTAAGCCAGGGGTGGGGAACTATGTCCCTTTTATGACTTGTGTACTTCAACTCCCAGAATTCCTGAGCCAGCCATGCTGGCTCAGGAATTCTGGGAGTTGAAGTACACATGTCATAAAGGGGCCATAGTTCCCCACCTCTGAACTAAGTAGTTCCACTAAGTTGCAGCAGCAGTACTGTTACGATAGTTGTAGTTAACCTGCTGTAGAAACATAAAATAAACTATGTTTCCTTTATTAGCAGGCTTAGCATAGGGAATGGACAGAAGTATATAAACAGACAGTACATACTCTAATGAAAAGTTTAACTAACTACAAAGTCAGTTTAGCTTTGTGGGTAATGCTTTCTGCTGCAGTGATATAATGGAGAAGTGGTTATGTATTCTTCATCTCGGACAACTGCAGTCTTTTGGCATTCACTATCAGATCATAATCGTCATCTTTGAGGGAGCGTTTGGCTTCTGGGTAATTCCAAAGTGGAGTGGGATGAGACGAAAGTTTTAGAAAAATCATTAGCACAAAAGAACTGGCAATTTTAGAATGATGATCTCATGGACTTGAAAGATTACTGAGGTTGAGCTGGCTGAAGGGTGGGAGGGAGGGAAGGTGCTGTGAAGATTGGTGGGTGTGCAGGAAGATCTTGGGCTGATGGGAAGGCACTGAGAAAATTGGTGGATGTGCAGGAAGATCAGAGTTTGTGTCGTGGGAAGACTGGTGGCAGACCACTGAGAAGGTGGGAGGTGAAGGCCCAATGAATACTTTAATGCTTGTGCAAAAAGGCATATGGATTTAATGGATACTGAGATGGGAGGTCCCTAAAAAGGCATGATACTGAATTGTGTGAGAATCTTTGGTGTAATCACTACTTTTAGACCTGCCGGAGTCTAAACGTATGTGTGTATCTAGATCAAGGTCTTTGTGATTTTCTCTTTTAGTCACTGTATTTTAAATATCTGGGATATCTTTTTTTAGAAGTCAGCATTTAAAGGCCCTTTTGGCAGACTTGTTATTTTTTTTTAAATAACACCTATTATTGGGATCAATAATTTGTTTTAACCCTAAACTTACTGAGCATACAGGAGTTCTGTTCGTAAACCTAATTTGTTTTTCTTTTATTATCATTCAGTCTAAGAAAGACTAAATAAATAAACACGAATAAAGCTGGTGTTTAAGTGGTAAAATGTATCCAACAGCTGTTTCTTGTCCAGGCTCAAATATCAACTAAAATCATGCCTCACTCAATAAATTAAAAACCAAACCTTGAAAAGTTTCTGTTTGAATAATTAAGAAAACACAATTTACAAAAATAAGTGAGAATGAGCAAGTAACCTGAACTTGAATTTAGGATGAAATTCCCTAAAGCTTATATTACTTGCTCTGCTGCTTTGCTTCCTTGGATAAATTACTCTACATTTTTTCTGTACCTAACTCTGTAATTGTAAGATGAGAATAACATTGTCCCAAGTGTGCAATATGTGCATTTACTTGAAAGGGGAAGAAAACTTCATCATATCTAACATCATTTTTATCTTTCTGTTTAAGAATGATATTTAATAGGTGCAGTTAATTTGAAGCTAGAATGCAAATCTTAAAGCATGCCAGAAAGCCAATTTCTAGAACTACATTCCCCTTTCATTTCAGCAAAGGAAACCCAAATCTTTTCCTTGTGGGAATTATTCTAGTAGAAAGTATAAAGAAGTCGTCTGTTTCTAATGGATTTTTGACACCTGGAGAAAGAGTTATACTTGGGGGAAAGAAGAAACATAACCATTTAAAAATGGGAATGTGACAAAAGTGAGAAATGAATAAGAAACTTGATATAATATAAATATATAGCTATGGTTTGAACATACATTTGAATTATTACCTATTCTTTAATGTACATTTAATGTTGTTTACAAAGGAGTTCCATTTTATCATTTGGTAAACTAGCATAGGTATGATCTGTGAGATGTATGAGTTGGAGCAAGAGGAAATGTGAGGATGTATTCCTACCATCTCAACTAGAGTATTCCTATTCAAAGTTTCTGCAGAAGTCAGAAGTGAACCATTAGGGTCTCAAGCAAAATTGATTCCCTCATTCTTCCTCTGACAACTTGTTTTCCAGCCAACATCAACACTTGAACATTCATTTAGGGTTGCTGGGGAAAAGGCTGTATACTTTAGAATGAAATGTTGGGATTAGAAGGCCTTCCTTTCTGCTATCCGTGAAGAACTCCCCTTAAGCTTGCTGATAATTAGCCACTTGCTTATTAGGTTCCTTACTTTGCCTCTTCTTTCAGCAGCAAGACACCCAAGTTGTCTATTGGAAAGGCTGACTATGAAATGATCAGTATCTACATAGCCACAGGGAGGAAAATGTGTAACTGTCAGCATCAAGGGCTGTGTGAGCTGCAGAGGTCACCAGCATCTTACTGTTCCTCAACCATTTCTAAAATAAGTCTTGACTGGAGAGCTTCCTTGTTCCTTTTTAACTCAACCAAATCCATTTCCCTTACAACTGTCTGCTTGTTAGCATTCTAGCAAATTGAATTCTATAATAGCAGCACTGAAATAAGAGCAGATGATATAACCTCTCTTTGGATGAACATTTCAATTCTAGTTCAGCGGCAGGAATGCAAGCCTGTTATTCTCAAATCCTAAAATTTTATTTCCTCAGTCTGTATATGTGTGTGAGAGGGAGTGTTTTGGTTTTTTTTCAGAAAGGTTTCTAAAGTTCCTATGCTTCACATATTAGCATAGTATTACCTCCCTGTTATTTTAAAATACATGTTCTGTTGTAATGGTATAAAATCCGAGATACAGTATATCAAAAATTTTCCTCCAAGAAAGTCCCTGATATTCTTTATCCCATAGGATAATATGCAGATTTGTTGGTTTATCTCAGTATTGTGTCTTGCAGATTTGGATGTAGCCTCTGGACCATAATATTTGCTGAAAAGAATAACAGTAGGAGCTATGCACCTATTTTAATGAGGGCAACACTAATTAAACACATGAAAATATTATTAAACACATGAAAATAAAGTAGGCTTATGGTTAATGGCAATTGGGCTTTCACATACTGTACGTTCCTTATGAAAGTTATCTAGAGGTATCACTTCAGACAGCCTGGTGCTATACTAAGAAAACTTTTAATCAAATAACATTTAAGATATTTTTTCCTGTCCTTATAATACTGTTAATTTCCTTTTCTGTTTTGTTGTATTTTTAATAGTCCTTGCCGACAATTTGAAATCAAATCCTGGAATCAAATGGCAGTACTTTAGTTCAGAAGAAGGTATTTTTACTGTGTTTCCAGCTCACAAATTCCGATGTAAAGGCAATTATGAACATCGCAGCAGGTATGTTTTTGATGAATTCAGTATAAGCATTTATTTTGGAGATAAAAATACTTTTATTAGTAATGTCATTCCAGTAGAGAATTTAGATTCCAGGGATGTCAAATGACAAGATTAGCATGATGAACTCATTCAGAGTGTAGCCTTTCACCATCTTCCAATTTATAAAACATAGATTTTTTAAATTATATCCATTAACATTACAGGTAGCCTTCACTTAAATTGGAACTGTAATTTCTTGTCTCTAAGTGAAGCATTCATAAAGTATGACTTCATTTGACTATTCCACTTGGCAACTGTAATTCTGGTAATCCCTGGTTTAAAGTCATTAAGTGAGAACAGCATGGGTTGTTCAGTGAGGACCTCATGTGATCATGACTCCTGAGTTTCTGCCAGCGTCCCCATTGATTTTGCTTGTGAGAAGATGGCAGCAAAGATCACAAATCATGATCATGTGTCCATGGGATGCTGCCATCGTCAGAAATCCGGACTAGTTGCTGAGCAACCAGATCACAATGACATGACCATGGAAGTTGTACAGTGGCTGGAACTTCAAGTACCACGTGTTCAGTGATGTTGGCAAGTTTTGAATGGTCACTGAATTAGTGGCCATTAAACAAAGATCACCAGTAGTCTCTCTTAGCTTTCTCAATCCAGGAGAAAATAAATGCCAATTGTTCTTTTTTCCCCTTATGGCATTTTTAACATTTTTTGCTCTTAAAAATTAATAATTTTTTTCAAAAGTATTTTACACAGATAAAAAAACTTGCATAACACATCCTATATGAATTGCATCCCATATTATTAATAGAAAAGTTGGCCTTGACGTTAGACTTTTATTCATGGTGAAAAAAACTCTTAAGCTTAATGCAGCAATACAATTTTACACTTCTTGCATAGTCTTTTAATATGCCAGCAACTATGTTAGATCGCATTAATTTATCTGCCTAATTTGGAATCAGTGCATCAGATGACATAGATACATATCAGGGTTATCTTACAATTCTATTTTATGAAAGTGATTGTAAAAAAAATATTTCTAATGGGCAAACACTATAATTAGTTGTACTACTGGTAGTACTAAAGTATTAGTTGTACTAGTTGTACTAGTATTAAAGTGAATACTAAAGGCTGTATTAAGATAATCAGTACAACTCGTTCCGGTATAGTTGGATTAAAGGCTGAGGTGACGGATTATAGATAGTATCTATATGATACCTACTTACATGGAAGTAAAAGGATAGAATATAATAGGATTGTGAGTAGAAATACAAAGGCCAACATTTGGGAGAAAAATAAATTTTCTTTTTTAAATGATAAAATAGGCAACATATGATTGTTCTGTATTTGTAAATACACTAATTAGAAATAAATTAAAATGTGAAAAGATAGAGATGCTTATTTGAATGCAGGTGAACCTTCAGTTTCCATAACTCCTATGAAGGTTATAAAATCATAAAAATAAAGAAGTAAAAACTGGAAACTAGTGCTTAGGATTTAAAACATTAGACTGGTTGGGATTTCATGGTAAAAACACATGCATTTTCACCCTCCCTTTTCCTCCTTGGCTTTTTTCCAAGAAGAATTAATGCATTCTGTATCTGAAGAAAATCATCTTTTGCGATTTCTACAATGCCAATTGTTTCTTCTGTTTTCAGGTTAATTTTTTTGCCTGCATCCCTTGAGCATGCAAAGCATAGGCATGCTATATTTCTTGAGGTTCAGCAAGATGTAACTCTGCTTCAAATAAAAACTGAAAATTAATAATGGTTTAATTATCAAACATCATACATGCTGTGAAGTAACAAAGTGACTATTTACAAAGAATGCTTTAAAAATAATGGCCATATTTTACTCCCAACATTTCCAGTTTTGAGAGTGCAGAACAGGAAACACATTTTTTTAGTTATTTAAAATGTCCAGAGAGTCCCTTGGGAGTTGGGCGGCATACAAATTTAATAATAATAATAATAATAATAATAATAATAATAATAATAATAATAATAATTATTATTATTATGTTTTCTTGCAGATGTTTCATTACCCAAATTAGGTAACATCATCATCACTAGCACTGATGTTACCTAGTTTCAGTAATGAAACGTCTGAAAGAAAACAACCAATCTCAGAGAGCACCAAGGACTCCTCATTTCAATCCTGAGCTACAGAGATTTTATAGCTTTACTTCTGAGTAAAAAAAAAAAAGGTTTGCACTGTTGGCATGTCAGTCAATTTGCTGTTCAGCTTATTCTAGTCAGAACATTGCCTTCTAATATTTGAATTCTTCACCATTTTTATCTTCTCAAAAATCTGGATATGTCACTATTATTGTAGCTTTTGGAAATGAGATGTTCTGGGGGAAAAAGCAAGTCATTGGCTGATCTGCAATTTGCTGAAACCAAAATAAATCTGTAAACATAAGTTTAACACACAGTTAATTTAAATAATGCCTTTGGACAATGCAAGAAACTTCTTGAGTTCTTCTGTTGTAATTCTGTTAATGAATGTAAAGCACAGCATCTAACATATAACTTTTATTTTTAGGCCTGTCTACGTCTCTACAGTTAGACCTCAGTCTAAGCATGTAGCTGTCATTATAGATCATGGAGCTTCAGTTACAGAAACACAACTGCAGATTGCTAAAGATGCAGCCCAGGTTATTTTGAACTCAATAGATGAACATGATAAGGTGAGTTAACTCAGAATGATAAGTCAGAACTTAGTTTTGATCCTTCAGATGTTTGCCTAATTTTTCCCAATACTTTGGGAGAAAGAGCAACTTTGGAAATGGAGTTGGAGTTGGGATGAATCATATATAATTGCCCATAGAAGGCTCTATGAGTGTAAAGTACCCAGTCCTCTGCTTGAAAACCCAAATATTCAGAAAGGAGGAGCAGGAATCAAAGTTATCTCCATTGCCTTATGAAGCTGTAGGATGGTATTTACCCCAATCTCAGTTTAGCATAAAGAATGTCTATCCCTTTATTATCAATGGGAAAGAAAAATAGAAACTAGCAGGTGAGATCAAATAAGGAAAAAGTAAGTAATACATACCAACTGATCTGAAAATCCTTAACCCAAGGGACTTTAGAAGTGGCAAATGATTTGCCTCTTCACTCAACTGTTATCGCAGAAGCTTAACATTACTTAATTAATTAATTAAAATTCATTACTTTGCTATGGAAGTGCTCAAAGGCTATTCAGGAACCAGTGCTAGTGGCTCCTTTACTCTGTTTCTCAAGCTTCAAATATGGCAAGGGAAAAATTGAACGGATTTGGACATAATCTGATTATCTCAGAGGAGAAGAAGACTAAAAAATAAGATGAGACAGCTTTCATTCTGAATTTTGGAAATTGTATTGGAAACTCTTAGTATGGCATGTGTACTTATAGCCTCTTGCTACATATTCTGGAGAAAAAGATCGATTCATTTTTTCATGAGCAAACTTACTTTCATGTTTACTAGAAATAAGATTGTTACTTTAAATTTCATTCAAGGGTCTCATAAAATGTAGGCTCCCCACTTCTTGTTCCCTAAAATAATCTGTTTCCTAAAATAATATGCTATTTGCTGTATGTTTTCATTTCTGAAAGTTGAATGACAGTTTCTGATTATTATTGCAAACATTTTACATAAGCAATGATAGTTTGTTGACAAATCAAAGATATAATTTTTCATAAATTAACTATCCTTAAGTTTTATAGACACACACCTTTAGTTTTGATTCAACAGTTGAATTTTAAAATCAAATAGACTTTCCTATTGTTATTATAGCATAATGTAAAAGCAGACAACTCTAAAAAGGAGGTAATTTTCTTTTATCCTTCTTCAGATTTCTGTGTTAACTGTGGCAGACACAGTAAGAACTTGTTCTTTGGATCAGTGCTACAAGACATTTCTGTCTCCTGCTACCAGTGAGACAAAAAGGAAAATGTCCACCTTTGTTAGCAATATCAAATCATCTGACAGCCCTACCCAGCATGCAGCAGGCTTTCAGAAAGCATTTCAGTTGATGCGAAATACAAACAATAGCACTAAACTTCAAGCAAGTAAGTATATTGTTACACAAAATTAATATCTTTGCTCCTGACCTTTTTCTTCTTTTTTGGATTTGGATTTTTCTTTTTAACACGGCAGAGGAGAAGAGATTGTCTTAAATTCTACAAATATTACCTGGATTTTTTGATATATTTTTTTTAGCTTAATCTATACAACAACCCTGAGAATCTTCAAAGTCAAAGTAAATGCATGTGTATATACAAGTAAAATAGAAATGTGGTCTTTTTATATCAAAAAGAGAAGATGAGAACACAGTCTGCTTTTCCTCTGGCCTTATTGAGATCTTAAATCTTAATGCTCTGGCCTAAAAATGGAAAGGAATTGTTAATAAAAAATGTTTCTGTTTAATTTGGTGGTGAAATTTGGCCAACATTGGCTTAGTTAGGTTTCTTTTATTGGATGCCAAAACTAGAGACATTAATGGAATAGAAGTTTTGAGTATTTTTAAGACAACGAGAAATCTAGTCCACTTATTACAAGCATAATTTTAACTTTGAGAATCTACTATTGCAAATACTTCCTAGTATCTTAGATTATATGCACATCAGGTCAGGGTTCCAAGTAACCCAAGTTGTGTCTTATATTTCTTAGACACAGATACAGTCATAATTTACTTATCAGCTGGAATAACATCAAGGGATTCATCCGAAGATAGTAAAAAGACTACTCTTCGTGTCATCAATGAAGAAAATAGTTTGCTTAACAACTCTGTAATGATCCTTACTTATGCTCTCATGAATGGTAAGATGTGTTTGGAATACTAAGCTTCTTTCAGTTGTGTATTCAGTATTTTGAATTTCCAGAAGGCATGATTTTTTCCCCATATATGCATTAAGTTGCATAATGACTAGTTTATAATTTCCACTGTTTGAGTTCTCAGTACGGTTTCATAAACAAGATGCTTTAATTTTTCTCTCTGTTTATGTGCAATGTCTATTTTTGCAGAGGGTGTGACAGGCTTAAAAGAATTAGCCTTTCTTCGAGATCTAGCAGAACAAAACTCAGCAAAGTATGGAGTCCCAGATCGAACAGCTTTTCCTGTAACTAAGGGCAGTATGATGGTCCTGAACCAGCTGAGCAATTTGGAAACAACTGTTGGACGGTTTTATACAAATCTCCCAAACCATATGATTGATGAAGCAGTCTTCAGTTTGCCCTTCTCTGATGAAATGGGAGATGGTAAGAGCTTCCTCCTTAAAAAGAAAAAAAGAAAAAGCACATATAATATCATGCAGGGGGGGTTCTAACTTACTTTGCTGCCGGTTCGCTTCCTCCCGCGCCGTGTGGCCGCGCCGTGTGGCCGCGCCGTGTGGGCATGTGTGTGCATGCATGCGCAGTACAAAAAAATTTAAAAAAATCCCCCCAAAAAAGCCAAAAACAAGATGGTGACACATGTGCAGTGCCGGAAACTCAGCTTCTGCGCATGTGCAGAAGAAAAAAAAAAACCGGAATTTTTTTTAAAAAATAAATAAATAAAAATTAAAAAAAGATGGCGGTGTCCATGGACCGGCACCGACCGAACTGGATCTGTGACATCATTGTGATGTCACCAGCGGATCGCTACTGGTTTGGGCGAACCGGGAGGAACCCACCTCTGGTATCATGAGTTACACAAGCATTCATTACGGTACAATAAAACAATGTCATATAGGAGCCCTATTGGAGTGATGTGACATGTAAAAGGCATCTGTATTTTGACATTTGTGTCAAAAATGAAATTCTCTGTTTTGATCCATTTCCCCCCAAAACCTAAGCTATCTAACTAGCTGGTGCTGACATGGACATAATTATATTCTAAATGATACTTTTGTTGAACATAAGTAACAAAGGGCACCAGGAGAAGTTTATAGGGGATTACTTCCATATTTTCCTAGGATTAAAATTAAATTACTTGGGGTGTCTTATTAGATCAAAATAATGAGGTTCTAATAACAGTACTTGAATATCTAAAATTGGAGCTGGATTTTGCTGTTGGATGATTTTACTCAAAATGTAGCAATGAAATTAAGCCTAGTGCTGAGCTTGTATTCCTTTGGATTCTTCATTGATGTGTTTTAATATGGTGCTTAGAGACTTATCTAAACTTTTAATATTAGAGGTTATCAGTCACAACCTAAAAATAGCCACTTTGGTTTTTAATCAGTGTTAAATCTATTGGGCAGTTCAAATCAGATGGAGTTCAGCTTGGAAAGAAGTTCAGCTCCCAAATTTGTATAAGAAATATTTTTCTTGTGGCGAACATATTATGGGGCTCAGATTGCTACAAGTTTCTGATTAATTGACAATGGGTGGGAACATCTTTTACGAACTTTTAACTGACACATAAAACTATCCCCATTTTTTTTTTTAAAAGTAAGCTTATCATTATTCTGAGTCACACTTTTATCACTTCTAGCACAGACTACTATAACTTTATATTTAATGACACCATGAGGATAGCTTAAAGTCAAACTACATGCTGCATTAAATTTGTAGTATGTAGCTCTATATTATTCAAAAGTAAGTCAGGAGTGCTCCCGATCCAGATCAAGAATATATAGCACACAAGATAAGAAAATTAAATCATTTCTGCTTCCATCATTGCCTCTTGACTTTTAACAGTTAACAGAATGTAGGAACATGCCCAGTCTATTCATCAGCAATATTATGTATTTTAATGTACTTCACAGTTTGGACCTTAGATAAATGTGATCCCTTTTTTATGTGTCATTGTTAAAGTGAAAATGACAAGAGAGGAAAGCCTATATCTTAGTTTTATCAAAGTTGTACAATATTCAGTGTAATGATGGTGAGATTGCTTCAGCTTTAGAATGCTTTGGTAAGACCACACTTGGAATGCTGCATCCAGTTTTGGTCGCCACTATGTATAAAAGATGTTGAGACTCTAGAAAGAGTGCAGAGAAGAGCAACAAAGATGATTAGGGGACTGGAGGCTAAAATATATAAAGAACAGTTGCAGGAATTGGGTATGTCTAGTTTAGTGAAAAGAAGGACTAGGGGCGACATGATAGCAGTGTTCCAATATCTCAGGGGTTGTCACAAAAAAGAGGGAGTCAAGCTGTTCTCCCAAGCACCTGAGGGCAGGACAAGAAGCAATGGACGGAAACTAATCAAGGAGAGAAGCAACCTAGAACTAAGAGAACAATTAATCAGTGGAACAACTTGCCTCTAGAAGTTGTGAATGCTCCAACACTGGACATTTTAAAGAAGAGATTGGACAACCATTTGTCTGAAATGATATAGGGTTTCCTGCCTGAGCAGGGGGTTGGACTAAAAGACCTCCAAAGTCCCTTCCAGCTCTGTTATTCTATTCTATTTATAACTTAAAGAAAAGGTGTAAAACATCTCTCTTCTGGAATGCTAAATGTTTCTGGAGCTATTGATGTTTTTGTATTGATTTTTCATGGCTGAAGTTTTTATACTGTTTGAAAGCATCTTGAAACTTTGGAAATGCAGAATACATAACACTTAAATTGCAAGGCTTAACTTTCAAAGACTGTATTTTTCAAACTTTTTGCACTCATGGATCTTCAGAAAATGCAGGAATCTCCCTGTTAAACCTGGATGCCATTCAAAGTGCTGATTGTCATCCTTAAAGCTCTTCATGGCTTGGGGCTTGGATACTTATGAGATTGGCTTCTCCAGAGGGAAACTGACCACCCAGTGAGATCAGGAAGAGGGGGCTTGCTGAGGGTCCTTTCTTTCAAGGAATACCCTGAGGGCAAGCCATCTTGTTTGTCCTTTGGAACAGCTTACTTCCAGATAGCCAGGTCTCTTCTGCTTTATTGGGTTTACAAACAGCTGTAAAGTCTTAAATCTTTTTGAAGATGCTTCAGGATGTGGTGATTTAGTCTCTCTCCACAAGATGGCACTGTCATGGGTTGTGGAGTGTTACTTGTTGGGTTTTTTTAATTTGTAGTTTAAGGCTACATTTGTAGTTGTGGCATTCTGCAAGCCACTTAGAGCCTATGGGAATTTAGTGGCACTGAAGCTTTGGTAAATAAAGAAGCAAAGACCCTTTCCCTATTCTTTCAAATTTAAGAACATGAGACTCTATGGTTTTCAGTGAATAAGATAATTATAGTTGCATTCCATAATTTTACTCTGACATTTAAGACATTTTAAATCTTTAAAAAAAATCAGTTTGAGTTATTTTATGTATGTACCACATGGAAAAATAGACCTGTATTAATGATAGCTCCTCACACAAATTGGCTGGTGGTCTATAATGTCCTTAGATTGAAATCCTTGAATAATAAGTCTTTCATACCAGTGGGAGAGGTCTCCAGAGAGAGGTATCTTTTGAGAGAGTGTAAGTTGTATGACATTGCCCTGGAGCAGGGATGTCAAACTCACGTCGTCATGGCAATGTCACGTGACGTATTGGGATTTCACCCCCCTTCACTAAACCGGGTGTGGGTGTGGCCAGCACGTGATGCATCCGGCCCGTGGGCTGGGAGTTTGACAACCCTGCCCTGGAGGAACTGTGTGACATTAGTGGAACTCAGTGGCAGTAAACATTGGGAATGAGAGACTGAGGTGGCAAAAGAGTTTGCTGTGGACACAGGGAGAAAGAGACTGAGCTAGCAAGCTGGCTCTAGTTGGGAAATACAGATAGTTGGACCACAGAGGCAGGATCACTGCTGTATAATTGTGGAAGATACATTTTGTACAGTTACAAAAACTAACTTCCACAGTGTATTGACATTACAAGATATGCATGCTTGCAAGAAAGAGGGTATGTAAATGCAGTCAAGAATTTTGAAGTCACTTCTGGATGTATGCAGTTTCATTCAAACCTGTTTGCTATTTGTTGAGTATAATCCAGTTTCTCTGCTACAAAGAGCAAAGTACCATCAGAAATGGCAGCTTGCTTCTAGATATTTTTCTGATGTGGCAACAGAACAGATTAGTCAGAATAGTCTGGAAAACTCTTTTATACCTTCTGGACTGCGGCAATATTAGTTGAGAAGGTAGGTCAAACCGTCACGAACTTCCAAAATTTTTGTATGCTTGTATTTTAGAGTTCCATATCAGTTGCTAGATTGGATTTTACTTTGTCAAAAAGAATGTAATGAACCAGCTTGTTTTCCAAAAACTGGAAATGTGATGCAATGATTTTATTAAAGCTAAACAGGTTTAGATGTGTTCAGGGAGTGCCTGGATTAGTCTGAGACCTCTCTGCATGCTGTCTTGATCTACCTGAGATGAAGGGGAGGTGTAGATATTTACATATAAGTATTTATTATAATTTCCTTTCTTCTGATACCCTTATGTATAGTACAATATATTATTCAGAATTGTTGCTGTCATTTGGGAAGTGAAGTATCAGTTTCACTGTTGCTTTGGAGGGGAACAGGGGAATATATATTATGTTATAGGAATGCCCAGAGAACATGAACATTCATTTGCAATGCAAATCCTTATGCAGTATTCTCCCCCCCCCCAAATAATACTAATTCTTGGCTGTTTTCAACTTCCACTGGAATCACTGACCATGATTTTTCTCAACTTACTGTAAAATGAATTATGTCCATCAATTTTAATTGTTTGAAAATACTGTGAAATTCCTTTCATCCCTTTTTGCTTAGAGATGTAAACTTTTATTTTAATGTTGTTGATACTTGTAATTATGCGATGATGGAACGGATTGAATCAGATTGGCCCATGACATGGCCTCATCTCTCCAGGCCCACCATCCCAATTGGCATGAAAATTACAATTACATTGATAAGTAAGATGATTAAAGAAATTATTTTAGAAAAAAGTTACAGTATTTAGGCTGTAAGCTTACACATACGTTTTTAAGGGCTACTTCTAATGGCCAAGTTCACATATTCAGCCCAACACATAATGACAGAATGTCAAAACAGAGCCTATAATGGAGATTTTGCTGATTTCCTGGCTGCAACAAATGAGGTAAAAAATTATACTTGCAACTTAGTTATACTAAGTGTTCTTTTACTGAAATATGATGTGATACAATAAATACATATTCAGTCCTGTCAGTCCTTGAAGTAGCCAAAAGGTTTGCTGTTGAAAGTTGAGCACCCCTCATTGCAGGTCCCAAACAAGAATGACAAATAGTGCTACCTTGGTGGATTGTTAATAAATGTTAATGAAAAGCATTGGTGGATTTCCTCAGCCATTAAAGCTAAAAGCCTATATACAGTTATTTTTAAAGTCCTGTTGAATCAGCATGAGCTGATTGTTCTCAGATGCTCCAGATCTCCTATTGCTAATTATTGGTGTTTGTGTATTTTTAAACAGGTCTGATAATGACTGTCAGCAAACCATGTTACTTTGGAAATCTATTGTTAGGAATTGTTGGAGTGGATGTTAATCTAGCCTATATTTTGGAAGATGTAACCTATTACCAAGATTCTTTGGCTTCCTACACATTTCTGATTGATGATAAAGGTAATAATTCAGTTCTTATTGTATGGGAAGATAATAAATTTCATTGTCGGAGTAACTATTTAATTTGATATTTACCATCCTTCCAATATCACATCAATATAATGTGTATGCAAAACCACATGTTTTTTATTTTTATTTTTAGGGTATACACTTATGCACCCCTCTCTTACCAGACCCTACTTGCTTTCTGAACCACCACTTCACACAGATATAATACATTATGAGAATATTCCAAAATTTGAACTAGTTCGACAGAATATCCTCAGGTAAGATTTTGAATTGATGCTTTATATAAACCTAGTGTATGCTTGAGAGCCATTTTGGTATAGTGGTGAAGGTATCAGACTAGAAACCAGAAGACTGTGAGTTCTAGTCCTGCTTTCGGCACAAGAACCAGCTTGGGCTAGTCACTTCCTCTAAATCAGGGCTGTCAAACTCCCAGCCCACAGTTCCGATGCTTCACGTGCTGGCCACGCCCATGCCCGTTTTAGTAAAGGGGAAAAAAGTCACATCATGTGACGCCATGAGTTTGACACCCCTGCTCTAAATGCTAGACAGATTGGGATCCTTAATGCCTTATGTGATAAGCAGGTCGTCATTTCTGTTGTTGCTGCTGTATAGCTTCTTGCATGATTGGCTTTATCTTCTGCTTCAGACACACAGAATAGAGCTACCATGGAAAAGATTGGTTATAAAAGCAAAGAGCAAGGGTGTCAAGATATTTCAACTGCATAGTCCTGGGCTATATTATGGAGTCTTGCAAATTTTGGTCATCTATTATTTCTTAATAAGGCTCCTGCTCTTCCTTCCATCTCTGCTGAAAAAAGACATCAGGACACCATCTGTCTCAGTTGCGTATTGCAGATTGTGGCTGCAAGTGTCTTTTCTGGCACTTGAAGCCTAGAGAAGGCAAGAACAATAAACTTCAATATTCTTTTGAGTGTAGTGAGGACACTACGCTCCTGCCTTGCATGTTAAGTAACACATGCAAGTGAGCATTGAGATTGGTGGAAGACAGGGGGAGGATTCCATTGCTCCCCTGCATCCAGCAGAGAGATGGTGGACTCTTGCAAAATGGATAATTTCCTCTGCCAGCCCCAATTGCTGGCTCTAACTTTTGTGGACCTACTTTCCAGACTCCTCCAGTTCCTTTAATGCAGGGGTCCTCAAACTTGGCAACTTTAAAACTTGTGGACTTGAACTCCCAGAATTCTCCAGCCAGCTATGCCTTCTGGGAGTTGAAGTCCACAAGTCTTAAAGTTGCCAAGTTTGAAGACCTCTGCTTTAATGTGAACAGAGCTTGGCTAGTGGAAATACATGAAGAAATGAGGCTCTGTTTGATTCTTGAGTCTTCCTTTCCCTTGAAGGAGTTAGTTGTCTACCAGATATGGGGCAGTTTTATCATTTGCCTATGTGTATAACTAGGCAACCAACTGTTTACCATTTCTTCTCCAACCAGTGCCTTTGGTGGTTTCATTCCCTGTATATTGGCGCTGAAATTTTTCATCTGCAACCAATTCATGTGATCAGAACCAGCATTTTGGCTTTGAGTATGAAGAGTAAATAGAATGTAGCAAAGCAGTCTATTTCTATTTTAATTAAAAATAAATTCCATGCAGCCCTTCCCTGAGTGATCTCACTTTAAAGTAAAAAACCAGTACTGAGTTGGTTTCCCATTTTGAGTAGTTGATGGATGTTATTTGTTGCCAACTTAGCCTCCCCCTCGGCAGTCAACTTATTACAGTCCCCGTGAATTCGTCACTGTCTTGGCATGTCAACAAATTGCGAGAAATTGGGAAAGATGCCTACAATGTGAGTTATGCCTGGAAAATGGTAAGTGACACTTGAAGATATGATAATATATTGAAGCTGAAGGCATTTTTTAATTGCAGCAAAACAGGCATTCTTTTTCTTAGCTTTCCAAGCAATAGGAGTCTTATTACATGCCTCCAGGCTAGTCAGAATCAAGATTTAAGTCTAGTGTTTGCTGTGGCTGAGAGTTGTTATCTTGGTAAATACTTAAGAACTATGCCACATAAATCTAAAAAAATTAAACTTCATGCCTGTTTATGACTGCTGTGTCACTCAATCTTCAGAAATTAATAGGATGCATTCCTGTGAAAAAAGGTTGCTGCAAGGATTGATCATGTTAATTTTGAATATTTAAATTGATTCTCAGATAAAAGAATGTTAAGCCTATGTTGGTCATGATTTGATAGTCAACATATATGGAAATCCTTTATAAATCTAATAGGATGAACTAATTTGGAGAACTGATCCAGAATATTAGGTAACTTACACTGATATAAATAAATTGGAAAATCACAAATCTCAAAGAGCCCAAGAGAAAGGAATGTTTAAAGAAAGTGCCGATCTTTGAAAATGTAGACCAGAAATGTTTATTTACTGTACATTAAAACATTTATAAACCTTTCAGTTTTGCTTCTTAATTTGAAATAGAATGCATTCCTTATTAAATCATGCTTACTTATATTTTAGGTTCAAGACACATCTTTCATTTTGTGTATAGTTGTAATACAACCAGAAATACCTGTTAGACAACTTAAAAACCTCAACACTGTACCCAGTAGTAAACTCCTTTATCATCGTCTGGATCTCTTGGGCCAGCCCAATGCTTGTCTGCATTTCAAACAACTGGCAACATTAGGTAAAGTATTTCTTTTCCTAAAATCTGTCCTACCCTTTCTTATGAAAGTTCAACTAGCTTTAATAAGTTATCATAATCCCTGTTTATCAATTTTTGAAATTCTTTCAGGTAGGATTTCAATCATTTCAGGATAATCATTATTCTAGGATCAAACTGTCTTTTAGGTTACTTCCAGATAGTTTTTAAAAGTATGAACTACATTACAATGTTCATAAAGAGGCTTAAAGAAATGAAATATAGCATCATCATAATGTTAGACTTTCCTGAATTGAGGTCATGTTACCTACATTCAATACTACTCTTGATCTTAACCCAGAAACTGTCATTTTGGCCTCTCTTCTAACTGTAGAGACCAATTGTTCCTTATGTCTCTTTGGTACTTGTGCAATATAATAAGCATCTTCTTGCCTTTTAATCAAAACTTGGACACTAATCCATTGATTCCCCCCCCACCCCCAATCCTAGACACTAATCCTGTAGACCTCTAAAGGCTAATTATTAAAACATATTAAAGAAAGTATCCATCCAAATATCTTAGTTAATACAGGGGATAGGAAACCATCAATGCTATGAGCTTGTGTTGCATAGTTTTGAAGAAATTTCCAGCTAATACTAAGCCAGTAACCTCCTTGAATTTCTGTCCCCAGATATCAGTAGATAGTAGCACCCATCATTTCTGATATTCACTGGTTTAGATTGGTGGGAATTATAGTTCAACAACTTTTTGGGATCACACATTGAAACTCTTAGTTTATGCATTAGGATAGAATTGTTACCAATTGTGGGAACCCAGTAGAAAATTTATGGAGAACATGTAAAGAGAAATTGTCAAAAATGTAATTCAATTTGGTTGGGAGAGGTTCCATAATTTTATTCAGACAAATGCAGAAACTGCATTGCTGAGCTTCCTAGCTGGCTCAAAGATTACAGAGCTTAGGAGCCAGAGAATTAGGTTCTGGGAGATGTCAAGGTGAAAGCCTATAGAAAAGTGATTTTTTTCCCCATCAGCAAGAAATGAAAATAAACAGATAAGATTTTAGTCATGCACATTTTACCTTGATACATCTTTTTCTTCTAATCCCACTATTTGACTAATAGACTTCATGCCTTTGTTTTCAGAAGGATTGCCTTACTCTGGCATATAATTAAATGTTCTTAATGGATAATTGAGTAACAGGAAGAATCATATCATTCTTTTGTATGTAGAAGACCTTAGGTTCAGTCCTTGGCATCTTCAGAGAGGATTAGAAAAAGCTTGAAATATTAGGGAACTGCTGGCAGCCAGTATCAACAACACTAAGCCAGAAGGTCAAAGGGTCTAATTCAATATAAAGTTAGTCTTCCTTTCAGTCACTCTATTTTAGTGAATTCTAGCAACTGTTGGCCAAATGGACCTGGCTGCAAATTAGTTAAATGTACAAGTGAAATGAAGTGTCTTGGGATTGTCTATTTCTTTGCTTTTAAAAAGTTTGAAATAAATATATCTTGGAAATAGACAGCTGCATAACTTACCTTCCAGAAAACAGAATGTGTTAAGTATGAGTAGTGTTGTTACACTATTTCAAAGCTGAGCTTGATTCTCCTGGCTGTCAAATAAATCATTAGCAATAACATGAAAACATTGAAGTTCATGCCAGTCATGGTGTATCCTAGTAATTTTGGAATTATGCAGATTTTATTCCTAGCTATAAATATTTAATACTGTCAATCTTTGTAAAAAGAAGCTAGAACTCTGGAGAGAATAGACTTTGAAATATTTTTAATTGGCAAGTTCAGAGATATTAAAAACTGTTTAAAACTTTTGAATTCAGTGAAGCATTGTCTTTTTTTTTTTTTAAGAAATCAGAATAAATTTATACAGTGAAACCAGGCACATTCACTTTAGAAGTTTGCTCCAGGTCATGCTGTAACAGGAAATTTAAAGTTAGAGAAATAATAAGTTGTTTTTGAAACAAAAGATTTTTCATCATATAGTTCCACAATTTTGTTCCTCAGTAAAGACATTATCAATCTCTTTCCTATTATCACCTTAAATGTGCATTGTTTGAAAACTCTTTACAAAAAATGGGTTATTGTATAGTAATTATTATTGCTATCCATTTAAAGAGCTGAGGAAAATTAATAAACAATATGAAGGTGAGAAAAAAAAGATTTCCAGCTTATTTTTCCCATACAACATGTTATATACAGATAGTCCTCGACTTACTACCACAATTTCTGTTGCTAAGCAAGACAGTTTTTTAAGTGAGTTTTGCCCCATTTTACGATCTTTCTTGGTCCAGTTGTTAAGTGAATCACTGCAGTTGATAAGTTAGTAACCCGTTTGTTAAGTGAATCTGGCTTCCCCGTTGACTTTGCTTGTCAGAAGGTTACAAAAAGCAAAGGTGATAAGTATGAACCAGTTGCCAAGCATCTGAATTTTGATCACATGATCATGGGGATGCTGCAAAGGTCGTAACTTTGAAAAATGGTCCTAAGTCACATTTTTCACTGCCGTTGTAACTTTGAACAGTCACTAAACGAACTGTTGTAAGTCAAGAACTACCTGTACAGTGTGTACACCAATACTTTCCTACTTGGTGACTTCCAGATGCTGACTGAGAATTATGAGAGCAGAATCTGGATATCACTAGATTGGCGGAAGTTGATGCATACACTGAAAAATCCTAATGCCTCCAGAGTACTGTTTCTGTTGTTCTTAGCTGATCAGCACTGACTTTTGTCTGCATTAGTGGGCAATTAAAAGACTTGCAGGCATCTTCAATATACCAGAAGTAACATTCTACATTGTAGATCCAGGCTTATTCCTGACCATCCAGTTTGCTTTTGACAGCTGTTTTTCCACGACTGGATACTTTGTCATTATTTACTATTAGGTGGACTGATTGTAGAAGGGACCTAAAATAACCTGATCTATGTATATTAATACCACCTCAGCAAGTGGTAGCATCTGATTGAATGTTTCTTTGAACACATTTTCATTGTGTGCTAAGCATGGTGAATCATTATTTGAGTGGGATACCTCTTGGAGATTGAAACTAATATTCCAGAAGAAGTCAAAGGCAAATCACTTTCACACTTTCACCAAGAAAATTGAATGGACATGCTCACTAGGTCAGCAGGAGTTGAAATTGAATTGAAGGGACTTCACATTATTACAGCCTAGGTAGCTGTCTACCATTTCCACTCATCCACCCAAACTACTCCATTTTCCTATAATATCCTGAAGTATGATAGGTGTTTCTTCTGTTTCAATCTTCTTGTTGTATAGAAATGGTAGGGAATTAAGAGAATGCTGTTAAGTAGTACAGTTTCATTACAACAGTGCACCCTGGTGGTGACAAGCACAATAGTATTTCATTTGAGGTTTTCTCCCTCCCCCCCCACCTTAAATTACACATGCTCATACACTACAGTTCAGGTAGGGGTGGGTGGGTCCAGCTAGGTAATGGATTTTCTACAGCTTGATACTAGGGGACGTTTTGTGACCTAAACCATTTATCTGTGCTGTCTTTCCAGAAAGCCCTACAGTGATGTTGTCTGCAGGTAGTTTTTCGTCTCCATATGAACATCTAAGCCAGCCTGAGACCAAGAGGATGGTGGAACACTATACAGCATATCTGAGTGACAACACCCGCCTCATTGCCAACCCTGGGCTGAAAGTATGATTTTTGTGCCCATTTTACCTTCCAAACTTTTTATGATGCTTCTGTCCTTGGGGATCTTGTTTTGATTTGTTGAAACTCTTTGATGTGAGATTTGAAAGGAGCAGCTGGGTTTTGAAGACCTCTGATGAATATTTGGCTAGGTTTTTAGATTTTTGTTTGATCGGATAGCTGATTTTTATGGTTCTTTTGGTTGCACTATTTTTTAATTCTTTGTTCTGTGTTTTTTTTTTTAAATTAATTTTTGACCTCAGGTAAACTTCGTTCTTGGCAACATGAAAAATGTAGCACATTTAAAGTTAGAATATTTCTTGCTTGAAGTAGAAAGAACAGAGAGTAGAAAGAACAGAAAGAATATTCACTAAGGCCATTTTTTAAAAGAATCTAAGCCAGATGTATTCCAGAATGGATTTCCAAAATAATGATTTAAGATCATGCCCCCAAATTGTTTACCTAAGTAAAACAGACAGCAGTTTTTGATAGCAGAAAAAAAAAAGTTTTGTTAGATAGCAGTGTGAATGATATGAAAATCAGGTCAATGTTACAAACACGGAAAAATCCAAATGCTCTTCATTTTGAAAGTGTAGAAAATTAAAAGTACAACAAGGATTTAGATTCAAAGTAAAACATTAAGTATTGTAAACACTGCCAACAGTATTTCATTAGTGTTAGGATTTACTTTAAAAAATTGCTAGATCCATCTGGTGAGAGAAGATTTTAAAGTAGTAATTGGGTTTAGATTATCTCCGATGAATCTGTAAGAAACTCTGCAAGCAGCTTATTATCTTTTCAGTCAAGTTTTAAAGGAACCCTGCTAGCTCTGTCTTTGTTTTGCAGTTCTCTGTCAGAAATGAAGTAATGGCTACCAGTCACGTCACAGATGAATGGATGACACAAATGGAAATGAGTAGCTTGAACAGTTACATTGTCCGCCGTTACATAGCAACGCCCAATGGGGTGCTCAGAATTTATCCTGGTTCCCTCATGGACAAAGCATTTGATCCCACTAGGAGACAATGGTGAGTTTTAGGATCCCATTATGAAAGGTTTAAGAAAACCATTCAGGCCTAATAATACTGAATGAGAGTGAATATTCCATGATGGATTTATAAGGGGGGGGGGCGGAAAATCCCTGGCGGGTGAAATATCTTCAAGTGTAATAATATAGTTTCTGTCAATGTATTAAATTTTGGTCAGCTGTTTGCGTTTTAGCAGGCAAATTCTTTTTCTTTGCCCTTCGGTGGAACAGCAAATAAACACGGATACTACAATCTGCTATTTACAAAATGCATTAGCACTTATCTTCTGGGGTTCTCTTTATGAATTTCAGATCCTCGTGGCATTGTTGCTTCTCACACTATTTTTGAGGAGTTGTTCTCCTGTACTGTAGATTTCCTATGCTGTAATCCCATTTTAAGTTGTCTATTAATTATGCACAAGCTTGGCTTAAGAAGATGTTTTGTATACACTGTAAATGAGATAATAACCATGAGGAAATTCCTAAATGTATCCCACTCCACATGCTCTCTGAGAACTAAGCCATGTTGCTAATCAAAGCAGAAGCCAATGAATTTAACCCAATGCAGAATGCCTGTCCCTAGCTTCTCATGCTGTCAGTCCTTTCTGCCAATCCTGTCAATCTATCTCTTCCTTGTTTTTAATCCTCTGGAATAGCAAAGTATAGGAGAATTGGGGGAAAAACCCATTTCTTTACCACTCTTTTCCTTAGAGTTCAGATATTTATACATACTTAATTATAAGAAGCTAGCTACAAACACTGTTTAAATCAGAAACATTCAGAAGGGAAGGAGTAGAAGGGTTGCCTCAACACTAACAAAAAATTGATAGCTTTGATACTTCCAGAGATGATTCTCGAAACAGGAAAAATGAAATTCATATTTTCAGTACAACTGTTCATTAGGACATTCAGTTCTCTGAAATGAGCCTCACCAATTTATGTCTGTCATCTTTTAATAATTATGGATTCATCCTAATATTATTGAGACATTCTAATCCTAAAAATATTTGGCCTTTAAAAAACATGAAATATGGGATACAGATTTGATAGATGACTTCGACTGATTTTAAACATTGCCTGTGTTTCTATGATTTTATGTATTTTTCCATATTTCAGAGGTCGAATTCGCATATTACAAGGTTCTTTTTGTCATGTGAAATTATTCTGTTACATCAAAAGCGATGATTTTGTTTTCCAATAGGTACCTCCATGCAGTGGCCAATCCAGGATTAATTACTTTAACTGGGCCATATTTAGATGTTGGCGGAGCGGGCTATGTGGTTACCATCAGTCATACTGTCCATTCCTCAAGGTAATGTTTGTATTTAGCAGTGATGACCATATCTTGATCTCAAATTAAAATTAGCCCACTAATTTATGGAAAGATAAACTAGATCAGCATTTCACCCCCATCTTTGGTGGGGCAGCAGAAAGATTGGAAGTGCTGAATTTATGAACTACAAAACAGTCTCTTTCATATTACCCATTGACCAGAAGGCAAAGTAGTGACATTGGTCCAATTGCTCCTCTCTCTCGGTGATCTTAAATAATGTTCTTTATCATCTCAGCTGATCTCTAGCATTTTTCTTCTGGCCATGTACTGCCAAAGAAAGCTTTTTTGTTTTGTAAGAATGCCTCTAGATTCCTGGGAACTGTAGTGCTAACACTTCTGGAGTGGAGTAAGTACTAGAGGAATGGCATATGATATCTTCAGAAAATACAGCATGCAGTTGTAGCCCTCCAAATCTTTCAGACTACATCTGTAGCCTCTGATCTTTGAGTGTGATAGCTGAGAGCCATGGGGTTTGCAGTCCTAAATTTCTGGATGCTACATTGGCTGGTTGGACTTGTTTCTGTGTGCCACCTTGAACTTCTTTAGGATAAGTAAGTTTACTAGCATGTTTAACTACAGTTGGCTCTTGTGAAAGGAATGGAACTTTGTATATATCTGATGTGATTGCTGGTGAAGTGGAATTTGGAATGCTTAAGCAAATTTCAGGTTAGAGGGAAGAGGCTTTTGTCTGCATGTGAATAAAAAAAGTCTGCATCTGGGCTTTGCATGCAAAAGGGAGGCAGTCTCCTGCAATTCCATGCCAAAATAAGGTCCTTGAACCAGAGGGCTTCAAAGGGAGGGTTGATGTTGCCCTTAATGGTTTCTTGTGAAACTGTGATCTATCTGCAAATATATTGGAGAGAAAACTTCAGCATTGTACATGTATATCCCTTCACCAGAATTGTTTATGTACTATAATAGTAGCAGATGACTGAAGGAGGATTCTTTTTTTCCTTCTGCACATTGTTGTTAATACATGCAAGTACAGGCTTTCGAAGACAGTCTTTTATGGCCGTTTCATGTGTCAGTTGCTAAGGCAACAATATGCAATCTTGAGCTATGGAGTAAAATATGGGTATCAGCAGACCTCCATGTCTGGGCAAGATATTATCATTTATTCACAGCTGCTGTTTCTACTTCTGCATCTTTTAAGCTTCAATATACAGAACACATACCCAGTATCTTTTATAAGGACCTTGGCCTCCAGGTTCAGTTGTCGGGTTTGTGTATGGCTAAGGCTTGTTTAGATTGTCATGATGTGCCGAGTTTAGTAGCTGGGTGGTAGGGAGTCTTACTCATGATAATACAAGAATGTTAAGTGGGAATAATCACATCCAGGGGGTGGCAAGATGTAAGGGTATGTGGGAATGACCTTGGGAGTCGAGAAACAGCTGAAGCCAGGGGAACCATTGGATAAGCAACAACTTAGACCACAGCAGGAATGACAAACATCTCAAGGTATCCCTTGTTTCTTGCGCTTCTTCAGCTATAGGGCAGAAATGTATTTTCAGATTTACAAGATTCTGCTAATGTAATGTTACAATAAAGTTAGTTCATCTGGGCATACTTCTTGTCTGGATTAGCTTGCAAAGCCAACATAAATTGAAAAAGCGTGGTTTGTAAGATAGAGTTGAAACTGGATGAATCCTACGAAGCCTTCCACACAAGGCATTTATGGTAATCACCACGGATATTGTACCACTGAGTTCCTGTGATACCTTTCTGGGGCATCTCCTTCTGATAATACTAGCAGTGCTGGAGATTGAGCTGATTTGGAGGTGGGTCTCATAGATAAGGTCTCACCACTCCTGCCACCATGTGAATTCCATAGCTTGTCTGAGCAATTTTATATGAGGCCACATCTTAGTCTTCTGATTAATTTCTATTCAATTTCATGGTATGAAAAAAAAATCATGGTTTGAATTCTTAGCACTGCCACAGATTTTACTTGAAATTTATATGCAGGAAGAATTACATTTAGTGAGCAAGCAGCTTGTTCTGTGTAACAGCCACTCAGATTTCTTGCCAAGCAGTCAGACAAATGCATACTAAATGCGTTGAAAATGGAGGCTAGCAATTTAATTTTTATCCTTTCTGTTAGAGAATGTTTGTTACTTAGGGACCACCATAGCTCAGGGGATGGGAAATTGATTGATGATGGTTTTTGCATTATCCTTTTAGTTGCTAGAGGGAACATGGTTTGGCTCAAAGTATCCCATGCCATCCTGAAATTGGTGGGAATGAAGATAATCATATGGCTGGCTTCAAAATGCTTAGGAGGGATTGGGGAATGAAAATGATGCCATGTAAAAATGGCCTTAGGAAAGTGTTTCTCCCACTGCAGGTAATTTATTCACTTATCCAGCATACGTCTATGCCTCTGTAATTAAGCAATTTGGTGGCTTACATAGGAAAAAATACAATGTAAAACCTACCTAATTAAAAACAAAATAAAATACAGAGAATACAACAAAAAGGAGAACATTACATAGAACAAAACAGGGGACTTAAAGTAAAAGCATGTATACTTTACAATAACCAAGTCTTTGGTTATTGTGCTACCATTCTCTGCCTGGGCTCCAATTTGATGTAATATGCCATAGACTTATGGGGCGAAAGGGGAGAGGGAAGGAAGAGAGGCTGAGAATGCACAACCAAGTAAAATTGTGTATGGTATATATGCCATCCAAACTGAGAAACAGGCTGAATGGGAATTGGTGGTTGCTATCAGTGGTGGAACACAGTGGTGGAAGACAGACAGACAGACAGACAGACAGACAGACACACACACACACACACACACACACACACACACACACGGAGCAGAGCCCAGTTAGTCTATGGCAGTGATGGCGAACCTTTTCGCCGTCGTGTGCCAAAAACGGGGGGAGCATGGGGGGGTTGCGCATGTGCGTGCCCACACCCATAATGCAATGCTCCCCATGCGCCCCGCCCACCACACGCATGCACACGTGACCCCCCTAATGATCCCCCCGAATGCGCGCGCGATCATCACGCTCCCCTGTCGCATGCGTGCGGGACACCACCACCCCCGCACAAGTGCATCGCGCACACACACACCCGTTGCCCGTTTTTGGGCCTGCAAGCCTCCCTTCAGGCCGGTGCGTCTCTTACCCTGGTGCCGGATGCTCCTTCGGCACGGACTCAGCTCCTGCGGCAGCACTGCTTGTTCTCGGTGGCTGGCGAAGGGGTGTGTGTGGTTCTCCTCCAGAATCCTGGCCGCAAGTGGGAGGCCGCCCCCTCCTCTTGCCCGCCACCGAAAACAAGCAGCTCTGTCCCTTTTTTCCTTTCCAGACCAGCTCCAAGCAAGAGGTGCACAAACTTCAACAGCTCTTGCGCTGCCGCCTGCACCTCTTGCTTGGAGCTGGTCTGGAAAGAAAAAAACGCAGCCGAATTAGGCGGGACTTGCCCCTTCCAGGTGCCTCCAAATAGGTCTCCCTACGGTAGCTTCCCCGCTGAACTACAGGACCTGACAGTGATCACCCACCAAAACAGAGCCTGCCCTCCAAACTCTTCCAAGCGCCCTCTCTTTACCGCAGTGAACAAGATGGCGGGGGGCATGAAAAGCGCTTCCCGCTTCTCTACCTGCATGCTGTTACCAGCTCTACCTGGGTGGATCCGGCCGCTATCTGGGTGGATCCTGGGCAGCATGGCACTGCAACGGCGTCGTCGGCTGTGGCCAGCCAGCCAGGCCTGCCAGCCCCCCCCCCCCCCGCAGCAGGGTGGCCTCGGGTAGCGGCGTCTTGTTGGTATTGAGTGGATGCAGAGCCGGTAACAGCATGCAGGTAGAGGAGAAGCGGGAAGCGCTTTTCGTGCTCGTTTGCTGCAGGAAAAAGCGGGCGCTCGAAGAGCAGGCTCCGTTTGGGTGGGGATCACTGTCGGGTAGCGTAGTTCAACGGGGCGGCTACCATAGGGAGACCCAT
>QLTV01002925.1:470994-508926 GCA_003457575.1 Thermophis baileyi | reverse complement strand
GAAGCCTGCTTGGTCAGGGAGGGAGTGAAGCCCCGGCTTACCTTGCTCTGCTCCCTGAGGAAGCGACCGCCGGGATCCCCAAGCCAGACCAGCTGGCCCGTGCGCATGCGCACTCTGGAAACAGGAAGATCATCTCCCTGGAGCACGCATGCACAATGGGCAGCTGCTCTTTCGGTTTCCAGCATGCCTGTGCGCATGAAAACCAGCTGGCCGGCGCACCGGAACCCGGAAGAGCAACGGGCGATGGCTCCGCGTGCCGGGAGAAATGGCTCTACGTGCCACTTCCGGCACGCGTGCCATAGGTTCGCCATCACTGGTCTATGGTAACCAAAAATCAGGAGTCTGATAGCCCTTTTTCAGATTAACATTTTATCAAAAGCCTTAAGCTGTCACGAGCAACAGCTCACTTCATTTAGATGCATCGCAAAAGATTATTATGCCTTTGATAAAATGTAGTAATTTGAAAAGGGGCACCTCCTGATTTTTTGGCTATAGCATGTGTGTGTCAGAGGTGGGTTCCTCCCGGTTCGGACCGGTTTGCCCAAACCGGTAGCGACCCGCTGGTGATGTCACGATGACGTCACCGATCCGGTTCGGTCGGTGTCGGTCCGTGGGCGCCGCCATCTTTTTTTTTTTTTAATATTTTTTTTGGAATTTTTTGGGGGGAATTTTTTCTGGGTTTTTTTTTCTTCTGTGCATGCGCAGAAGCCGAGTTTCCGGCACTGCGCATGCGTCACCATCTTGTTTTCGGCTTTTTGGGGGGGGGGATTTTTTTTATTTTTTTGCACTGCGCATGTGTGCGCGCGCCTATGAGGCGCGACCATGCGGCGCAGGAGGAAGCGAACCGACAGCAAGGTAAGTTAGAACCCACCCCTGGTGTGTGTGTCTTGTGAACCTTGTTATTTATTTCATATTTCATTTCTGTCTTACAGGTATATAAAGACTATAAAGGTTTTTGCTTGGATAGCTACTTCCCACTGATTTAGAGACGCTTCTGTCCATATTGCAGTTTTATTCCCTTTAAGTTTCAATTACAATTTGTTTTTCCCCCTTCCCCCCAGGTAGCTTAGGAAAGAAGCCTGGATGCATAATATTGTATCAGATATGTGTTAACAGCATTTTGGAGTAACATATTTAAAAAACTAGATCTTTTTGACAGAAAAGGACCTTTCTTTTGCATTCTCACGCGGATCCTTAATCTCTACTGCAAAGAAAAAAAATTAGTTTGACAAGGCAGTCCTGATACAATTATCTTTTCAGAAAAGAGACTTTTCTCCACCAGCCGAATTTTATCCCCTAAAGGAACAGTTGAATATAAGCTGATTTCAGGTCTAAACCCAAAATTCCTAACCAATTTGATGGGCAATTAGGTGTCCATATTCATTTCTAAACCAGAGCTTTTGACCTTTCAGCTACTTGGAATTTTAGTATCTTTGCAGGGAATTCATATTCCCTTTCTCATGAGGGGAGGAAGTGAAAAGCTGTGAAGAATTTTAATAGGCAGAAGGTCTGAAGGCCATGCAGTTCCCCACAAGCTGAAAAAAATCTGATTCTTTAAACAGCATCTACTCTCATAAGGCGTCTATATTTCTGTAGCTGCTGGAACGCTGTGAGGGACCTGGAGGCTGTCCTGAGCCCAGGGATTGTATCTCTTGCTTTATTTTTTTGTTTACATTTCAGCTCTTTTTTTTTTTAAAGTTTATCTGCTATCACTCTATTTTAATGAAGACCAGTACCAATTTCAGGAAAGCGAAAGTCAGTCACTCTTACAACTTCGACAAAGCAGTTGTGTTGTATTTTTATATGATTTGGAAAAAGATCAGGTTTCAAATTAAAAATGCTATAAGCAGAACTCTTGTTTTGCTTCTCATGTATATAATTATTTATACAAGAGAAAAATGGATGTTGAAAACAAGGTTTTCTGAGATGAGAGGTTTGTGCATTGCCAGAGAATACTAGATAAATTGTAGTACAGATTTTTTTTTTAAGTGGTACAAAATGCCTTTTCTGTCGGATTTTGATAATCCAGTAAATACAAATGTTGGGTTTGTCTTTATCCTCTTTTAGTAGGGCTTTTCATTAAATGTACTCTCACTTAGCTGTAGCAAATGTTCTGGAAAAGGCATGTTTGTACAGTTTCCTGAGAATTCTTAAAATTATATCTCCACTTTCCTTGTTTTGTCTTATACTGTTTTTCATTTTTCTTTTTTTTTTATTCACATTAGGTAACGTGTGAATTGAGCATTTCCTGCTAATAATTTGGCCAGGAATTTGATTTAAATTAAATCAAATCATAGTGCACAACTGTGTGATACCCATTTAAAAAATTAAAATAGTATTCTGTTCAACATACTGATATATTGTTAAATGTATAAGACTGAAGAGATGAGACGTGTAAAATTCTAATTTGCATTAGGACAAGCGTCACTAATCATAAAATGATTTCCTTGATTCACTTGAGAAAGATTTGGCCAGCTGAAACTTTAATTCAGTTTTAAAGAAAATTAGTGACATATCTCATGACTTCTCATGTAGGTAATATTTTATGATATGGAAGGAAAGAAATAAAGGTGAAGAAACCCTGCCAAATACTATTTCATCTCAGTTGATTAATTTACTATTTTCCATCTTGACCCGTCAGTTGAATTATAGTTGGGGAAAAAATGCATTCATACATCCCACTAAGCTAGTTGTTTGATTTTGGCTTAGCATAATATGGTTGGTAAACTACTGCAATCTGTTAAGCTTACAGTCTAGCAGGTTGGTTAATTGAAAATACATTTAAACAGATTGGTAGCTTAGATTGTCATGTGAAATTAGCAACTGCATACCAACGTGTTGCGACTGCAGCCAAATTGATGAATTTTTTGCTTCAAACATTGGCGCCATCCCTGGAGGTCTTTTATGGATTACTTAAAAGCTTTCCGTTTGCTTACTGCTGATATAAGCATGCTATCGATTGTAGGACTGTGTATGGTTTCAGATTTAATTTGGAAGAGATGTTTCAGAATACAATACATAGGAGAGCAACTACAGTACCAGAATATAACTCTTTAAAACATCTGCATCTTTTTTTCTGGGATCATGCAATTGCAGAGAATACCTCCCTGCAGCTGCTGCATCATTCTGGCGGGGAAAAACCCCACAAGAGACTTTAAGGAACAATCCAGAATGTGATTGTTCCTGTGCAATATATTCTGAAGCACCTCTTCTACAAGAAACCCAGAACACTGTAGGGTTGCCTCTTGATTGCCACCTTGAATGGTATACAGTAGCATGAATGCAAACAGACAGACACGTGCGCAGATAATATGGACCCAGACAAAACTGTTTCTGTTAAGTTTTTGTTTGTTTTCTTTTGTTCACTGAAGGAGAATCTGCTGAGATGAATTAAGTTACAAATGCTTGTTTGTGAAAGTCCAAGGTTAAAAGGCTATAATTTGCTCAGGGAGACAATCCTTACTCCTTTAAATTCATGATTCTAAGCAATATTTTGGCTATTTTCTTAATTCTATGTCTCTCAAGAGGTCGTCTTGTGCTTCTTCTGATTGCAGCTCACAGATGTCTTCTGGCCATTCTGTTGCGGTGATGGGCATTGATTTTACTCTGCGGTATTTCTACAAAGTACTAATGGACCTGTTACCAGTTTGTAATCAAGATGGAGGCAATAAAATAAGGTAAAATTTTAGATGTTAGGAGAAAAATTAAAATAGTCAAAATCCTAATTCTGAAATAAAGTCTTTTAATCTGGGTCAAGAAGATAATAGCTTGCAGTTCAATTTAGAAATCAACTAATTCACAATGATACTTGCTTTTTCAATCAAGAGGTTATTTGATTTATGGAATATTTAAGGGTATATTTGATAAGTATATAAAATTGGAAGATAAAAATGAATATTGCACGAGGATGAAAACATGGGGAAACGCCTTAAATACAGGTAGTCCTCGACTTACAACAGTTCATTTAGTGACCGTTTGAAGTTACAACAGCACTTAAAAAAGTGACTTATGACCATTTTTCACACTTACAGCATCCCCATGGTCACATGGTTTACATTTGGATGCTTGACAACTGACTCATATTTATGACGGTTGCAGTGTCCCGGAGTCATGTGATCAGCTTTTGCGACCTTCCAACAAGCAAAGTCAGTGGGGAAGCCAGATTCACTTAACAACTGTATTACTAATTTAACAACTGCAGTGATTCACTTAACAAATGTGGCGAGAAAAGTCGTAAAATGGAACAAACTCACTTAACAAATTTCTCACTTAGCAACATAAATGTTGGGCTCAATTGTGATCGTAAGTTGAGGACTACCTGTTCTGAAGAATGACATGCATAAATGAACAAAAACAAAAGTTGAGATGACTTGTATTCAGATCTGAAGAAGTGCTTGGTTTCCAGTTCGACCAAGAGATGGGATCTTTTCTTCCTGCATCAGTGCATTAAATGATCAGCATTAACCACTGCCAGTTGTCCCTCTGTCCCAGCCTATTGTCTATAGGTATATTATCTCCCTTCTTCTGCCACACTATTATCTGATTCTTAAGCTTCAGAATGAACTGGAGGAAAAGGAAGTACATTGAGCAATGAGAAGAAATAGTGGCTGAAGACAAGAAAAATAGTAAAAAAGGAATAGAGAATGCAAGTATCTAGCAAGGAAAGCTAGAATGAAAGACCATGTAGCACTATATAGCACCAGAAACAGCCTATACTGTAGGAAGAGGCAGCCTACAAGTTATTTGCCATCTTCCCAAGCACAGCACTTCGAGATTGTGCTCTTGATCATGGCATGATTTTTTTTTTTTTTTGCAAAATAAGATTAGAGATTGGAACAGATTGGGAGGCAAACTGTTCCTCTTTCTCCTTTAACCCCCACTAAATCCTGCAAAACAACTCAGTATTTTTCTGATAAAATTAAGCTTACACAGTGCAGCTCTACTCAAAAATATTAACCATTTCTTTCTGTGGTAAGTGTGTAAGATTGCAAGTTTATTGATGAATTTATGGAACATAAAAAAGATACAAAGATCTTTTTCTCTTATCTTTTCCACAATTGCGTGAGTTTATGGTTGCCAGGTGATTGATTAAAAAAAAGAAAGAAGACTCTGCCCTTGTCTTCCATCTTGAGTGAAAGATAATGAAAAAATTACACATTTTAGAATAACTCATCTAATGGCTGGCATTTTTGGATAAAATAGAATATTTCAATATGGTTTTAGATGTAGCTATGGGTCCAAAACTGTTTGGGTCACTTTGGCGATACAATATTCAATAATGCCCGGACAAAAAAATGGGTTGATGTGATTACTGGATCTCTCATCTACTTTTGCCACCACTGAATCTAATATCTTCCTAGGCTACTTGGGATAAATGAAACTTGGTTGATATGACTTTATGGTATCTTTAGTTCTATTTGGAGGATTAATCATAGAAACTCATGTTGGAAAATTCTTTCACTGCTTGGCACAAAATTCTGTAATTTACATGCATTTGCTTTAGGGATTATTTTGTTTCAATTTAGTGAAAAGCAACTCCATTCTGAACCTTCTGTTGGAATAAAATTTGAAATATTTCAAGTGTTGTATATTCCAGTGGAACAAGACCCCAACATATTTTGAGTGTTACACTACAGGGAACTATTAGAATGTGAAATAACACTGAATCCAGCAAAAAATTAAGTTTAACATAGCCAATGAACAATAACAGTCGTCGTCCGTCCCCCCCCCCCCAAATAATGTTTCTATATGGCTGTAGAATTGGAAGAATTTTATTCCAAATGCATGTAAGTGTAGGGTCTACTTTTTCCATATTGAAACTGGTCTTGGCTGCAACAGCTGTCAAAAACAAAAAAGCCAACTATAGTTTGGCAGCACACTGTGTTTTAGAAACTGCCTTTAAAAAAACATTAGAAGTCAATCTTAAGGCTCTTGTAACACACAAAGTTCTACTGCTGAAAGAACAAAATGATTTGTTCTAAATTAGGAACAGTTGAAAAAGAGGTTCTAAGCTTCAGAAGTTTAGAACTTGCAATTTTCCATGTATTCCTACCATCCCTAATTACTTTTTTTGGATATGTTTTTTATATTTTTTTGTTTCTGTGTTGCTCTATTGTTGTGAGTCTCAAAAGAATTGATTGGAGTTGGGTGGCATCTAAATGGAGTGTCAAACTCGCGGCCTGCAGGCCGGATGCATCATGCGCTGTCCACGCCCATGCCTGGTTTAGCGAAGGGGGGAGAAGTCATGATACATCATGTGACGACGCAGGTTTGACACCCCTGGTCTAGATAAATAAACAAACACATGTGTCTTTTTGCATTCACACATTTGTTTGGCAAACTATACACCCGGCTACCTAAGAATGCATATATTCTAATCTATTATTTATTTTACTGTTTGTTTGTTTTTATAGGTGCTTTATTATGGAAGACAGAGGATATCTTGTGGCACATCCAACTCTTATTGATCCTAAAGGTCATGCTCCAGTAGAACAGCAACATATTACACATAAGGTTTGCCTGCATCATGGTGTTTTAATATATAAGTAATCCTTGAGTTGCAACATGTTCAGCAGCTGTTCAAAGTTACAACAGCACTAAAGGAGGGGTACTGGCAACCAATTTTGCAAAGTTGCAGCTGTTGTAGCATCCTCACAGTTATGGTTGTGATCTGAGCGCTTGGTGCCCAGCTTGCAGTTATGACATCACAGCAAGTCACAGTTATGTGATCATGATCACTTTTTTATAATTACAATTTTATTAAGATTTTAATAAAGACAAGCAAAAACTAACAAAAACTAATATTTAAAGAAAATAAAAGACAAAACAAAAATTTAAGAAAAAAGAAACTACAGAGAAGTAGCTTCTAATTTTCTTTATAAGTATAAATTTACCTCTTGCTTTATGGTTATACCATAGCTTTCATTTTTTTCTATAATTATTTTTTTCTAATCATCGATGCCATATATGTTGCTTTTGTTCTGCTTCATGCAAAAAGTCTATGAGGGATTTCCAGCCAGCAGTAAACTTACATAATGTCTTTTTTCTTATCAAAACTATATTTGGCCATCTCAGCAAGTTGCATCATCTTCACCATCCATTTCTCCATAGCGGGTAATGTTCACTGGAAGCTCCTAATGATCCCTGCTGTCTTACCACAAGCAAAGTAAATGGGGAAGCCAGTTGGAAGTTAGAAGTCACTCCTGCTCTCACTATTTTTTGTCTACCCATTGTGCCTGCATATCCTGTTCCCCCACAGCATCAAGTGACACTCCAAAGCAGCTGCTCATGGTGTCCCCTGCCCCTCCATGCATCCTCTGACCTGCTTGCCTTCAAAAACCCCATGTGGTCCTGGGGTTATGATGGCAACCAGAACTGCCAGTATTGCTGTTGTTAAGTGATGCAATCATGTGGATATTGTGCTTTACAACCACATTGCTTAGTGATGGAAATTCCAGTCCCAATTTCCATTGTAATTCAAGTACCGTTTGTTTCTATATGGCTGTAGAATTGGAAGAACTATAACTGCCAATTTAACAAGATATTTGTAAAATTATGAAACCGTTAACAGTCTTCTTCTTTTTATTTGTAGGAACCTCTTGTGGCAAATGATATCCTAAATCATCCAAACTTTGTGAAGAAAAATTTGTGTAACAGTTTCAGTGACAGAACAGTCCAGAGATTTTATAAATTTAATACTAGCCTTATGGTACGTTGTTTAATGTAACCCATTCATTAAACTGTTTATATCCAAATAGGATATTATTTAGATTGTACTAGAGACGGTATAACAACCTATATTGCAGCATTGGTCTGATAGTCTGAATGGTAGATCATGGGGCAGTTTATTTATACATCTTAAATCCTTGGGTATTATGGGTGAACTTTTAGGCAGTCTGCTTTATCCCAGTCCGTGACCAAAATTTTAAAAACACCGTCAGCAAGTTACAATAAATTGGGTTTTGCATTGGTTTTGCAGCTTCAGTAGAATGGGTAGAATGAAACACAGGTGGGTTTTTTTGCTTCAGGGATGGGGCAAAAGCAGAAGTTTTCAGTAGAGGTTCCTGAGAATGTTATCCATCTGCATGCTTTCCATGCCCTTTTGGGAACATAGAAATTATATCGGATCACGTCATTCCATACAGTAGGCTGCCTGACTGGTAATATGAAACTCATGTAGAGGACGTTCAGTTAGGAAAATGGCATTAAGTTAGCGGTGCAGAGAAAACCATAGATTTGATACTTGAGGTCAAATGTAATATTCTTTAGCTATGCAAATCTATAATGGAACGACATTTAAAAGAGCGTGCACAGTTTTTTTCATTGCATTTCAAAGGTTGTTCCAAAACTAGAAAAAAGTTCTTTTTTTAAATGTGTGAATTGAAATTATCGGAGGGCTGGTACATTTTCCCTATGAGAAAAGGCACTAAGGATTTTATAACTTGAAATGAAAAAAAGTGCTAGTTACTTATGATGATTATATGCAGTCTTCAAGATCAGAGGAACCTTGTGCTAATAACCTGTTGCGAGAAAACAGCAGCAGGAGGGCGCTGTAGACCTTACGTAAACATCTCAGGAGGTTGGCCACTGTGGAGAAAAGGTTGCTGGATCAGATGAGGCTTTGCTGGGATCCAACAGAGTGCTTGGATGCCTAGCTGAAATGGAATGTGGGACACTCTGTAATCACAGTATTATTATTTGAGTGCATTAATGAACAGTGTACTCTTCCTTCTCTCTAATGACTGGGAAAGGTGAGAGGAACAATGTAATAGACGATTGCTGTTTCAACATTATTCTTTGAATCAGAAGCTTGCTAGCCAGATGGTGATAGGGCCTCATGATTCCCCCCCCCTCGATTTGCAAAAATTGTTTTCAAAAGGTAAGGTAACAAATGAGATATGTATATTCCATGCTTGCTCGCCCATAGAAAACTGACATCCAGTTAGATTACATTGCTTTAGTCAGAAAAATGTATTGCCTACAGTTTATTTACATTTTTTATCTGGTTGGGCTATTTTGTATGTTGAAGTATTGATTGCTGATGAGAGTTCATTTAGTGGGACACTGTAGGCTTACAGTGTAGCAGATAACATTTGTCGTAACAAGAACAATTCACTTCACCGGGAAACATGTTTTCCGCCACATGTCTGATCTGTTTTCCTTCCCCCTAGGGTGATCTGACAAATCTTGTGCACGGCAGCCACTGTTCTAAATACAAGCTGACAAGAATACCTGGAACCAATGCCTTTGTTGGAATAGTAAATGAAACCTGTGACTCACTTGCTTTCTGTGCCTGCAGTATGGTAGACAGGCTCTGTCTGAACTGTCACAGGTAAGAGGACATTTGAAATGAGACATGATTGGATTATACTTCGGATTGTGCTTCTTTAAAATGAAGGGATTGCAGGGCCTCTAGATAATGTGTATTTGGTTTTTACAGTAGCTGAGTGAAACAGCATGTGACTCAACAGGCATGTTAAGTCTTATTTACAAAATGCCTAGGCAGGTTGCTTATTTACTATGTAAAGCACAGCTCCATATTCCGTGTGAGGAAGAAGCAAAACCATAGCTATACCTGGGTCATTTTGACATCCAAACATTTGATTTGTGGGCTCCAGGAGACTCTCCTGCTTTCTCCCAGAAGCGTAGCCGTATTTTTATTTATTTATTAGATTTTTATCCTACCTTTATGATTTTATAAGTAACTCAAGGTGATGAACATGTCTGATACTGCTTCCTTCTATTTTCCCCACAACAACAACCCTGTGAGGTGAGTTGGGCTGAGAGAGAGAGTGATTGTCCAAAGTCACCCAGCCGGCTTTCATGCCTAAAGTGGGACTAGAACTTATAATCTCCTGCTTTCTAGGCCAGCACCTTCAATCACTAGACCTGTTGTATAGTTAACAGACTGGTTTCTTTTTTGTTGCAGCTCCCTTAGAAGACAGGGCTATACTTTCTTTTGAGGGGGCAGGGCTGTCACATATATAACCTCACCTGCTTGTTGGATAACTATTGGATTGCCAGGCTAGAGCTGTGCTTCTGTGGGCCAAGAATGAGCTGTGTGAAGCAGTTCCAGTCTGAAGTACAGCCTGTTAGTCAGCACTTGAGCTGTGGCCATTTTGCAGGACTGAAGGACTGAATTAGAGATTGCTTGTTACCTCAACATAGTTTCTTGACAACAAAGAGTTCCCACCTGCCTCTACCCAGAAATGCTTTCAATCTGTATATTACAGGTAGTCCTCGATTTATGACCATAATTAAGCCCAAAATTCCTGTTGTTAGGTGAGACATTTGCTAAGTGAGTTTTGCCCCATTTTATTACCTTTCTTGCCTCAGTTGTTAAATGAATCACTGCAGTTGATAAGTTAGTAACCTGGTTGTTAAGTGAATCTGGCTTCCCTATTGACTTGGGCTTGTCAGAAGGTCAGAAAAGGTGATTCACATGATCTTGGGACACATAAATATGAACCACTTGCCAAGCATATGAATTTTGGTCACGTGACCATGGGGATGCTGCAAAGGTCGTAACTGTGAAAAACGGTCATAAATCACTTTTTCAGTGCTGTTGTAACTTTGAAAGGTCACTAAACGAACTGTTGTAAGTCGAGGATTACCTGTATTCCTGAGCAAATGATCTAGTGAATTAATTCAGTCAATCTGGTTTAGGTGACAGGTTAAGCCTGATTCAGGATCACATTTTATGCATTTCCCTCAAGATCGTGGAAATGCTTCCTATACTGGGCCAGGTGATCTATACTGTATGGCGCTGCCTATCTTTTATTTATTTATTTGTAAAAATTTATTGGACATCCATCTTACCACCAGGGTAAGCTCTTTGGACTATTCTGGTGGTGAGATTTGGTCATCGTGTATCAAAAATGATACTGCAGAGGAAAAAAAAAATAGAAAAGACAATATTTATGTTTGTTTAATTTTAAAAAGTGAAAAGCCTGATAAAGAAAATAGGCCTGGTGAGAAGAAACAAGATGCAGAGAATTTCCATCTTCTCTTATACTGAAACTCAGGAACGTCTATGAAGCTGAATGATGAGAGATTGTAGATAATGCTAAATTAAATTCTGGATTTTGGTGCTACTACTTGCTTGAGGTATTAAAGGATGATTTTCCACATTTGTTGAAAATGAGGCTACTAATGCCTACTAATTGTAGTAGTTTACATGCTACTTCACATGAAATCACCATAGCTGTAGAGGAGTTATAGTCCTTATGGCTTTTTTGTGCTGACCTTATTGTGGACTTTGAAAACTTAGTAAAATGTGGAAAGAACTCTTTACCTATATTGCCAACAATTCTGCTAGTAATAAGCCTAATAATATAACTTATAAACAACACCATTGGCCGTATTTGACACTAACATTGTTTTGTAGCCCAAGATTCAAGATATACAGGGAGTAAGAGATAATAAATATATTTATTGTTTATTTTCTTCCTGAAGAATGGAACAGAATGAATGTGAATGTCCTTGCGAGTGCCCTTTAGAAGTCAATGAATGTACAGGCAACCTTACCAATGCAGAAAACAGGTATGCATAGCTCACAACTTATTAATAATGTTATGATAATATATATATATATATATATTGTTCAAGGTGTTAGATGGGCAATTCCATTGTTTTAAGGGTAATTATTCAGATAATAAAGTAACATAACCATTGAGTGAGTTTTTGAAACCTAGTTTTTGCGTACTGCTTTCCAAATTTTAGGAACCCTAGTTGTGAAGTCCATCAGGAACCTCTGACTTTTATTGCTGTGGATTCCAGCCTACAGGATGCTCTTCCTCAGTGTATCAATACACAGTGTAATCAAAGAATGGAGAGTGGGTAAGTTACACCATTTTTCCCCTTAAAGAAATCAATAAATATTTTTTTAACTGCTTGAAGAATTAAAATAAAAACTATCATAAAATCAGTTGAATTTATATTTATAATTTAACCTAATAACATATAGCTCCTCTTCTTTGCAGATTCAGATTCTACCCTTTGAAAGTTACAAAACCTTTAAAATGACCTGCATAACAATGAAGAAATTAAATTAGAGCAGCTTGCCTGAACCTAGAACCTGAAAAAATGCTGAATAGTCATTGCTTTGGGATTCTTAGGTGGGCGTTATGGAAACGGCTGCTTGAGGACTCATATTTTAATCAGGATAGCAGTGGTATAATAACAGTAACAGAAATTATCTTGTTCCACTTTGAAGAAAAGGACAGTAAGGAGGATGGAGGAAAATTAATGTCATTTCTGACTAATGGACAAGTAAAATATCAGGTTCACATCTAGCACCAAGGGATCATTATTTTGTTTATAGAACAGCTTAGCTGGTAAAAAGACAGATTTGTTTTTTCATTGGAAGTGCAAATTTGCACTTTCTCAAAGAGATAGCAAGGTGAGATAGCCTAACTAACCTATCTGTTGGTCTAGCTATAAAAGACTGACTTCACAAATATGTTTGTCTCAAGTTACTTAATCTTGTAACAAGTAAATTTTCACAGCCATTTCTTTATCTTGCAGAGATTGTTTTGGTGTCTTAGACTGTGAGTGGTGCATGGTGGACAGTGATGGAAAGACTCACCTTGATAAATCCTATTGTGCTCTTCAGAAGGAATGCTTTGGGGGTATTGTGGGTGCCAAAAGCCCCTATACGGATGACATGGGATCCATTGGTAAGATCCATTTGCATTTTTAATGTCTTGAGATCTGGTCTGGATGATCTACATTAAAAAAAAACCAATTATACTTTTTGTGAGAATCACGCAGGGTGAAACTGTGTGATTCTTTTTATCATAACAGAATTTTGGCTGGGGAAGCAGAATATATTGGACTAATCCTGTATAACAGATGCTTTCTAGTCCATGCAGTCTGTAAGATGAAATGCCATTGTGGTGTATCGATTAGGATAGGAATTTAGTCTATTCATTACAATTTTTAATATATTCTTACCAGGGGTGGGTTCCAACTTACCTCGCTGCCGGTTCGCTCCCTCCCGCGCTGCGTGGGCGCGCCGCGTGGGCACGCTGCGTGGGTGCGCCCGCACGCACACATGCGCAGTAGCAAAAAATCCGGGGGGGAAACAAAGCCGAAAAAAAGATGGCGACCGCATGCACAGGGCCGGAAGTCGATGTCTGCGAATGCTAAGAAGGGAAATAAAAAATAAAAAAAAATTCAAAAAAAAAAAAGATGGCGGCCCCCACGGACCGGCACTGACCGGTTCGGTGACATCGTGACGTCACCAGTGGGCCGCTACCGGTTCAGGAGAACCGGTCTGAACCGGGAGGAACCCACCCCTGATTCTTACATGGAGCAATGAAATGGTCACATGGCTTGTTTTGAAAACTGGCATGATTTCCTCTCCGGAGTGTCTTTGTCACCCAAATTAGACTTCAGGCAGCATCCATAATCTAGCAATTATCTAGATTATTTTACAGGATTTGAACTTCTTCAGGAGATTTTCACATTATTTTCATTTTTTTCCTCCCTCTGAAATGAAAGGAGATGAAGTGATAACTTTGAATATGATAAAAAGCGCTCCAGTTGGTCCTGTAGCAGGAGGTATTATGGGATGCATAATGGTGTTGGTTCTCGCAGTCTACGCCTATCGTCATCAGATCCATCGCCGAAGTCATCAGCATATGTCTCCACTTGCAGCCCAAGGTAAGCTGAACAAATGTTTTGCTTATGGAATGGAATTTCAGTATTTTCTGGCCCTGACTCTTTGATTTTGTGCAAACCTTCTGATAATCTCAAATTGAATTATAAGCATATGCCCTATAGAATATATTTTGTGCACATTGCTCTGGTAATATAGAATAGGCACTACTGACCTCTGCTGGATAGAGCAGTTAAAGTTGCACTGATTTTATTAAGTCTCTCCTGGAATCTTGTAAATATTTATTCCTTCCACTGATTCTAGAGCAGGGGTGTCAAACTGGATTTCATTGAGGGCCGCATCAGAGTTGTGTTTGACCTCAGGGGGCTGGGGTCAGTGTGGCTTGCTCAATGTCACTGATGTCGGTACCTGTGACGGCCTGAGCGCTCTGCCAGTGAAAACGGGCTCCCAAGCTCCGTTTTCGCTGGCAGAAGGTTGCAGGAGGCTGTTGCAGGTGGAAACGGACCTCGGGAGCCCGTTTTCGCTGGCAGACGCACTGCGGGCCAGTCCCTCACTGTTTCCAGGGTGGCCCTTCCCTCCAGATCTAAGCACCCTGCGGGCTGGATCCGGCCCGCAGGCCTTGAGTTTGACACCCCTGTTCTAGAGCAAGTTAGATATGCAGTCAGCTTTCCAGGATGGATGTGCATGCCTTATGGATTCTTTATTGACACATTTAGTAATTTTTAAGAAGTTCTAAATCCATGTTTTTGCTCCAGTTGTACAGAAGACAAAATGGCATTTTCTAGGTACATCCTTTTATATAAACACATTATATAATCCCACTGTTTAGCATTTTGCCTTCTTAATAATAAACTCAAAAGAGAGCATGTTACCTGCTGATTAGAATTCTAACCATTGATCTATGTAATTCCATGAAAATATCAACTGACATTGTACAAATAATTGGGAAAACAGGAGTTATGAAAGTGTTGCCATTAGTGCAAGGAAAATGTTTAATCGTGATCATCACTTTCCAACATTTCTAAAAGAGCTGATATTTCCCATAAAAGAGAATATGTTACTCAGGGTTAAATTGGGGAGTCCTTAGTACTCTCTGAGCTTGGTTATTGTACTGATTGTGCACTGGTTGTTGCACTTGATTGTGTACTGATAATGTTATCTAGTTGGGTAATAAAAGGTCTGCAAGCAAACAGCCAAACTCAGAGAATATCAAGGATTCTGGAGCTATTTTTATTTACTTACTTACTTACTACTTTATTAAATTTATATGCTGCCTATCTCACTGTTACAGTGACTCTGGGTGGCTATTATCTCTCTCTCTCTCTATTTCACACAATTTTATAAATATTTCCCAATCTCTCTCTCTCTCTCTCTCACACACACACACACACACACACACACACACACACACACACACACACACACACTTATATTTATATATATATATAAAACTTAAATGGTACATACATATAGCTGGCTTAAAAGAGAAGAGAGAAGAGAGAGGTAGGGAAGCTAACAATTTTATGCCATAACCTTAGCCATAATTGCTATATGGTTTCCAGGCCTCTGCTACTTTGTCCTTCAAAAAGGGGTAACCCAAGGCCATTTTCAAAAAATTGCACTCTTACAGGCTAATGCAACTTCTCTCTCTTAATAGTTGCATTTTTCTGTTTGTAACGGTGTGCAGAAATGTCAGTCCGCATGTCCAACCTGGAGAATGAGAGAGATGAAAGGGATGAGGACAGTCATGAAGACAGAGGAATCAGTGAGTATTTAGCAATCCCATTCTGGTTGGGCAGGAAAACACGGGGAGAGGCTGCATGCGGGTTTTCTCCCTGCAGTTTCCTTCTATAGACCAGGGGTGGGTTCTGGCTTACCTCGCTGCCGGTTCAGTTCCTCACGCGCCACGTGGGCGTGCACGCCTTGCGCGCCGCACGCACTCATGCGCAGTGCTAAAAACCCAGCTTCTGCGCATGCACAGAAGCAAAAAACAGCTTCTGCACGTGCGCAGAAGCAAAAAACAAGATGGCGCCTCCTATGGCGCCACCGAGAGAGCCGGTTCGGGGGCGTGTCCAGCCGGTCATCACTGCCGGTTCGGCGAGCGGGGGGAAATTCCTGCTACCAGTTCTATAGAGCTGGTCCGAACCGGCAGGAACCCACCTCTGCTATAGACGTGTAATCATTTCAAGAGGGCAAAGTGCTTTACAGTTTTGGCCCTGTCAGTTCTGAAGAGAGGCTGTACATTGCTGCCTTTCCATAGACTGAATGTAACTGTAGAAAAATATTGACTTGCTCATACCCAATTCACTGAGTTTTTACTTCAGTGATTTATGAGCAGGGCTTTATCCTTTGGTCCAGTGGTGGGTTGCTGCCGGTTTGGACCGGTTCTCCCGTACTGGTGGTGGAAATTTGCACCCGCTCGCCAAACCGGCAGCGATAGCCAGCTGTCCACGCCCCCGAACCGGTTCTTCGGTCTCCGCGGCTGACAAAGAACCCTCTGCGCATGCGCAGATGGTCATTTACCCGACGTGATGCGAACCGATAGGGAAGGTAAGTGGAACCCACCCCTGCTTTGGTCCATTATTTGTCTCCAACACTTGCTATCTTACTGTTTTCTTCTGAAGACCAAATATGCCATACATCAATACTCTTGTTGTCCAGACTTAGTCGATTCTTAGATGACAGTTCATAAAATCTAGTTGCCTTTTGAGTTGCAGATTTCTTCACTTCGCTTTCAAGAACTGCATAATGTCCATTGTTAAATAAGATCCACCCACCCACCTCTTGATAAAATAAATAACTATTGCTAATATTTCCTGCAGTTTTGCAAAAGAATATTGCATTTTAAGATACCTTAAAGAGGTATTTAAGGTATATTAAAGGTATACCTTAAATATCTTAGGTGCATTTTGTTACCCAATTGATTCTAAGTAATTTACAATGCTGTCTGGGAATCAAAATAGTTACTGTTCTTTCATACTACTTTAGAAGCTTGATCAGTTTTGGAATTTGACAACAATGTAATAAAAAGCTGTTTTATAATGTCTTCAAAGTGATCTGCTTGATGAGTATGTGAAGTTATCCTTTGTTTCCTCTTTCTCATTTTCTTTGTTCTGCTCACCATAGTCAGTAACACTCGGTTTATAGCAGCAGTTATTGAGCGACACGCCCATAGTCCTGAACGTAGACGCCGTTATTGGGGACGATCAGGAACTGAAAGCGATCATGGTAAGATCATAGAGGCCGTTCATCTTGCTTGTGCTTACAATCTAACATATTTTCTAAGAAAGTAATCCCAGGGCTGTTCTTCATTTAAAACAAATTTGATGTTTTCCATTCCAGGGCGAGGCCCTTGCCAACTTTGAAGCTATTTTTGTTTCATTCCTCCACTTAGCATCTTAATCACTGATATATCAACACTGATATATGAATATGTACCCTTACAAAAAGCAAAGTTTTTACAAAAAATAGATCCCCCTCTTTTCTCAGTAGGGTAATTTGAAATGTATTTTAATGGCTTGTCCCATTAACTTTGTTCTATTTGATAAAGAATAACACTATTCAATCAAACAGTGTTTACTTTTAAGCCCATAGATACCAAGAGTTTATTTCTTGTTGCTAGGTTAAATCAAGCCTGGGTTAAATTTTAAAAGGTTAAATGCCTTCTTGGCTTACTGGTATGCATTATGATTCATAAGAAGATTTGTGACAGACAGAATTACTGCAAACACAGTTCTCCTTTGGTTCACATAGAAATAAAATGATTAAGGAAGTAGGATTTGGGCTTTTGTGACATTTCTTCCTAAATTAAAAAATAACTTACAATGCAGGCTGGGAATGACTGTTTTACCACATAATTGACCAATCACCAATCAGACTGGACAATTGTTGCTAAATCTTCCATCCTGTATCAAGTTGATGAGTCCACTAAGAGGATTAATGTGAGGTTGGCATATTCTTTTTGCCAGGGCTGTCAGCTGTATCTTCGTATCACTTTCACTATAAACACAGTATGATGCACTAAATGCACAGCCAGGACAGAACTTTGTATTTGATTTCCTGGAGTCCTTGAATGTTTCTAGATGTTCACTCAGTATGTGGCAGTGATCCCTGACTGAAACTTGCAGGCCCTTATATCTTTCATAGGACTGCGACCCTGTGATATTTCTAGTTAATATAAACACGACATTAGAAAGGCAGAATGTAGAAAATCTTTTTTTAAAGTACCCAGTGACAAGCTTTATAATTTTAAAGAGAAAAATGGCAGCTCTACCCTAGCCAGACTTGAATGCCTTCATCTATTATTCGGATACAGAATTTTGTTCAATAGAACCATTAAAAATAAAAACAAACAAACATGGAAATAGCAATAGCAATAGCAATAGCACTTAGACTTATATACCGCTTCATAGTGCTTTACAGCCCTCTCTAAGCGGTTTACAGAGTTAGCATATTGCCCCCAACAATCTGGGTCCTCATTTTACCCACCTCAGAAGGATGGAAGGCTGAGTCAACCTTGAGCCGGTGAGATTTGAACCGCCGAACTGCAGCTAGCAGTCAGCTGAAGTAGCCTGCAGTGCTGCACTCTAACCACTGCGCCACCTGGGCTCACCTGGGAAATGCTATGTTATGCTTCTGTAGCAACATTGAATAAAAAGTATCATGCTTTAGGCCATAAGAGTAAAGGTAGTCCTTGACTTACGACCGCAATTGAGCCCAAGATATTTTTTAAAGTGAGTTTTGCCTCATTTTGCGACCTTTCTTGCCACCATTGTTAAGTGAATCACTACAGTTGTTAATTTAGTGTCACAGTTGTTAAGTGAATCTGGCTTCCCCATTGACTTTGCTTGTCAGAAGGTTGCAACAGGTGATCACATGACCCCGGGACCCTGCAACTGTCATAAATATGAATCAGTTGCCAAAGATCTGAATTTTGATCAGATGACCGTGGGGATGCTGCAAGGTTGTGTGAAAAATGGTCATAAATCACAATTTTCAGTGCCATTGTAACTTCGGACACTAAATGAACTGTTCTAAGGTGAGGACTACCTGTATATGAAAAAACTGAATCACATAAATATTGGCAGTTGGTTCCTAATAACCAAGAGGTCAAGCTTTGGTTGGTTGGTTGGTTGGTTTCCAACAAACACTTTTCACCGGAAGCTTATACAATAATATTTCCTTGACAAATTTTCCTGTACATTACACGTGATTGTAACATTATTATCTGAAATAGCCTAATGCATTGCATAATTTCCTTTCCTCAGTATTTCCCTCCACGTAACATAGAGAAGCAGAGAGTTTAAACAATAGCCAGAGATTTGGACTGTGCTAACATTGGAATGTCTCTTTGAATGCCTCTTAGGGCTGTTGGCATTGTGATTATTTTTCTTTCGCTTACTTCCTTTTATTTGCAGAGGATTGGACGCTGTGGTTGAGTCATTATACAAAGGTTAAAATGTTCATTAACTGCTGTTACTAGAATTACAGTCCTCCTTCCTGCTTTGCCATAGTTACTTTGCATTTAATAACGTAATAGGTGTCAAATTGTTTCAAAGATTTTGTTGAATTAACTTTATGTGTAATGCAACTTGTTTTCCTATCACGCTTAAAAAAAAAAGTCAGCATTTGGGAGAAATCAAATCTATTAAATCTAGAGGCAACAACTGCAAAGAGTTCTGTTGCATAAAAGTAAATATAGCTGTTAATGTCAATGCACAGGACTAAGTTTTTTCAAACTGGGCAACTTGAAGATATGTGGACTTCAATCCCCAGAATTCTCCAGCCAATCAATTGCATATATTTAATATAAGACTCTGTGTTTCCATACTTACAAATTTGCTGCACTTATACAATTCAGCTAATTGCACATATCCAATTGAATTTTGTAGACTTCTAAATTAGCATTTTTTACATTTTGTCAGTGTGTGATTTTTATTTTTTATTTTTATTTTGAAAATCTATTTACTCTTTCTTAATTTTACTGAGTACACAAAATTATTTATTTACTTAACGTTTCACATTTCTAAACCACTTTTCTCCTTCAAAGGGTAAAAGGGTAAAAAAACTACATGGGTAGTTACCCATGAACCGTTGGGTCATCGTTTCAGAGATCATTCTTTACCTAAACAGATCAACAGAATGACCAGGGGAGGGCAAAAAAGCAGTGGGAATGGGAGCATCTTCCGACTTCCTGCCAGCTTCCCCATTGACTTTGTTTGTAAGAAGCTAGCAAAGAGCATCAGGAATCATGATCATGTGACCATGGCTGACTACATCAATGCTGCAGCGCCCACAATCTTGTGAATACCCTTGAAATTTCAGTTAGACAGGATCCACGGTTTTGTACATACTATTTAAGTTAGCAGATTTGGGGTACCTTGATTCAAAGATTTCTGTGCTATAATGCACCTTTTGGGCTAATTGAAGTTTACGTATAGGAGAGTCGTAGTAGCACATAGATTTTTATGGTACAGTTCAGCATGATGGGAACATTCTGAATTTTACACATTCGGGGCACTCTTTGCAAAAAGAGGGGTAGCTGAAAACCTCACAAAGTAGAAGTACAATTGGCTGAAATACACTTTAGAATTCTGGATTTTAATGGTGCTGTTTCCAGTCAACGTTACCAATAACTAAGGCAGATTAAGGCTTTACAGCATCAGCTAAGATGAAAGGAAGTTCAAATAAGTTCCCCTAGGGCCGTGATGGCGAACCTATGGCACACGTGCCAGAGGTGGCACGCAGAGTCCTCTCTGTGGGCACGTACACTGTCACCAGCTGCTCTTCTGGTTTCCGGCCAGCTGGTTTTCGCGGGTGCTGGAGTGCCTGAAAAGGGCCAAAATCCAGGCCATTTCCGGGTCTTTTTTCAGGCCATTTTTCGGGCTGTTTTCAGGCTGTTTTTCAGGACATTTCCCCCATGGCTCTGATAGGCAATCAATCCTTCAAGGTAGCCCAGAGAAGAAACCAAAACAATAAGTATTAATATTAGTTTTACTGAAAGGCTACAGTAAGAATTTTGTAAGTCTGAAAGCACTTCCCCTCCCTTGCCTATCTTTACTTTCCAGAGAACTAGGGAGGGCCACTTCTGAGACGTTTCCTCCATCCCCATTCCTCCTTTGGACTCCCTTTTTTTTTCTTTTTTCTTTTTTTTTTGTTATCAGGATTGATTAGTCTAGGGTGCCGAGGTGGCGCAGTGGTTAGAGTGCAGTACTGCAGGCTACTTCAGCTGACTGTTCAGCAGTTCAGCGGTTCAAATCTCACCGGCTCAAGGTTGACTCAGCCTTCCATCCTTCCGAGGTGGGTAAAATGAGGACCCAGATTGTTGGGGGCAATATGCTGACTCTGTGAACCGCTTAGAGAGTGCTGTAAAGCACTGTAAAGCGGTATATAAGTCTAAGTGCTAAGTGCTAGGGTGCAACTCCTCCTCCTTTTTCCCAAGGTTATTCTCACCATCCATTATACAGACATCAGGGCCATTCCATTTAATTTGGGAAAGTTCATCACGATAGAAAACCACTTCTATTCTTCTTACTGGAAGTTGATGAGATGCAATTTGCAAAAAAAAAAAAAAAAAAAAAAAAAAATTCTATTCAGAAAAAGTGATGTGTTCATTGCTGGCTTTCCCAAGATGATCAGGCTGACTAACCATTTGCTACTTTGTCATTGGTCTCCTCAGCATATGAACTTCTAAGCCTGATGACATGTCTTGTTTATTGTGGCATAATTTTCAAAGGAATTTTCTTATATGATAGCTTATGTTTCACCAGGCACCTGAAGTAGGATATGTTTTGTTTGCTTATTTCTTAGTTTTAAACCTATCTTTGATTCAGAAGCTCTGGCTTCTGTTTTTTTCTTGCAACAATAAGGGTTGGGCTGAGAGCGACCAGTCACCAATTGAGCTCCCATATCTGAAGATGGATTAAAACTTGGTACATGAAAGAAAGAAAAAGTCCAAACTATAATAATAATCGTGGGCAAGCCAGTTTTGTGCATTTTCCCTTAAAAATGAATTTAACTAAGTAACTAAGCACTAGGCTTTATTTACTCTAAATTGACTATGGATAGCTTTTACAACTGAAACTTATTGTATAGACTTTTAGTATAGTTGAATTGCTTAACAATTCTTGTTGCATTGTTTAAAAATATGTTTATCAGGACTGTGTGGAGTTTAAAATTCTTTCTGCCTTTTAGGACTTGGCAATTACATATGTAAAAAAAATATTTTCATAGTGGAAAAAATACATTTTAGTGGTATGATGCATGCTATAATGTGTTGGTTATTGTATTTGTAAACTCATTCATTTAAAACTAAAAAAAATCTGATTAAAGCTATTGAAAAATCTACATTGGTAGAGGAAATAAATACACTCTCATACCCTTTAGTTGTCAAAAAAAAAAAAAGTCCTTAACAGTTTGAGTATACTTGATAGAGTATTAAAACAGGAATTTATTTATGTTTAAGAGTTGTTTTGAATAAAGTAAATCCTAAGTTTTTTGAACTAATGAGAGTATGCCATGTCCATAGACTCAAATGCCTCTTAAATAGCAAATACAGGTATTCCTTGACTTGGGACTGGAATTTTGGTTGTTGAGCAACATGGTTGTTAAGCGAGGAATCGCATGAGTGCTTCGTTCAACTACCACAATCCTGGCACTCTCAATTGTGGTTGTTAAGCAATCTTGCACATCATTAGGCAGATGGAGTCCCAGGTAAGGCGCATGGGATGCCTCGTGATGTGGGGGAACACCCTGGGAAACACTGCTCAGGAACTGAAAATCCTCCATGCCAAAATGCAAGCAGGATTTTCAGCCCTGAATGGCTGAAAGCTAGTGGCAAGAGGCATTTGTGCAAGGCCTGCACCAGGTGCCCCCCCAAACACCTGAGGTACCTCACTTTCCTTTCCTGCATTTGTGCTCTCTGCTTGTATTTCAGTTCTTTCTCGTTTCTGGGGCTGGCTGAAAGAGCTGTCTGCCAAAGGAGTCCAGCTCCCCTCCATGTGTGGGAGGAAATTCCTCAAGTGGAGTTCATGAATGGAGCTCATATCTTTAGGCAAATTCCCACTGGAGGAATTCAGTTCCCCTCCATGCGTGGGAGAGAACAGGTTTACAAATAGCACACCTAAAATGGTGGACGAATTCTGTTCACTGTGTGTTAGTCCACCAAATTGACATCGAGGAGTTTGAGGAGGTTGCTCAAATATTACCTACACCTTGTTGCAGTAAATGAAGCTATTGAAGATAGATAATTTGTATAATCATAAAGGAAATTATTTGAAGTTTTTATTTATCTAATAAAAATCACAAAATATTAAACGGTGCAGACAACTATTTGGTATATTTTATGTTGATCATTTTCAACATATACGAGGTTTATTGAATATATATCTACTTTATTTATTGATTAGATTTTTATTCTGCCGTTATCATTTAAAGCAACTCAAGGCAACGAACAAACCTAATACTCCTTTCTCCTCCTATTTTCCTCACAACAACAACCCTGTGGGGTGGGGTGGGTTGGTCTGAGAGAGAGTGACTGGCCCAAAGTCACCCAGCTGACTTTTCAAAACTTAATGAATTACATTAGTCAAATTATCGCAGGCAGATGAATTAAATAATAGATATGCAATAGTATTCTTTCCATAATGTTCTGATGGGGGTTTTTTTGTACAAAATCAGACACCTCAAAGAAAAAATACAAAGGAAAGGAAATTGAACTCTGTTTAAATAACCTAACACTCCTGCAACAGTCAGCATTGTGACTGTCAGCAGTCACAACAGTCAGCATTGTGATGATCTTTCCTTCCTGCAGTGTGTTAAATTATGAACATGAATGATCATTTCTAAGTATTATGAACATTATTGTTCAAACTCATCCCTCTTGGTTCATGTGGCTTTGTTTTTCAGGCTACAGTACTATGAGTCCTCAGGAAGACAGCGAAAACCCTCCCTGCAATAACGACCCATTATCAGCTGGCGTAGATGTGGGAAATCATGATGAAGATTTAGATCTGGAGACCCCCCCTCAGACTGCTGCCCTTTTGAGTCACAAGTTCCACCACTACAGGTTGCACCATCCCGCCCCCCATCATAGTCACCACTTACAGGCTGCAGTGACGGTACACACGGTAGATGCAGAATGCTAATGACTTTGAACTCGGGGGAAGAATTGCATCTCATGACACAGGCAGCAGGAGCCCAACACATGTTCATCCTTGGTGCCAGGCATAGGTTTTGGTGACTATCACGAGACTCATTTCAGACGCAAATGTTCTCCTTCTAAAACATAAAGCTGGCCCAGGAGTGGAGAAGTTAAGGTGATGAATGAAACTGCCATAACACTCAGTAAAATGGAATATAGGAATGTTAGACCTCCAAGCACAAGAAGAAAGGTTTACACAATAAGCTGAGCGTTTTGAACTCTGTTAATCTGAGCCAAGAAAAGAGTTCAGATGAAGGCAAAGAAGATTTTGCTTTCCTTAACGGGAAGAACAGAAATTGCAGCCAGAGACAAAGAGGGTGCTGGATCTAAAAATAGCCATTGCCACAAGGTTTTCATTTGTATGGGCTCCTTTTTTAAAAAGAAAAAGTTCATTGCTCTTACAAATTATTGTATAGGCTCTAGGACAATGCATCTGGAGATTTTTAAATAAAGGATTATTTTTGTACTATTTATTGAACTCAAAACACTAGTGAACTCTGAGAGAAAGGAAAGAGAGGGAATAAAGGCATCACAGACTTTCCGTGAATACAGCCTAAAGTTTTATTTGTGTTGGTGACGCTGTGGTTCTTAAGAGACTTGATATTCAACCCCCTTCTGCACCATGCTATAAAGGGAAAATGAAGAAATTGTGTGCTGATTTGTTTACATAATTAAAGGTTCGTTTCCATGGTCATTTTGTACACTATAAACATGGCTTGTTGTGTTTATATATGTAATATCACCCTTCTCCACAATTTATATATATGACTAAAATTGTGTAGAAATGTGATACCAAGTCTAAGCCTCCTATAAGCATTGAAGAATCCTATTCTTCTCTCATTCTCCCATCTTACTTATCTTCCAACTTGGGGGCAAAATTCCATTTAATATAGTAACAAAGTGTTCAGTGCCATTCATGATTGATAAATTGAAAATGCTAATTGTTTCCATTTCACACAATGGAAAATTTTCAGAATGTAATGATAAAAGATCTCTCCCATTCATCTGGCGTTTGACACTGTTTTAGTTCTTCATTGGAGATTCATAACATCTGACTTGACACATGGACCATATAATTTTAAGCTAGTTTTAAGTTGACGTGTTTTGTTTTAAAGTGACTAAAATATTATGGGCACATCTTTGCACCGTGCATATGATAAACATTCATCTATATGTAGTTTTTAAAAAGGTATCTGAATATTGCTTTAATAATAGGGTACTTAATAGTTATGTAAATGGTTTTTAACAGTATGGTAAAGTATGTGTGTGCTATCATGATGCCCTTTATACTATGTATAAAATCACAATTTCTAGTGGAATAAAATTATGTAAAGTATGGATTTATGAACTGCTTTTGACAGGTCCAAATGTAATTTGGCATAAAAATGTTTTATATTAACTTGGAACTCAGTTATACAAATTTCTTCAGCATTAGATATTCTCTCCCAGATGCTATCTTCATTTCCAAATATTCAAGCTCACAGCTGTGTGTGAATTCCATGGTCTTCTGATATAAATGGAGAGAGATTCTGTACTCACTGTAGGAATCTTTGTGTGAACAGGATATGGCCTTAATGGAATTGATTAGAAAGCTTCTCTTCCCATGTGGTTGTGATGTTGTCATTTGATTGTTAGTCCTTAGAATTAAACAAAACACTCCTAAGAGTTCAAACACAGCATGAACACACTTTTATAATAACTGCAGTTGCTGTGTTATGATACTTTAAAAAAATTGATAATGTTCAAATTCAATTCCTGCAGAAACTAATCAAATACTGGGAAATTGTTAAAATACCCAGGATTTAATAATGGTTGGAAGTAACTACAATAGAAAATGAACTACATCTGCATACAGTACATGGAAATTGGATAATACAGATTTCAAAGATTTTAAGTTGTAATTGTCATTTTGAAAATGGATAAATGAAAACGGCTACATTAATAATAACATTTACTGATCTTGAGTATGTTTTTTTTTTTAAATACTATACCCTACCTAGAAGCATAACCTGGAACATTTTCTGTTAAATGAAATAGTCATAAAGTTTTTGCATTCTAACCATATTGTGTTACTGTTTTCACTTGGATTTTAAAGGCATCTGCCCAGAATAATGGAACTCTAATGTTTAGTCTACCCACCTGGTCTTTCTTGACAGCTAGTTTTGTGTAGTGGTTAAAGGCCTGGACTGGATATCAGGTGACTGTCTTGCCTTAAACCAACTGGGTGTCTTTGGGCTAGTTTCTCCCAGCCCTTTTTTTTTAAATGGCAAACCAGGGTTTTTTGGGGAGGGGGGGGACTTGCATGCAGTTGTGCAGACATTGGCCAGAACCAAGATATGGAGGCCACCCAAAGTTGGTCTTTTGTGAACTGTGATTTCCATGTGCATGCCTAGCAAGAAGCAGTCCCAAGGAAAAAAGATCTAAGTTGTTCCCCTTATATTCAACCAGGGGTGGGTTCCTCCCAGTTCGGACTGGTTCTCCCAAACCGGTAGCGGCCCGCTGGTGATGTCACAATGATGTCACCAAACCGGATTGGTCGGTGCCGGTCCGTGGGGGCCGCCATCTTTTTTTATTATTTTTTCGAATTTTTTATTATTATTATTATTTTCATTTTTTTTCCTTCTGAGCATGCGCAGAAGCTGACTTCCAGCACTGTGCATGCGGTCGCCATCTTTTTTTCGGCTTTTTTTTTTAAAAAATATTTTTTTATTTTTTGTTACTGCGCATGCGCGCGCGTGCACCCACAAGGCACGCCCACGCGGCGCGGGAGGGAGCGAACCGGCAGCGAGGTAAGTTGGAACCCACCCCTGTATTCAACCACATATATGAGTCTATTATCTAAAGAAATAGGGGGTTGGGGGGGGGAGAACTTTCATGCAGGATCTTAGGAATTTAAGTGTCATTGCACTCAAAGTTGTTTCAGATCAACTACCTCCAAAAGCAGGAATGTGCATAAATAAGTACGGTATATTTCTCAAGGTTACTTAAGAGAAACAGTGCTATTTAAAACAGCAAGCATTTAATTCACCATTTCTTTCTATGCTTAGATGCTCTTCCACTTGCTAGTCATGCTTAATGAATTCTGGGTTTATCTATACAGTGATATACAATACTATACTATTTTTCAAATTCCCCTTTTTATATTTAATGGGTTTTATACTAGAAGCTCCAGCATGTCATATTTAAATATATAAAGGAACAGAGTCTTAACTCATATATTTTGAGGTTGTATTATACTTAAAATCTCTTCATGAAAATCCAGGTTATATACCTCACAGACTCTCATATATTGATGGGTTTCTGGTTTTTAAAGTGACAGAAATAATAAACTTTTGAATTTTCCAAAGTAATTCTATATTGTTCCAGCTACCATTTTCATTTTATGCTATTCCCAAATCCTGCAACAGAGACTATAATTCTAGGATTTTGTGTGAAATGTTAATAGTTAGTTGTGGCTGCCAACCCCAACTAAGCTACAGTATTGAATGCTGATGCTGGACCTGCCAAGATCAGGAATGGACTGTATTTCCTATTTCTCTATTATAATGAAGAGCCAGATCTTTTCAATTGTCATTGACATTGACAAAAAGCCTTTAATTGATGCTCTTCCACTGTTGGAAGGAGCAGACATCATTTGAGTTCAGTTTTTGATGTATTAGGTCAGGGGTGTCAAACTTGATCGCGTCACGTGATGTATCGCAACGTTTTTTGCCTTTGCAGAGCCGGGGTGGGCGTGGCCTGCGCGTGATGCATCCAGTCCGCAGGCCGCCAGTTTGACACCCTTGTGTTCGGTGGCCAGGATGAGTTATTCCACAATTCTTGTGAGATAACAAGAGATTATTTATTTGATGCAGATATACTGCAACAATCAGTTTTAACTCAAAGGCAAACACTCTTTTAAAGTAAAATAGTAGTACCATTCATGCAACAGACTAAGCTATAGCATAACTTCTTGAGTGTTTGCTTGAGTAGAATGACAAGGTATAAAAATGTAAAAATAGTTTTAGTACAGGACTCCATGTACTCCTACTCCTTGTAGACCCAGTTAAAATTTCAAATCTGATAAAATTTGCTAATCTCCAAAACAAGTTTAATCAAATTTTAAAATAATTCATTTTCATTTGGTGGGGTTAGGGTTTAAAGTATCTATTACCAGATCTGTTCAAATGTCACTTTTTTATTCCTATCAGCCCTTTCTGATTTAGCAAGAATAGCAAACCATGGCTTCATGTAACAAGGAACCTAAGCCAGCAATTAACAAAGGTGATTTTACACAGTTAAAGAAAAAGTGTGTATATATGTGTATTTTAGTTTAGCTTATATGCTGTTCCATTTCCAAAGGCTTCAAGCAGCTTACAAATAACAATACTGTAAAAATAAAATATAAACAGTTACAAAGATGTTAACAATTACTAATTGCCAGTAATTGTTAATAACTGCCAATGGCAAAGTAATATACACAACAAGGCCAATACATCATGGTTGAGGCAGCAGGATCAAGCATTCCCAAAATACCTGTCTGAAGAGCTATGTTCCCTAGGCTTTCTGCAAATATAATTGGGAGCTGGTAATACAAATATCTAGAGATAGATATTCTAGAAGGAGGGTCCATGCTGGAAAAGCTTGAGTATGGTGTCACTGTAGGTGGCATTCTCAACGTTGAGACCCTCTGAAAGCCTTTCCTTTTAGATCTCATTGGTTGGGCAGATTGGGTTCAGAGGAAGAGATCTCCAGGTTATGGAGACCCTAGCCAGTAATTAGAATTGTATCCTGAAGCTGTCAGTCAGTGTAACTGCCATTGGAACGGTATTACATGGGTGAATCTAGTTTCTTCCATAACTATTTGGACTGCTAAATGCTAAATCACCAAACGTTTCTGAATAGACTTCAACTGCAATCTAATATAGAGGAAATTATAGTGAACTACCCGTTATATGAATGGCCACAACTGACACATAAGATGTAATTTTATGGAGGCATTCCTGGCCGCAGCCTCCATCTGCTGTTCAAACAAAGTATTTGAGTCCAAAATATTTTATATTAATTTTTATAAAAAGAAAATACAATGCATTAAATGGGAATATATATTCCCCAGCCATGGAAGTTCTCTGGCTTTCTCAGCCCAACCCACTTCATATTGTTGGTTGGGAAGAGGGAAAAGATGGGGGAACAGGAATCCTTCACTCTTCCTGTTCCTTAACCATTTCTGCATACGTTATTTCCTCTGCATTTCTCCCACCATGACCTCAACACATTTTCAAAGCAGTGTCCTTCCCCCCCCCCCCTAGGAGTGTCCTTCCCCCCCCCCCTATTTTGAGGATGGTGTGAAAGCACATTGGATGTGTGTGTGGGGGGGGGGGAATTGTAGTTGGTGGATAAGATTTTATTCTGCTTTTTCTGTCCTGCATGACAAAATCTGCTTCAAAGGAAATCCTACAGAAGTGCTAAGTAAATCAGGAGTTCCCAAATTTTTCTGCTCATCAATCCCTTTATGAAGGTTCAGGTTCTTTATCAATCTCCAAACATTTATTATATGAAAATAATTTAATCAGCAGTGCATTAATTAATCGGTTTAATCAAAAGGTGATCAAATGACCTGAGACACTGCAACCGTCATAAATGTAGAAAATGGTCATCAGTACCATTGTAACTTTGGTCACTAAAAGAATGGTTATAAGTCAAGGACTACCTGTAGACATGCTGGTCTAAATTGAAGGAATATCAAGATAATTACAAATCTATAACAATATGGACCATGTTCAATTTGCAGCTGTGGTAAGTAACTAATTAGGCAAGGAGCCTGTTTATTTAGGAATGTTACAGATTCTCCTTTATTTGATTTCAGAATGGATCAACGCAATGAAGCTTATTATAGCAATTCCTGTAGAAAGGATTCAGCTATCTTTAGCTAATACAGCCACACTCAATGTCTGACTAATGACTGTCCCAAAATACCAGTGCTAACTTCTGTTCATATGAACAATCCCTAATATTAATGTTAGTTACCAACAAGCATCTTGGTACATAAAAGGGATCCAATTTTATTTAACACTATTTGAACGACAAAGTCGTGTGCTTTTGTATTGAAGTGCAATACAAATGGCTAAGTCATTGTTTGTTTCCACCATAATTTGTTAAATAAGTGTCTAAGTTCTCACAACATACTAAATCTAAAGCCAGTCAGCCAATTGTGCCTTAGGCTGTTCTCCATTGCTGAGTTGAAACACTATACAGTACACCCAACTCGGAGTAGGCAGAAACTCTACACTGCTTATTTCCTATCTCGCCTAACCTCCTCCAAAGTAGTGGTGACAAAACATAACAGATTTTAAACAGTTTGAGGTTGCCATGGCTGTCGTTAAAACAAGGGAGAAAAATATTATTTTGCCACCTGTTAGGCTAAGGATAATTTAATTCTTTCACTCATGGCCTGGGAATGAGATGAAGGCAGGGTCAGAGGGATGCAAAAGAAAAAAGGTGCCAAGACATACAGGCTATCCTCGACTTACAATCATTCATTTAATAACCAAAATTATGGCACTGAAAAATGTAACAACTGATCCTCGCACTTACAACTGTTGCGGAATCCCCAGAATCACATGATCAACATTTGGGCACTTGGCAACTGGCATGTATTTACAACTAATGCAGTGTCCTGGGGTCAGTTGATTGTCATTTGCGACCTTCCCAGCCATCTTCTGGCAATGGAGGAAGCTGGAATCCCTTAATGACCTTAATGACCATTGTTTCACTTCACAACTGCAGCAATTCGCTTAACTGTGGCCAAAAAAAAAAAAAAAGTTGTAAAATTGGGATGGTTTTCCCAGTAATAATGTTATGACTGTGGGAATTGGACCATAAGAAAGGCTGAGCACCGAAGAATTGATGGTTTTGAATTGTAGTGCTGGGGAAGACTCTTGGGAGTCCCTTGGACTGCAAGGAGATCAAATCAGTCAATCCTTAAGGAAGTCAACCCTGACCGTCCTTTGAAATGACAGACACTGAAGCTGACAGTCAAGTACTTTGGCCACCAAATGAGAAGAGACCACTCATTGGAAAAGGCCCTGATGATGGGAAGGACTGAAGGCAAAAGGAGAAGGGGACAGCAAAGGATGAGATGGTTAGATAGCATCATCAATGCAATGAACGTGAATTTGGGCAAAGTCCAGAAGACAGTGGAGGAAAGTGGGGGCCTGGCATGGTATGGTCCATGGAATCGCAGAGTCGGACATGACTTAGTGACCGAACAACAAAAATTCACTTAACAACAGAAATTGTAGTCCCATTTGTGGTTGTATGTCAAGGACTACCTGTACAGGTACTCCTTAACTTACAACCACAATTGAGCCCAACATTTCTGTTGCTAAGTGAAACATTTGTTAAACAAATTTTGCCCCATTTTACGACCTTTCTGGCCCTAGTTGTTAAGTGAATTATTGCAGTTTTTAAAGTAGTGTCATAGTTGTTAAGTGAATCTGGCTTCCCCATTGACTTTGCTTGTCAAAAGATTGCAAAAGATGATCACATGACCCAGGGACATTGCAATCGTCATACCATAGCTATGAATCAGTTGCCGAGTATCTGAATTTTGATCAGATGACCATGGGGTTGTGAGTGTGAAAAATGGTCCTAAGTCACTATTTTCATTGTAACTTTGAATGGTCACTAAGCGAACTGTTGTAAGTCGAGGACTACCTGTAGTTGTCTCATGGCTAGAGGCAAGTGGTGAGGCCTTTTGGGCCACCAGTGAAAATGCCTGTTTGCCAGCATCTGTTTATTTCCATCCTCTCCTAGGACAGCTCTTGAAATACAAGAGGATTTCATTAGTTATGATGAATAAGGGGGAGATGTTGAAGGTCAGTTTTAATTCAACCTGTCACCTGATATTACCCAGAGGTTCTAACATGTGCATTTGTTGTTACATTAAAACCTAACAATGCAGGCAGAAGGATCTCTACACAGTTAATATAAAACACTACATTACTTTACCAAGAGGTTGGAGGAATACATTTATCCCTGAGCTTTTACAGAGTTTGCTAAAATCTGTTTTCGATTCCCCAGAAACCCTGGATTTTTTCCCCTCCCACAAATTAAATTAATTAACAAAAAAGAGAGGGAAGGTCAAAGTTTGTAAGTTTGTAAAGAAGTTCGCTCTCTATTTTTAACACTCTTTCCTTCTGAAGTGTTTAAAAACTCCAGATGCTTTCTCAGGTCTCGCAGGGCATTAAAAAAAAAAAGACTTAAGAATAACTCTGTATAATATAGCCTAGTTGTGGTGAAACATTAACCCACTTTCGCTTCAAGGCGCTAGCCTCCCTCGTGGCGCCCCACGCCATTCCGAGGGCAACAGATTTCCCTTATCGTGGCCATCTCTATGGCCACTTCCCTCAATTGCCTTGACACGCAGCTCTTGAAGAGCGAAAGGCGTCAAGCTTATTGCTCTGCCGACAGGATGCCAGCCTTTTCCCCCCCTAACCTAAGAATCCAAAGTCCCCGGATAACTCTGGCTAGCGGGATTTCTAAAGGGAGGCGGGAGGCGCTTCATCCCTTTCGCAGGCGACCGACGCGCGGGATCCTTCGCCCCGCAAGCATCCCTTCCGGGCAAGAGTGAGCACGAAGCGCGCCCAGGAACTTCAAAACCCGGGCAGAGAGGGCGCGCGAGCCCTCCTCGCGCTTCCTTTGTGTCCCAGGCGGCCGCGGCTGACCACCCCCGGCTGCGGAGCTTTCCTTGCCCCTCCCGCTCCGACCAGCCCGCCCTGGTTCCCCTCCCGCCCACCGGCTTCCCCTGCCCTGGCGGAGGGAGAACGTGTTCGCCTCTGGCCCGGCAAGATGGCGGCATCGGCGGGGTCCGGCCCCGGGGAGACCGACGTGGGGGCGGGTGGGGAGTCCCGCGCTCTGTCCCCGGAGGAGATCGCCCGCAGGCTGCAGAGCACAAGGCGGGAGCTGAGCAACAGGCGCAAGATTCTGCTGAGGAACTTGCCCGCCGAAAGCAGCAGCCAGGTGGGTGGCGAAGAAGCAGAAGCCGCGGCGGGGCAGAGCAAGGCGCGGAGCCCCGGCGGTGGGGAGAGGAGGAGGGCCAAACCGGGAGCCGGAGGGGTGGTGGGAACTGCGACGGGGATCTCGGGAAACAACTTGGTGCCCCCCGAACTACAATTGCACTACAATTCCCTCAAGTTTCCACTATGATGTTTGGGAATTATGACCGATAGTCCAAAGATCCGGACCGTCCCAGTGTTGAAAGAGAAACCTTGAGCACTTTCCATACTGAGTCGGGAAAGGGAGAGTTTTCTATGGGGAGAAATGACATCCAGACTCTCCCAGGTTAGCGAAATCGGTTCTTTGATCCCTGTTAAACCCGGCTAGTCAGTGGGGCAAGTGCCCCTCATAGAAGAAGAGTCGTAGGTGCCCAAGTTCTTGGAAGGAGAGGAGGAAACCTTTGTCCTAAAGGTGCTTTTTTCAAGAGGCAACTGGACTTTCTTGTTTTTCTTGGAAGACCTTTGGCTTCTCGTGCAAGAAGCTTCTTCAGCTCGGACTGGATGGTGGGGAAACGAAGAAGAAGAAGCTGAAGAAGCTTCTTGGATGAGAAGCAAAACGTCTTCAAAGAAAAACCAGAAAGTCCAGTTGCCTCTTGAAAAAAGTACCTTATCCAGGACTGAGAATCTCCATAGACATTGAAGACTTTGGATCTCTGGAAGAAAAGATCAGGGGAGATTTAGATAGCAGTGTGAGTAGGAATCTACTCATGAGAACAGTTGGGAAAAGAGCTAACCCTGGAAGTCACAGATAGGGGAAAGTAATCCTGTAGGCAGGCTGCACTTCATAGTTTTTTGTAACAGAAGCAATGTGCCAAACTGCCAAAGAAACTATCTCTGCTTTAGTGGCAGCAAAATATACGAAGCTCTTGCCGGCTCTCTCTGTAACTATAGAGTTCTCTGGCAATAGAAGAGCAAGTGTGAAGCATTATTGTTGTGTCTGATGGCACAGTCAGCCCTGTGTTCAGACTGGATTTGGCATTTTTATCACTCTCAAGTCCTTCCCAAGGATAGGCAGATGTTGTTGTTTGATAGCATTAAAGCTATCCTTGCAGGATGTAAGGTGTTCCAAGTATAGCTGCCATTTTCCCTTTTAAAAATAATAATAAGTTCTTTGTGTTTGGGGGATTATACTGTATATTTTGTTGAATAATACATAAAGGAGTCGTCCCCCCCCCTTTAGATTGAGACAGACATCCCATAAATGGAAGTGCAGTTAAGATTCATGACTGCTAGAGTAGTTAAAAAAAAGGAAAAGGAAATACTTCTGTTGTCTGGATAGCAGATGTAACCAATATCTGGACTTTATCTTATTGAGTCTTTGGAAATGCATCTTGCATGTTCTCCTTCTCTCTAAATAAAGCATTATTTATGCTGTCTGAGACATCTCTTTTTTTTTCACACTAGAGATACACATTCTCAAGACTTCTATTTATTTTATTTTTCATGAGTGAATTTATAAACTTCTTATAACTTCCCATTGCTAACATTGATCAAGTTTCTAGCTCCTAAATGTCATTTTGCTTCTATGTGATTGTAAAGTATATTGGTAATAGAAAAATATTCAAACATATGGGGCCTATCTGTATAAAAGAATTTCAGAGTTGACAGGTGCTATCACATTACAATTTGAAATAGTAACTTTCTTCTAAGTCTGTTATAGCTAAAAATTAAGTGTGCAGAGAATCTTGGCACTAATGCATTATTTGTCTCTATAAAGGTAATTAAATTACCGATGAACAAACATTTTGCTATTTCTGTGTATCTAAACATATGTTTGTAATTGGTGGTTCATCTTTTCAGATGTAGAAAAAATATTTGTCTTATGTTTAGAGAAGATTCATAATCTCCATGAGCAATTGGAGCAAATCTGCTTTTGTTTTTGTTTTTAAAAATAACGTGTGTAGGTTGTACTAAGGATGTTAATCCACAACATTTTCTTCACAATATGAAGTGCTTGCACAGTTAAAACCTCAAGAATGGTATTTAATTTTTGCAAACTTTTATCCTATATAGCAAATGGCTTTTAAAAATCTCTTGTTTTGGAAGAGATTGTGAGAGGTTTAAAAAACTTAAGCCTGAAGTGTGGAAATAGTTGTACAGGATATCCAGGATAAAGGTGAAGAAAAAAATCTGGTTTTAATAAATAAGATGTATCCTGAAGGTTAATTAAGACAAAAATTGCAGTTAATTGCTCACTTTTTCCAGACCCTTATGGTTCTACTTTTTGCATAGTACTGTATTTTATTGTGAAGGACAATAAAGTATTTTGCCTAGTACTTTACACAGTACTATGTTTTATTGTGACATTACAAGTGCCTAGGATGGAGAGTGTGGGTATAAGGTCTTATAATATCTTTTTCCATTAAGTACCAATGGAGTATCTCTGTAGAGATATATGTTCAAGGTAAGAAATATTTCCAATGGCTTTCATTTGTTGTGAACACTAATTCAATTAGCTTTTTTGCCTGACTTTTTAATATTGGTAAAATAATTATAAAAATATCTGTCTTTGAATTTTAAAATTTCCATTAAAATTTTATATCACAATAAACTGTTCTGTATTCCCTTATGTGTTGGTCAGTATAGTTTAAATATTATTTAGTAAAATATAGATGCCAGTGCTACCAAAATTGGTCGATTAGAAGACTTTGAAAAAAACTTCATTTTTAGCCCTACATAGAATGACAAGATTGCACATTCTGAAGAGGAAGCACACAGTTCCCTGCTGATCTCAGGTGCTTAGGCTCATGAAACAAACTGGAACATTAAAACTATCTAAATGTCACTTTAAAGTTTTATGCTTTCTGCTTTATGACTGCTGACACTTACAGGAAAACAATTTCAAAATACTACCTCAGAAATGGGAATCAGTAAAAGAGTTAGCCTGGCAGGATGTTCAACATACTGCATAGAAATAATATTATTATTTTTTTAAAAAAAACCTGAATCTTAAGCCTCTGATAAAAACTGGCTGGGAAACTTTGGGCCTGTCACTGTCTCTCCTAACCCATGTCATAGGATGGTTGTCATGGGGAAATAGAGGCAGGGGTATTAAGTATGTTCCCTTCCTTGAACTGAGCAGTTTTTTTTTTAAAAGTAGACTTAAAATTAACAGCAGCAACAACAAACTATGATGCTTTGTCTGTATAAAAAAAACCCTAGCCACTATTAATATGACCCAGAGTACTCTAGCTGCTTCCTCTCAAAGCCCAAATAATCAGACACTTGATGATAATAGCAGTGAAGAATCAGCACATTTTTAGAATGATCCTAGGACAAAGATTACACATCCAAAGAATCTCTTTAGGATCACTGCTTTCCAGCTTGAGAAGGGGAGGCAGTGAACCCACATTTCTTTCAATAATCCTCTTTAAAACCCTTGTCTTCCTGCTGCTAATGGTTAGGCGAGAAGGCAGAAATCTGGAGCACAGCTGATGGAAAGGGAAAGGATGTGGCTGAATCTCTGCGGCCCATGGCAAACACCTGTTGCAGCCACTGGTTGAAGGCAGAATTTCATCATTAACTGGAACTACTTAGTAGCTGTTTTAAAATATAATTTGACATAACAATTTTCCTGTGAAATGGGATTTAGATTGCAAATCGTAAAAAGAGAAGAGTTATTTGCCAGATGTTTGCATTTTTATTACCTGTGAGATCTGAAAACACTCATATGGCACTGTAGTATTCTTTATCAGAATTGTTTTTCTGAATATGGATTGAAACATTGACTAGAAATAAGAACAAATAATTCATAGCAAACAAAATTTTGCGCTATTACTACACAGTTTCAGATAATAGTTAGAATAACTTTATTGTCACTTTAAATGTACAATAACCGGTATACATTAAAATGAAATTTCATTGAATACATAGTTACGACAAATACACTGTTGTTTCCTGTTATTTCAAAAGATATTTTAGTCCATCGTATAAAATTAATATATTTTGTGCAAATGTGTGTATGTGAATAAAGCCAGAGGAAGCACTCACAATTAGATATTGTGAGAAAATTGCTCCCAAAAGAAGTGCTGGAGTTGTATGTGTGAATAATGTGCATATAAGACAAAAAGGAAATGTTTTTCCTCTTGTGCATATTGCATGATTGGTTCATTTTCCTTTAGCAGTTTTTGATCTAACAAGGAAATGTACAGGGTTGTGTTTTGTTTTTTTTTACAAAATCTATAACTATAATCTCATTGTACATAAACAAATAAGACAAGCCTATTCCTATTGAAATCATGACAATTCAAATAGGTATGCATGGGATTAGATTGAATTCTGATGCAATCTTCTTTTAAGAGTGTCCCAAAGGTACACTTTGTGGCTGGTTTGTATATGTTTTTCATTCGAGAATTCCTCTGTTTTAATGAAATGCATGGGGGTGGGGGGAGCACTAGCAGACAAACCACCACATGCATATATATAGAAAAGAATCCCTATGGATAGAACTGTCCAGAGGCTCCTTAAGGACACAGTGGCCCAGAAAGACACAAGAATTTGACACTTATGTGGGAGAATTGGTCTGTTTAATGGTTAAGATGTTGGCTTGGAATAGAGAAGGCTCAAATCCGTTTTCCTCTTTCAAACACTCTAGATGACTTTGGCCCAGTCTTGGTACAATCAGTCTTATAAGTTTGTTATGTGCATAAATGGAAGAAATTATATTTATGCCAGGGAACAGACTGAAGCAACAGAAATGGGCAAAAAGAGACAAACCCCCATCAACTCCATTATCTGACCCTATTAACTTAAATAATAATGATTGCAACAATTTGATGTTACATCTTCAGTGAAGTATTTCTTTTTCTAGTTCTGAAGAGTCAGAAATTAAACATATTCTTACATTTTATGCTGAAATTGTATAATTCAAGGAAAGGACTCTTTCTGAGAATATGTAGCAAAAATCAGGAAGTTCCAGTTCTAATATAATCTTTATTAAAAATTCATGGTTACTTGGTGATTGGCAGAATACAAACTGATGAATAAATAAATAAAAAAGTCTACTGAACCACGAGATGGGTATCAAATAAAGTAGATGGTAGATGATCGATAGTTAGATAGATAGATAGATGATC
>QLTV01002925.1:435072-464891 GCA_003457575.1 Thermophis baileyi | reverse complement strand
CCCCTGCCATTTTGGTCCTTTATCATGCCCATCTTTGCATGAAACGTTCCCTTCATATCTCCAATTTTCTTGAAGAGATCTCTGGTCCTCCCTATTCTATTGTTTTCTTTTATTTCTTTGCACTGTTCATTTAAGAAGGCATTCTTATCTCTTCTAGCTATTTTCTGGAATTCTGCATTCAATTGGGTGTATCTTTCTCTTTCTCCTTTGCCTTTCGCTTCCTTTCTTTCCTCAGCTATTTGCAAAGCTTCCTCAGACAGCCATTTTGCTTTCTTGCATTTCTTTTTCTTTGGGATGGTTTTAGTTGCTACCTCTTGTACAATGTTGCGAACCTCCGTCCATAGTTCTTCAGGAACTCTGTCTATCAGATCTAATTCCTTAAATCTATTTGTCACCTCTACTGTATATTCATCAGGGATATGATTTAGCTCATATCTGAGTGGCCTAGTTCTTTTCCCTACTTACTTCAATTTAAGCCTAAATTTTGCAACCAGAAGCTCATGATCTGAGCCACAGTCAGCTCCTGGTCTTGTTTTTACTGAATGTATAGAGCGTCTCCATCTTTGGCTGCAGAGCACATAATCAATCTGATTTCTTTGTTGACCGTCTGGTGATGTCCATGTGTAGAGTCGTCTCTTGGGTTGTTGGAAAAGAGTATTTGCTATGACCATCATATTCTCTTGACAAAATTCTATCAGCCTGTGCCCTGCTTCATTTTGTACTCCAAGGCCAAACTTGCCTGTTATTCCAGTTATCTTTTGGCTTCCTACTTTAGCATTACAATCCCCCATGATAAGGACATCATTTTTTGGTGTTAATTCTATAAGGTGCTGTAGGGCTTCATAGAACCGGTCAATTTCATCCTCTTCAGCACCAGTGGTTGGGGCATAGACTTGGACTACTGTGATATTGAATGGTTTGCCTTGGATTTGAACTGAGATCAGGTATCCTAACCTCATCCAATCCAATCCAAATCCAATCTAACCAAAATACAATTTATTTTGCTAACACTGTTGAATAAGAAAACAAATTAGTTTATTTGTATTCTGTGAACTGCAACTACTCTTGACCAGGTATCTCCTAAGCTTTTTAACAGATATCCCAAAAGTGCTTTTTCAGGAGGCAACTGGACTTTCTTGGTTTTTCTTTGAAGACGTTTCACTTCTCATCCAAGAAGCTTCTTCAGCTCTGACAGGATAGTGGGGAATGGAAGGATTTATATACATTCCCTACTATACTGTCAGAGCTGAAGAAGCTTCTTGGATGAGAAGCGAAATGTCTTCAAAGAAAAACCAAGAAAGTCCAGTTGCCTCCTGAAAAATCATCTTTGGGACAACCATGACCTGGATGACTGAGAATCTCTTCAGACTTTTTAATAGATAGTTCCTGTCATTTTCTCTTCTGGAAATTGTTCCCCAACTTTTCCAAATGGCCTATCTTAACTGTAAGATGTACAGACTTTGTTTCTTCTAAACCTCAAGATTACTAATTCATTTATTATAGGTGCTTCTGTGTCATTTCAGTCAAGTTGCAATCTATGCAATCTACAAAAGCAAACATGACCAAAATGACATATAATATCAAGAAACCACAACTGCGTAGCAACTGACTTTAGGATTTCTAGTTGCTAAAACAAATCAAGAAACACAGAGTATCAAACAACTTACATTGTCTGTTGGCACGAAAAGTATCTGGTGAACAATAATGATCATTTATTCCGATGGAATTTCATCAAAGAACACTAAACAGCTTAATGAGCCATATCACTTTTAAAAAATAAGTCACCATTTATTAACCAGGCCATTTGTGTATTGACCTCTATTAAAACAGAATATATAACATAAAATCTTAATTCAGTAAAGACATACCTATAAGGTATACAAAGAGGTGATAGCCAATGGACAATTCCTCCATTTTGCAACACCCAGAGCAGCCACAGATTGCATTGTGGCAAAAGCAGAGGTTTTCAGCACTGTAATTTAACAGCAGAAAGAAAATAAGAGACAAAACTTCCAATCTTCTACAACACTGATGACATGTGATAAAATCCAAGCACATATTTATTGCTTATTTTAACCTAAAGGATAGGGTCCAGATTATTTACAAGATGGTATAATCAAACTATCAAGTAAGGCTGCTCTCCAGTTTACTATCTTTTCCCTCCTGGACTTCAGATATATGTTGAATCTCATCCAATTCATAAGCATACAAACTAACAAATATAAGAAAGATACAAATTTTGAAATTACTGTAACGTTTGAAATTTTGCATTCTTGGTAGAACAGAGTGCTCTTTGTTCCACTTCAGTGGAAGCTGAGTATCAAAGTCAGATTTGACTGTACCCTATTGTTTATCTTTTGAGATTAACTGGATAGACTCAGTTAGAGGGCTGATGGGTACATCATTGGAAAACCTGAAGAACCAGGCTCACCATGGAGAAAATCTATATGGTTGCTAAAAGGTGACACTGACTTGATGGCACATAATTTGTCAATCAAAGACTTTAAAGCTCCGGCCCAACCCACATAAAAAAGACAGATGTTTTAATGGTTAAGATGATGGACAAAGATTAGAGAGAACCCAAACACATTAAACCATGGAAACTCATCTGGTGGATTTGCATTAGTCATTCTTTTTCAGCCCAGTCTTCCAAAACTTCTAATGGAGATAAAATGAAAGAACATTCCCCAGTTGTCTGTCTGGAGAAAAGGGTAGAATGTAACTCCAATAAAAAAAGCAATTTCAAAAATAATATTCCTTCTAGAATTATCTTAATATTATCAACATGACTATGCTAATCACATGAATTGCAACAAGTACACCAGTCTATATAACAATAACCGTGGTAATTCATAATGGTATAAGTGTGACTTATATGAATTATGGACTCAGCATAAAATCAATATTTAGCTGGCAGCCTAGCCCTGGAAACTGCAGCATTCAAATGTTTTTCTCTGCTGATCCTTTTCTTATCAATACACTAGAGGAACAGGATGCAGATGCTAGTCATTGTATTCCATGAGGATTTGCACAATACAACTAATTATAGAGGAGGAAAAATGCTTTACAGCAGAAGAGAAAGTTAATAGAAATGGGAGGAATTTTTCTACTCCTATGCAGCCTTATTTCACAATAATAAAAAGCAGGTTTTCAAAATTCAATACTGATGTGTCAAACGATGTTACATTCTAGTAGCAGATGTTGTGGCAGTTAATTGGCCTGAGGTTTAATTTCATACATTTCATGAAACATGAGTGGTTAAGTTTAGATTTTGAGGATTGGTATTTCTGGTATTCTCTTTTTACAAAGAACATGTAATGTAGCTGACAGAAAATATCACCGTGAGGAAATGCCTTTCAACTTCAAAATGTTGTTTGAAAGCTAATCTTTGGCAAATGTTGGCATTTTTAAAATAAGATGTTGTTCAGAGGGTCCTGCTTACTGCTGAATTGCGTCATGCTCATATTGATACTTAACTAATATTTTCTGGCAGCATGTCTCCAGAATAATATTTACCTACAATGTTTTCACCTCTCTAAGCTGAAATAAAAAGAATCATTCCATTGAGTTTGTATTTAATCATGCATTGTTTTTCTTTTAGGAAATCCATGAGTTATTAAAAGACTTTGAGCTGAAGTATTGCTATGTGGACAAACATAAAAGAACAGGTAAAAACTTGCAATCTAATATTTATGCTAATAGATTTGGCTATTTTGATTAATTTTAGATTTCACAATTTAATAACAATTTAATTTAATAACAAATTAATTACATTGTTGCTTTAGTGTGCTTATGTGTGTATGTCAGAAACTGACATTTACCTCATATTTCTTGCACACTGATTCTTTTCTTAATATGCACAAATCATATTGTACTAGTTTGTTTGAATAACAAACAATGGCAAACCGGAAAAAAAATTTGAGTCAGGCTAACATGATTAAATCTGAAGTTATACTCTTACATAAACATTACAATAAAGAAATTTATAATTACTACTTTCTATTTTGGATTTGAAAGGGGTTAGGAAACATTGGAAACCCCATATTTTTTAAATTAGGGATAAATTTTCAGCCTATAATATTTATTCTACAAGGGATCAGTTTAGAAATGCATATTCATAATTTAATTGCTCAGTATCAATAATTTGAGTGTGCAAAGTGACTACTGAAGAGGAAACTCTATTAGCAAATTATTCTTGATCAAATTTATATAGCTGCCCATCTCACCAATGGCAAATCTTTCCTCTAAATTAATGTCGCATTGAATTTTGTAATTACTAGGCTATTAGTGTGTACCATCAATGAATTGTAATCTTTGTTTAAAAAATTAATGAGTGACAATCAGTAGTGGGTTCTAAAACCCATTGCTACCGTTCGCGCGCACGCATGACGCTTCTGCGCATGCGCAGAAGCATCGTGGGCGGGTGGGCGGATCCTCCCGCCGCTACCAGTTCACAGAACCGGGACAAACCGGGAGCAACCCACCGCTGGTGACAATCCATTTTAAAGTGCTTTTGCATTATTGATACATGAGAATAGAATTCAATGATGGTTCAAATTGTGTAAGCCTTATACAGTTTGGAGGCAACAACTAGTTGAAACAGGGGAGTTGTAGTCCAGAACGTCTGAAGTACAAGTTACTGCCTACCATTGTTACAGTTGGACAATTATGGTGGGTAACTTAACTATCAAAATTAACTGACACTATTTTTGTAAACTGTCCTTGTTGACTTTTTGTATAATACTATGAGTAAAAAATAATTTGAATCTATTTGTTTAGGATGATATTCAGTGTCAAGGCCAACTTCTACAAGAATCCTCCTTCTCCTCCTCTTCCTCCTCTTCTTCCTCCTCCTCCTCCGCCTCCTCCTCCTTTCCCCCCACCAGAATTTTTTTTAAACTCTTCTCCAGGGGACATAATAGATAGCCGGGATGGTATTTTATAGGGATGTAATGGAAATGAAGAATTGTTTGACACTGAAAACCTTGCCTACAATCCAAAATATGCTGCCTGATTTGGAGTAATTCTTTTTTCCCATTGTATTTCCATAAGCTAGAGTTTCTCTTTATATCAAATAAATCAGGATTGTATATAAATGGTATAGTGGTTAAGGCATCATGCTAGAAGCCAAGAGACTGTGAGTTTGAGTTCTGCTTTAGGCACAAAGACTGACCTTGGGTCAGTCACTTTCCCTCAGCCCTACGAAGGAGGCAACGGCAAGTCACTTCTGAAAAACCTTGCCAAGAAAACTGTAGAGGCTTGTCCAGACAGCCTCTGAAAATTAGACATGATTAAATGGAAGGGAAAAAATGTTTTCCAGGATGAGGACTGTGTTTGGTCTTTGATTGACATATTGGGGATGAATTCCAACAAGAATGCAAATAGGATAAAAAAAATTAAATTGAATTAAGTAATATGGTAGTAATATGATTGCTTGTTGGCTGTTCTTAAAACATTAAGACTTGATTAGAACTTAGAAGACCTCCAGAATTCAAAGGTAGTAATCTAGACTAGGAATTTGAATGAATTGTGTATCGCTGTCAAAAAAAATATGGATGTGCCCACATAGTTGTTATGAGCCTTTATTAAAAGAATTACTTCCTACGTTTTTTAAATGTTCTTATGCTATATTCAGAAGTCATTTTAGCTATAACTTTGAAAGGACTTGGAGGGGTCAGTTGCACAGCTCTGATATAAGAAACCTGCCTTTCATTGTAACCAGTTCCTCTATGAGACTTCCATTTATATTTTATTTAGTAAACCTCTTGAGTAGACTAGAGGATAGTATAACCTTTGATTATTCAGGCTTGAAAGAAGATGTTAACATTCCTGATTCTCAGTAGTATCGTCTTACCATTCTATTTTGCTTCCACTTGAGTTTTAGTGTTCAGTAGAAACAGATGATTAATAGGCATGCAGGAATAAAAGATGTTTTTGGTTTTAAACAATAATCCTGCAACCGGAGCTTGCTGGAATTGAATTTCAGGAAAAGTCTGATCGAAATATGATATGTCGGCAATAACTTTAAAAGGTTATATGCGCCAGGCAACACTTTTACCTTCCAATGACATCATGACAGTTTTTAACCAAACGTAATAAGGAGGAATGTATACCTGAGGAGAATGAACAGGCTTTAATGTTAGTTTAGAATTTGGTTTATTCCCAGAATTTACCTGACAGTATTAAAACATATGAATATCATTTTATTTTAAAAATCAGCATTGTTTTATACTTTGATTGTAAAATGTCATGTCATAAAACTGCAAATTGTATGTTTTTGGCCAATGTAACAGTCATATAAAAAAAATTTCTTTCCTTCTTCCCTACTGTGCCCCCCCCACATCCCATGTATACATCCCATGAATTTGATCTCGAGGTGGATCTTCTGGTGGATCCCCAGGAAATAATGGGAAGAGTAGCAAATCCTGAAAAAGTCCAATTGAGAGGATCCGAGCCAAGTTTCTACTCTTTAGTGAAAGAAAATGGCTAATATTGTGAATTTGTAATATTTATTTTAAATTAAGAAAAAATACTATCACAGAGTTACATGTTATGCCTTCTGCATATATTGGAGTTTCACAAAAGTTAGTCAACTAATCTTTAAGAAATTATTGGGCTTTTCTTAGTCTAGGAGCAAACAAAAGAGTTGTGACAGCACAGTTGAGGGTAAAAAAACAGAAGAAAATAACACTACCTTTCCTAAATCATAATTGCTGAAATGGAGAATGCAGGGAAATGGGTTTTTTGTGTGAAAGGGTTGTGAAATAATATCAGTTTCAAGACACCTTGGGCTTAGAAATCGCAAGGCTTGATAGTTCCCAAGAGCTTAAAACCTGCCCAACTCAGTCATGGAGTTTACATAAAAGTTTTGTCTGATTTGCTGTCTTTCAGCTTTTGTTACTCTGTTGAATGGGGAGCAAGCTCAGAGTGCAATACGGCTATTTCACCAACATTCCCTCCGAGGAAAAGAAATATCACTGCAGCTTCAGCCAACCGATGCCCTGCTCTGCATTACCAATTTGCCCCCTTTCTATACGTTGCAAGAGTTTGAAGAGCTAGTGCGACCTTATGGGAATGTTGAGAGACACTTCTTGGTATACAGTGAAGTCACGGGCTATTCCAAGGGCTATGGTTTTGTGGAATACATGAAAAAGGATTCTGCAGCAAAGGCTAGGTTGGACCTTCTTGGAAAACCATTAGGTGAAAATGTCCTTTTTGCACAGTGGATGGATGCTAATCAAATAACTCCAGAACTCATACATTCAAAGTGCCTTTGTGTGGAAAACCTCCCTATAGACTATACTGGTGATGACCTCTTGCAAAATTTCTCAACTAATTATAAACCTGTGTTCTACCAAGTAAGTAAAATGCTTTTTCTTCAAAGTGAAAGCTGTCTTCATAGATGTTATGATTTAATGACGTAGCATGGACTTTTCCTTGATTTGCAGATTAATTTGGTCACATTAATGAGTAGTTATATATTTGTAGCTCTATGCAGTATTAATTAGATTTGACAATGATTGCCATCTATAAGTCACCTGGAAATTACATAAATGAATATCTCAACTAATATGTCATTGACATAATAGTAACTTATTTAAACCTATATAAAATTGCTATTCAACAGAAACTTTAGGAATTTTTAAAAATTAAATCTAGGAAAATCTAAAGTTCTGAGGGATGGAGGGATGGAGTTAGAGACCAGTCGTTGCAGGATGCCAAGATGTCTGACTGCCTTCGCAGTGTTTGTTGCTTTTTATACAGTTTTACAAGCAGCAAAAGGTAACAAAAAGCAACAGCGTTTTTATTGGTGAATTCTCCTCGCCAATCCTTAAGAACCTCCTGTTGATACAACCTAGATGAGATAATGTACCAGCCAGAGATAGTGTCCTTCTTCATCCAGGCAATATAAACGGGGTGAAATCATGTGAACTGGGTGAGATCATGTAGGTATTCGAGGCCTGTTTAAGGTAGGCAGTTTGCTGCACACAGCCTCTACATGACCTCTATCTCTACAATGGAGTAGGAAAAAAAGCTTCATTATATCAAAATATTACATTTGCAAAACTTGCATTTTATTTTGATTTTTTAAAATTTTAATATTTATTTTTAAATTTTTATTTTTGGCACTCACAACACTGTACAAAATTGTACAATGATGCCTTCTTCCTAAAAAGTTATTAATCCCTTTCTTAAGATACGGTAACAGAGTATGAATTTCCATTAAAAATATACTGGGAATCATAGCTGGAAGTTTTTCCATCCAAAATGAGTGATGGGAAATGCTAGATTAGAAAAACCAATAGTTTATGTCCATTTAAGGCAGTTCCTACACATAGCCAGGTTTCTCCCCCCCCCATTTAGACCATGTGATCTTTTCTCAGTTCTTCCAACAGAATAAAATTTTATTGCAGCTAGTACTATTTATTTTGTTAATAAATTATATGGTTAGGGACAAACAATTGGAATTGAAGGGATATAAATATTATTCTGTTAATTGCAGTTCAATATTAAGGGTTATCAAGTAACAAATCAAATCCCATTTATAAACAGGTTGGATGTGACCTGGCTTTCATTTACCAGAAAAAGCAATGCTATTTACTGTATAACCACTTGCAATACCACATAGTGTTCCATTACCATGACTCAGAAACTTTTCTTCAAAAACAATATAATGCAGAAGGGGGCTAAATGTTAAGCATAAGGAATCAAGACTAGACTACGACAGAAAACGTGAAATTAAGGGCCCTTTGGAGAAAAAAGAATAAGGAGCTTAATCATATCATAGAATAAACGAGTGCTGTCCAAAGAAACCGAATGCTTCACTGAAACCTAGGAAATTCAGGATAAATATGGAGAAGTGCGTCTTGAGCAGGATAAGTTAGAAATAGTGACATTCCTTGCTACCTTCTGGGAGAAAACTTCGTGGTATACGAAGCAGAACATCCAGCTTCAGCCACAATTTTGTTCCATACAGAATCAACCTTGTGAACTCTCAAACTTCCTCTTTCCGCTATGTATTCAAGATGGACAGTGATTAATACTTACTGTATATGTATTTATATGTTAGGGTGTAGGTATATACATATGTATGTATATAGCATATCTATATGTTGGTTATGTATGTGTACACTTTTGAGAGCAGGCAACAGAATTTCATTTTTAATGTGTGCCTGAGTCCCACAGAAAAAAATGACAATAAAAGTTATCGTATCTATTTACAATTACAAAGCATATGATAGAAATATTTGTGGGAGATAAGGTACTGATAGTTGCTAGTTTTAATGTTTATATCTTGCCTTCCAGAAATGGAGGGCAATGTACCTCTCGGTGCCAATTGTTGGGGAAAAGTGTAGAAAGATGTGCCTGCACTCATGTTCTGCTTGTGTTCTTTCCAGAGACATCTACTTGGCAACCGTGGGAACAAAATATTGGGCTAGATAGACTTACATGTGATCCAGCTGTCTTTGCTCTTCTTCTGGCATGTTGCAAAGATATTTATCGTAACTGTCCTTTCAGCTGCAGGCTGTGTTATTTCACAGTTGTTATTTTTCTAAACATTATTCTGATTTTGTTTATAGATAGTGTTTTTGTTCTGTGGCAGAATGTTATTATCTGAGGATATATTTTGCATTTTTCGCCAGTAATGTTTTACTTGTGAATCTATTTTGGAACAATCCTAGTGGCTGGCATTGTTTTCTAGGAACTTTCATCCACTTTGACAAGGTTTGCACAGGTGGATTATACCTATTTATGTTTTTATATTGTTCTAGAGAGAGTTTATAGGACAGAATGAACAGCTGCTACTTGTTTATCAAAGGGGAAAAGTTCTCGGTTGGCATGAAATGAGTACTGCCGAGCTCTATATTTCCTGTGGGGGTTGAGCGGATGAAGATTCTTTAAGACCTTTTGAAAGTGATGGATAAATAAATTGCTGTGACATTATCAATCATGGACTGGCAATATCAGTACAAATATTGACACTTTTCATTTTTCCTCCCGGCTGTTTTTATTAAGGATGTTTTAATTCTCTTGCTAAATACTGAAACAGGAGGGGGAAGCACACTTTTGAACAGTGGGAGTTGGGCGGCATACAAATTTAATAAATAATAATAATAACAATGTCTGCCTTTATTAATTTAATTACATAAAAACAATGCCATTCATACTTTCTTTGGAAACAGAATGGAACAGAAAAAATCCAAAAGAGGATTTGCACCTTCCATGAGGAAAAATTAGGTATAATTAAGTCTATATGTATGTTGCAAACATATTTATACATTTACACACAAATGATGGCTCTGTGGTTAAAGATGCTGAGCTTTTCAGCTGGAAAGCTGACAGTCCGGGTTCGAGACCCAAGCGCCGTGCAATGTGGTGAGCTCCTGTTACTTGCTCCAGCTCCTGCCCACCTAGCAGTTTGAAAGCATGCAAATGTGAATAGAAAAAAAGGTACAATTTCGAAGGGAAGGTAACTAACAGTGCCTCGGTGTATAGTCATGCTGGCCACATGACCATGGAAATGTCTTCGGGCAACGCTGGCTCCCTCAGCTAAGAAACAGAGACGAGCACCACTCCCTAGAGTCAGAACTGACTGGATAGGGAAAACCTTTACCTTTACTTTACAAGACATTATAACAGGATAAAGTACAGTCTTAGAGTCTGCTGTCCACATGCTGTCTGACAATAATGAGCAATTTCTCAAAAACCACGATCTTTTTTGTTGTGCTTTTTTTTATTATAAATGAACCTCAAAGAGCTTTCGGTTAGTCTTCTGTCGTTCTTTCTTAGATCGATCAGACTTTCTTCCAAGTGGAGGATTATGGGGCTGTTCAGGAATTGAACCTCCAAAGTGAGCATATTTAGCATCAAAGACTAGGGAGGGAGAGGAAATTGGGAGAATAAATATGCATGCCTTGCTTCTATGGTATTTCCACTCTTTCCTGTACATAGGGATGGGAGACACACTGAATTTCTAACTGTTTTCAAGTGTGGTGATGCCCAGTGAAAAAACGAAAGCATCAGCAAGGAGTAGTGAGGTGAATATGAAACGGGGAAAGCTACAGAAAGGGGGAAAAATGATGTGGGTATTACTCCCAATCATGGTCCTAGATGTTATTCTTTTTTCACTTTGAGAAAGATTTTCATTAATTGTATATGAATGCCTTAGACATAGAGAAAAGATGAAAGAGAACAGTGAGATTTACCTCCAGAGAACAGAAAGCGCAGTTGCAGCCTTATTGCAAATCAGTCTTTGACCAGGAGAAAAATTATCCTTATTCCTATATCTAAGAAAGAACAAGAAGTATGAGTAGCTCTTGCATTCTGAGTCTTCCCTCTGTTTCAAAAGGATACTAGTTTTCTTAATATTACTGTCTTATCAGCACATGCTGACTTTACTTAAGGGGGAGGGGCAGAAAAGGGAAGGACTGCAGTTATAGATTACCCAGAAGCTGGCCACATAACCTCACAGAAGTTAACTTGTTTTTACTGTCTTTTTTTCTCCAAAAAGCTGCACCTGCAATTTATTTGCTGTTGCTCTGCTTTACACTTCCACCCATCTGCTGTAACCAATAGGCAGGATACTTATGATATCCTGCCTATTGGTTACAGCAGTTACAGTTATCATATGATTCTGCTGCTTAACAAACCATAGAGCCTATAAGAATATCTATGGGACTGCTTACTCCAATAGTATCTGCCACTGATAAGATCAGGTAGAGTGGGGTCCCTTCAGTTCTCTTTATTCAAGGAATGCTACCCAGAGGTGGGCGTCACATACCGTAACAACCGGTTCGCCCAGCACCGGAAATGTGAGCGCATGGTGTCACAAAACACGGGAATTCAAATGTGCATGCCGTCCGCGCATGCATGCAGCGTCACAAAACAAGGGAATTCGCACACACGCGCCATCCACACATGCGTGTGGCATCAATCAACACAGCGATATAGGATGGGATTGCGCCTGGGAGGGCGGGGGGGCGGGGGCGGGCCTACCCGCAGGTCGCAACTACTGGTTCGCCCGAACCGGTCCGAACCGGCAGCAGCCCACCGCTGATGCTACCTCCAGGGACTCAGAGAAACAAGCATTCTCAATTGCCTTCTCACCTTCTTTGGAAGAGGACTCTTTCCAGATATCAGAATGGCCTTTTTCCTGTTGGTTTTTCTAGAGGCCATTAAAATGTGGTTATTCCATTAGACCTTGGAGGTTTGAAAATTGTGATCTTTCTGGCTGCAGAAGGTTTCCTTTTTGGCTGACTGAACTGATTAACTTGTTTAAGGTTCTCAATATGTATGTATTTATTAGCCGGCTTTGTTTTAATGGTATTGTTTTGGGCTTTTATCATTTTCAGTCAGGTGTCCTTCTGCACTTCTCTTAAAAGAATAAAAGCATTCGTCTCATTATTTCAGGGTGCAGATTCCTAAAAATTCCTTAATTGTAATGATAAACTCCCTCTTCACCTACCGTATCTCCAAACCAGTGTGGAGAAGGGGAAGAGAAGAAATGGATGGTGAGCACGTAAGGAGGTCCTGTCCACATTGCCGTCTTGAGAATGATGGCCTAAGATAAATTGGAATATATGTAACTCAAAGTCATTTGTAATTGGAATGGTCTATAAGCCCAGAAAAAAATGAGAACACAAATATTAAAGTACTTGGTCATCTGTGTTCATTTCAAAGTTCATAAAACAAATGCAACTGAGGCTGATCTTAAAAAGATTGACATGATCACTCAGTGGTGCATCCAGGCACCACCTCCAGTGAAACATTTGCTCTATATAGATTTATTGTGCTCTGGCAAGATAAATTATCTTCCCTACTGAATTCAAACATATTTTATTATTTGAGTATTTCGATTCTGGTAACTGTTGGGGAGATACTTCTATTGTAATGCTACAAAAGAAACAAACAAAACCTATACCTTGCACAAAAACATGTGTAGATATTAAAACTAATCAAGTAAAATTTAATTGCATTTCATGCTTTTAAATAAGAAAGTGTGTCAATACAATTACGTTTAAAAGTCAGTATGAATTTCGTAGTAAGAATAAAATTTCAAGGAAATATATGCTCATGATTACAAAGTTGTTCCTAATTCTGTTTCTTCGTGCTCCATAACTACCACACAAAAAATTATAGCTCGGGTTATTCAGTATCTATTGTTTTTATTTATATTTTATTATATTTAGTACTTATTGGGGGTGAATATCAGCAGATATTTGTGTATTAGATTAACTTTGAATCGAGGAAGGATCTGCATGTTAATTTATCTCATCCAAGACATACAGGTTACACAGTTGGAATAATGTAATGGTTTTTGGAGCAGCTGAAACAGAACAGATAGATCTCTTTTCATGGTGTTGTGAAATGTCCTTCCAGCTTGCTCAGGATGAAGACAGCTCTGTTGGTGGCTTTGCAGTAATTGAGTATGAGACAGCAGAACAAACAGAGGAAGTGCAGGAAAGCACAGATGGTTTGACTATCAACGAAAAAAGAGTCCACGTGTCTTATTGTGCTCCTGGAGCTCCTGGCCGTAGTACTCTTGCTACACTTATAGCAGCACAACGAATGGTAAAAAAGCTTGTACTGTAAAAGCAAACACAGAACATTTATTGCATTAATTGTATATTGTGTAGCCCAAAGTTAATGGATCTGTGATTCAGGTTTTGTTTCCATGCAGACTTGTGACTTTTCTCTGTTTGATGGTCTCTGTGCATGTAAGATTTGCTCTGTGTATGCATTACATTATTTTCTTTTATTTTATCAGTTTCTTCTGAGTCAGATCTATGAACTGGTCCTGCACATTGAGTGAAAGGCAAAATATCCTGACAATGTTTGCCTTTCTGGTCTGGGTTTAGCTGCAGTTATCATTATACTTTGTCCATATGATTTTATTTATTTATTAAATTTTTATGCTACCCAGAATCACTTTAGATAGATGGGTGGCATATAAATTTAATAAAAATAAATAAACATGAGATCCAATTTGGTGTAGTGATTAAGGCAGAGTAGAGCAGAAAAATCGCTTCCTGCAATCTGGACTCTTTGCTCTTCTTAATGCTCTTCAAGATGTGTTGACCTTCTTTGAATATATATATATATATTCCTTTTCTTTTTCTTACTAATGCCATGACTTTAAATTTCTCCCTATTAAATGCCATTGTTATTTGTTTTTGTCTACTGTTCTACCCTGTATTTTTGAATTCTTTCTCTCTACCGACAAGTATTAGCCAATCCTAGCTTTGCATCATCTGCAAATTTGATAAGCATTCCTTCAACTCTCTCATCCATATTGTTTATAAAAAACATCAAACAGTACTGGGCCCAGGTCAGAGTCCTTTGGAACCCCAATTCAAGATGTTCTCCAAGTAAATGTGCTATTTATAACTATCATTTGACTACAATCATTGAGCCAATTGTAGATCCATCTAATCACAAACCGATATTTGTCCATTTTGTTGGTAAGGATCCTACAAAAAACTTTGTGAAAAGCCTTGCAAAAGTCAAGATATATTATACCCAGAACATTGCTCTGATCAACCAATATAAGGAGAGGCAACTTAGTCTTGCAAGACTCCTGTTAATAAATGCCAATATTATGCTCCCAGGTCCAGGTTCTGTTTCTTCCCTTTTCTGAAAATAAGGAAGGTTAGCCCTTCTCTAGTCTTCTAGGATCTTGCCTTTCTCCAGGATTTTGCAAACATTACAGAGAGTGGTTCTGCAATTAGCCATGTCAGTCTTACGTCTTCTTTCCCCCCAAAACCTGTTCGTGTAATGAAATGTTGAAACTTGAAAGGTTCAAGGATTCTATAAAGTTTCATCTATCCTAAGATTATTATTTTTTTGCCACTGCTGCAGGGGTGGGTTCTAACTTACTTCACCGCTGGTTCGCTTCCTCCCATGCCACGTGGCCGCGCCGTGCGGGCGCACGCATGCGCATGCGCAGTGCTGAAAATTCGCAAAAAAATAAAAAAAAGCCAAAAACAAGATGGCGGCGCATGCACAGTGCCGGGGACTCGGCTTCTGCACATGCGCAGAAGGAAAAAAAAAAAGGCAAAAAATTCCCCCCAAAAAAAATTCCAAAAAAAAGATGGTGGCGTCCACAGGCTGGCACCGACAGAACCGGCTCCGTGACGTCACCAGCGGTTTGCTACCGGTTCTATAGAACCGGTGCGAACCGGGAGGAACCCACCTCTGCACTGCTGATTTTGGATTTTTTCATTGCTATTTTGTGCTGTTTATGCACAATAAAACCACTTGAAATGAATAGATATTAATAGCCTTCTTTTATTGTGAAATTCAATTTCTTTTTAATTTCTCCTTTATTCAAGATGAAAAACAATCAAAAAGGGTTACTTCCAGAACCAAATGCTGTGCAAATCATGAAAAGTTTAAATACTCCAGCCATGTTGCAGATGTTGTTACGGCATCAGATGCATGGATGTGCTAATAAACTTGGTAAGGTTTGATAATATGTGCTCTGAAATAATTTAGAATTTCCATTGTACATTAATTTCATAAAACAACAGCATTGGGTGGGAAGGAACCAGAGCAATTACACACCTTTTTTCTTTTTCCATTTTTTTAAAAATGTACACTGTGTGCACAATTATTAGGCAAGCTGTATTTTGGAGGATTAATTTTATTATTGAACAACTACTGTGCTCTCGGTCAATCCAAAATGTTAATAAACCTCAAACCTGAATATTTAAGAAAGTAAAAGTGAGGTTATGGCTTTCTTAGGAGAATATCTATGTGTGCACAATTATTGGGCAACTATTAGTGTGCAGAATTATTATGCAACTAAATGAAAAATGAAAATTTTCCCATCTCACTCATTTATTTTCATCTGTTAAAGTGAGAATAATAAACAAACAACTCAAAATTTACAAATAAACATTTCTGACAGTTCAAAATAACAATCAGTGACCAATATAGCCACCCTTTTTTTCAATAACAGTCATAAGCCTTCCATTCATAGAGTCTTGTCAGTTTCTTGATCTGTTGACTATCAACTTTTTGTGCAGCAGCAACCACAGCCTCCCAGACACTCTTCAGAGAGGTGTAATTTTTTTCTCAACACATTTCTTACAGCCCTGTTGACTATTTGCAACAAAACATTTTATGGTTCTGTGATACCCCAATATCTTAGAAATTTCAAGAGTGCTGCATCCCCCTGAAAGACTTATTACAATTTTTGATTTTTCAGAGTCAGTTAAATCTCTTTTTTAGCCCATTTTGCCTGAGGAAAAGAAGCTGCCTAATAATTATGCACACCTTGATATAGATGTGCATAATTATATCTCCTTAGGCCACACCCTCTCTCATTACACAAATACACATCACCTGATATGCTTATATCCACTAAGCATTCAAGTTTATACAGCTTGCAGGTGGAAAATATCATGACAATGATGATATGGTCAAAATACTCACTTGCCTAATAATTGTACACACGGTGTATATATTTAGCACTGATCTCAAATAATTTGAAGTTTCAGAGTGCATTCCCACTGACTGAGGGTGGAAAACCTGAACTCATCTCAGATGATATTGAAGGATTTACAGGGGACTTCAGATGAAATATAGGCAGACCTGAGCCCTGGTTTTTTGCTCTAAAGAAGGAGTGAACATCCTTTGTTTCATAGAGGCACCCTACTAAAGCTTCCTGCAAAAGCTGTGTGAATCTCTGAGTTGTTCCTGTATCGGAATAAGAAACTATACAGAAATAATACACTTTTACAAAGTTTGAAAATTAAAAATGAAGCTGTCAGTCAGGCCTTAGAAATTAGCTATACAGGGACAGAAGATAAATTATCACATATTTTGCTGAAGCTATAAATATGAGCAAAGCTTGCATAATTCACTTTTTTGTTTCAGTTTTTTTTAAAAAGCTTTTTTGCTTCCTTGGGGAGGGAGGGAAGCAATAAATAGTACATAATTATATCCATCTCTCCAGCTTTTAATATGTATATCTTTGAAGATTTGGGAATATAGGAAAAGATGATACCTTATCTCCCTGGCAAAAGCCAAACCTAAATTATACCAAAGTTTCTTATAAAACTCTGTACATTATTTCAGCATTATTGTGTACATGAATTTTGTACTGCCGTAGAAGCAATGAGGATGGTTTCCATGTCACCTAAGAGAAATTATAGTGCCATCTTAGACAAAAACAGAAGCAACTCTTCTGAAGCTCAGTTATTTACATGTCTGATTATACAGAATTATTGCAAAAGATAAGCCCTTTAAAATAATGTTTAGCTATTCATATGTTATCTTAACATAGGTATTATAAGTAAATTTATGATAAATCTGGTTATATTTTTTTTCCTAAAATAGTCCTAGGAGCTCCCATGAATGTGCCTCACCTTGTAAATCCATCAGTCGGTCCAGCTTTTTTGCATTTGAATAAAATTCATCAGGTATGTTTATAGATAACATATATTGGTGAAGCAGATGTGTGATAAGAGTTAGAATTTTAGTGTATTATCATAATAGCAATAGGTAATTAGGATGCTCCAATATGGAATGCTAAATTATTACAGTATTTAGCTTGACTTCTTAATTGAAATCTGTTTTATGTATTCTGAAATTTAATTTCTAGAATTTGCTCGCTAGAGAGCAAAGAGATAAAACATGATCTTGATTTTCTTATTAAAGTAAAAAATATAAGAAACATCTATTTTCTGGATAACATCTATTTTCTATGTAGAATAATAAATAACTAGAGCCAGTTTGGTCTAGTGACTAAGGTACCAGGGTAGACATTGGGAGAGTGTGAGTTTGAGTCCTGCCTTAGCCATGAAAGCAGCTGGGTGACTTTGGGCCAGTCACTGTCTCTCAGCCTAACCCACCTCTTTGTTGTTAGTTGCGAAGTCATGTCCGAGCCATCACGACCCCATGGACAACGTTCCTCCAGGTCTTCCTGTTCTCTACCATCCTCTAGAGTCCATTTAAGCTCACGCCTACTGCTTCAGTGACTCCATCCAGCCACCTCATTCTCTGTCATTCCCTTCTTCTTTTGCCCTCAGTCTTTCCCAGCATTAGGCTCTTCTCCAGTGAGTCCTTCCTTCTCATTTGGTGGCCAAAGTATTTCAGTTTCATCTTCAGGATCTGGCCTTCTAAAGAGAAATCAGGGTTGATCTCCTCTAGGACTGACCGGTTTGATCGCCTCACAAGGTTATTATTGTGGAGAAAATAGGAGGAAAAAGGAGTGTTGAATATGTTTGCTGCCTTAAGTTATTTGTAAAAATAATAAAGGTGGGATACAGATACATACATACAAACAAACAAACAAAAATAAACTTATTTTCAAGTTTATATAGTGACATAGTACATAATGTACTTAATAATGTAGAGCAGAGGTGTCAAACTCACGTCACGTCGTCGTCACGTGATGTATTGGGACTTTTCCCCCCTTTGCTAAACTGGGCATGGGAGTGGCCAGCGTGTGACGCATCCAGCCCGCGAGCCGGGAGTTTGACAGCCCTGATGTAGAGGATATCTTTCCTTAATCTCAATAGACTGCATGTAGTACTACCCCAAAGTTTGTCTTGCTGAATTTTGGCAGTAAAGTAGTTTTCTTCTAGCATCATCTTTTGGAGATTAAAAATTTCAAAAAAAGGTGGGAGGGGGGAGAGAGAATGGGATTCAAAGGACTCTGGGAAATGAAATGTTTCCCATGTAATCAAACCTTAGATCCATTGAAAAGAACAAAAAGCTTTTGTCCTGCCACTTCTTGTAATGTCAAAGCACCAGAAAGCTACTAGGAGGCTACTAGTTGGAAGTTGCAGTCTCTGACATATAAGAAGTTGTGCTGGTTTAAACTTTATAAAACAGGGATTTCTTTGATTATTTTAAAATAATGGTTTGAATCTTTTGTTTGTTAAGTTGCATATATTTGGGAATAGATAGTGTAGCTAGCTTAAAAAGTAGTTCCTCTCAAATTAGGCCCTTGTTGTTTTCTTAGCAATACAGGTAGACCTTGACGTACGACCACAATTGAACCCAAAATTTCCATTACGAAGCAAGGCCATTGTTTAAGTGAGTTGTGCCTCATTTTATAACTTTTTTTGGCACAGTTATTAAGCGCATCACTGTTGGTGTTTGAGTGAATCATGCAATTGTTAAGTGAATCTGGTTTCGCCTATTGACTTTGCTTGTTGGAAATAATGCAACTGTCATAAATACATGCAGAATCATGTGATCACATGACCATGGGGATGCTGCAATGGTCATAAGTGTAAAAAACGGTCACAAGTCACTTTTTTCGGACCATTATAACTTTGAATGGTCACTAAATGAATGGTTGTAAGTCGAGGACTACCTGTAATACAGAAGTGGTTTGCATGGCCACCTTCTGGTTGATTTTCTCAACTGCCCAGTCTAGCTTACAGATCTGATATTTACTGGTAGTCTGCCATCTAAATAAAAACTAGGACTAACCCTATTTAACTTCTTATCATGGACAAGATCAGTCAACTGCTGCCACTTGTTGAAAAACAACTAGTTTTAATGTTCAGTTATTTACATTTATAACCATCCTTTGAAATAGGAAGGCACATCTGTAATATTACTTCTTCCTAATATTGGAAAATAACCAAGATCAAATTTGTAGTGGAAAACTAAAACAGCATAATGTGATTGTTTCCATTAAGAGGAATGTGTTTACATATTTTTTTTTAAACTTCACTTAGAGATTACATATTACATAGCAATAGCAATAGCACTTAGACTTATATACCATTCCACAGTGCTTTAGAGCCCTCTCTAAGCAGTTTACAGAGTCAGCATATTTCCCCCAACAATCTGGGTCCTCATTTTATCAACCTTGGAAGGATGGAAGGCTGAGTCAATCTTGAGCCGGTGAGAATCAAACTGCTGGCAGTCGCCTGGCAGTTGGCAGAATTAGCTCACAATACTGCATTCCAACCACTGTGCCACCACGGCTCCTACATTTTACCATCTTTTAGAAGAATAAAATGAAAAATAGGGGTATGTGTACTAGTTCTCAGAAGGAAAATTTAGTAGCTATCTCAAAGAGATATGCAGTGACCTATATCAGTAGTTGTCATTTCACAAATATGTGATACATCTTTATTGTTGAAAGGAATTCTGAATTTTGAAGATTGAATCATATAGTTGGTGAAATATATATGAAATGAATTTTTACCTTTATCTCTTTCTGTTGTTTGGAATAATATTTGTTTCATATGTATGTAATTCATACATAATTCTATTCCTTTCAATCTTACAGGGTCCTGTTTTTGGAAATGCATCAAATTTGTTGCTACAAAATTTATCGCATCTACATATGGCACCACTATCAAAGATTGAGAATATACAACCTAATAGTGTGAGTTAAACAGGCTTGTAATTATAATTTAGGCCAAACTCCTGGATAAAATGAAGAATGGAAATATCTTCTAATTCATATTTTTGTTTGTAATAGTAGCAGTAGTATTATTTCCTTTTTTTTTTTGTCTTCTGTTATCAGCTAATATGGTAAAACAGTGTGTGCATTGGAAATCTTTGGAACAATTTTAATCAAATACATTTTAAAAAGTAATCTATAACCTTTTTTCTTTGTAGAAACCAAGTTTGCTTGGAGAGCCTCCAGGTATGTTGCTTCAAACAATGTTAGGAATGGGGCCTTTACCACAAGTAGCCACGGACATGGGGAGTCAAGGAGAACCATGCAAGTGACATTTTGTTTCCTATTATAGTAGCAGAAATTCATTTTGACAATATAGTAATCCTCGCTTACTGACAGCCTCATTTAGCAACCATTTAAAGTTACAACATTATAAAAAAATGCTCATATTTACAACTGTCACAGCACTCGATGGTCATGTAATAATTTTAGTGACCCAATTTTAGGGGCATAATTCAATATTAAATATTTTAATAGCCAGATATGTGAGTTAATTATTTTTGCCCAGTGTCAGAAACAGTGGCTCTAACTTTATACTTTATACATTTATTCAATTTGTATAGCCACCCATCTCAAACCAGTGACTCTGGGTGGTGAACAATCATAAAAACGTTTTAAATCATTAAAACATAATACAAAATACAAAATTACAATTACAATTATATTGTGTGCACTACATTTGCACACTATATTGTGCCCTCTTATTTATATTTATTTAAAAGTTGCAATGTGTTTAGTAGACTTTCTGTCAGATAAGTATCCCTTAGTGTTGCAGCCTGCTGCAGAAATGTTAGACTTAAAATAAAATCTTTTTATTTTATATTTTTCCCTTCAGAGATAACAGAAGTTTAAAACTATTATAGTATTCTTTAAAATATAGTTATCATTAACAGTATTTCAAGAAACAAATGGTATATGGATGTCATTTATTAATTAGTGATCAAACTAAATATTATTGTACATCTCAAAGAGATCAACATTGGTTGTTTCGGACATAGAAAAATAAGATGACTGCTATCATCTAGAATTCCATTCTTAGGGCAAATTACATGCAGAATTTTCTTCAAAAATTGGTGTATAAAAGGTGAACAATATGGTGTGCACATGTATTCAATAGGCTTGTACAGTATGTAGTAAGTAAGTACCGTGTTTCCCCGAAAATAAGACCCTGTCTTATATTTTTTTGAACCCTGAAATAAGCGCTTCGCCTTATTGCCATGCACTAAAAAGCCCGATTGGGCTTATTATCAGGGGATGTCTTATTTGGGGGGAAACAAGGTATATGTCAATAATTTGTTGCAAATATCAACGTGAACCTTAGTGCTTTTCATGTAGTAAACCAGTGTTCTGTTCTATAACAGTTTTTTCTATTTATGGCTGATTCTACAGTATCTCATCAGACTCCAGCTCCAACTGCGGTGGCAGCAGGGATGGGCTTACTGCCATTCTTCCCAAACCAGCATGTAACTGGGCAAGCAGTGCCAAGGCAAACTAACACCCAAGAGAAGTTGCCATCTTCACTGGGACTGCCAGAAGGCACTGGCTCTGCATCTCAAGCATATCTGCAGAGCTTAACAAATGTTGCTGCAGGAGGCCTTCAGGGAGGACAACTCCAGCAACAGAGCCAGCCAAAGAATACTGACTCAAGCATTGGTGTAAGGAAACTGGATTCAGCTCTCTCTTTTTTTTCTTTCTCTCTTGTACTTAACATTCATTAGTGTTGAGCCAGTGAGACGTTTTACAATTGTTTTATCAGCGTTCAAATCTTAATTGCAAAAAGTATTTTCAAACAGATTATTACTTCTAAATTACAGTGAAAGACTAATGGCTCTTATTAAAATGTAGAAATGTAATGAAATTTGTTTACTGTCATTTGCATTTAATTGCTCTATTTGCATTAAGTATAGTTAAATATCAGGAAGATGAGATTTGCCTATCATGCTAAGCCATAATGGGATTATGGTTTGCAAACCATATGTCTTGAATGCAATTGAAAAAAGTCAGTTAAAGTTTACTCAATCTACCTTAGTGAAATAAGCCATGACCTAGCATGACACCTAATGCAACCAGGTTTATTGCAGTTGATCTGAAGGAGAGTTCCCTCTTAAACCAAAATTTGAAACCTGAACAGCTTTATTTATGGCAGGATTGATTTAAGATTATCCTTATAAGGATAGAAATTTCTTTGTGTTTATCTTTAAACTGATATAATCCCAATAATGTAGGGCTTGTAAATATATTTTAAATCATGGTTCATCATTTTTTAAACTTATATACATATTTTGTATGTATGTGATTTGCAAGGTAACTGCTGAATAATATGTCTATATTTCACTGACAAAATTGTAAACAGACCTGTGAAATTTTTCATTCTGCTTCTGTCTTCATTTTCAAGAAACATTTTCTGAGATAAAAAAGGCACTCACGGTTTTCATCAATTTAGGACAGGTATGATAGGCTTCATCGCGTCATCATGTCGTCGTCACGTGACGTATTGCAACTTTTTCCCCCTTCGCTAAACCGGGGGTGGGTGTGGCTAGCACGAGATGCATTCAGCCTGCAGGCCGCGAGTTTGACACCCCTGATTTAGAGAATATTCATTCAAAAATACACACTTTTTTAAAATGTGGTTTTACTTTTGTTTCATACTAATAGCTGTGCATTCCTTTTTTCCTTCTCTCTTATGTTTTCGACACACAAACATAATATTTATTATATTCATCTACACAATTTTCTATAAACAGTGTAATAATATGCATTTTGAGTGGAGTAGTTCCTACTTCCAAATTAATATTTTCAATTGCAGTTTCTGCCTTTTTAGCCTAAGTACCCAGAATCTCTCTCATTTCATACATCAAATTGTCCATTTCCTAAGGACACTCTGCCCAACCTGCTAGGAGGGAATCTATTCTGAATGGATAAGTGCACAATTCCCTCTTCCTTCCTAAAACTAGTTTTTCTCCTGTTCACATAATGTTTGATGCTAATCTGGAATTTATTAACATTATTAAAATAGACATTATGCAAAAGAGACAATCAACCAGCCCAAAAGAGGAAAAAGACTCCAGCACCCCTCCACCTGAAATCAGCACTCAAATCAGCATAGATTAACTCCAAAGTTAACTTCAGACCAACAGTCAAGTAAGCAATACCCCAATCAAGAAACTGCCAAAGAGCCATCAGTAAACAGCCCAACCAAAGAATCTCTTAAGACCGCCCTCACCCACACAGGCAAGACACCAGAATATAAACTGACATCTAACAGCACTCCTTACTAGCACTGATGATGTTAACCTAGTTTGGGTAACGAAACGTCTGCAAGAAAACAAGCAAGCTCAGAGAGCACCAGGGATCCCTCAGTTTATTAAAAGTTTGGAGCAAATTCTAAAACATGACAATCTTCTGGCTCATATGGAATCTTTTAGGTTAGTACCAATAGTAACCGGCGCCTTGGGTACAATCCCCAAAACATCTGGAGCACCACTTGAACAGCATCAACATTGACAGAACTACCATCAGTCAATTACAAAAGGCAACTTTATTTGGAAGAGTTTATATCCTGCACAAATAATTTTAGCACCATCTCGCAACATCTCCCTATCCTGCAATGAACTCAACAGGTGGATAAAAATGCCAATTCCAGTCTAAACATCTGACTGTGCGATGAACCATAGACTTCCTCAATATCTGGAAATACTGAATTTATCAGACCTGAATACCACAATTTTACAAAAAAAGCAAACAAACCACCCTGCTTGGAACTGGCTATATTTTTAGATGCTACCTTAATAATTCTTAGGCCCTTGGTTAGGACTTGAATTGTTAAGTTTTAACCAGTCTTAGACTGTAAATCTAACTGTAGATTACCCTTACATAATTTATTATTAAATTATTATTGGGAAGAACTTGATGCATATGAAGAGCCACCCCAATTAAAGAACTAGCAGCTGTGACTCCATGTTGTGAACAGATAGTAATTTATTAATCTGCCCAGATCTCAATGGCTCTAGGTGACAATCAATCAAACAAAAAAAATACAATCAAATCAATAAAACATAAAAAAAATAAAGATAAAAGATGGCATATACACGCCCATACAAACATACATGCTGTAATAAAGCAGGAGGACTATTCAAACATTTTTTGTTTCTTTCAACAAATACTCATTCTTTACAGCAGACATGCTGCTGCCAGCATTTGTATCTTTTAAAATGTCCATTTTGGTTCAGCTGAACTTCAGTTCAGACTCCCATGCCATGATGTGTTTGTTTTGTACACACCTCTATTTTACAGTATTGCATCATTATTATTTTTTGCAACAGCAGCAGTTATTCTCTTATATCAATTTTTCCTATCTTATTTTACTTAGCAAACTTTTAAATACTTTCCATTATCATAATTTCACACAGCTTTTGTAATGTAAGCTGTTTCAGGCAGCTTCCATTTCCTCTTTCCTATTCTGCTTTTTTTTAATGTGACGTGACTTAACCTTAGTATCATATCAAATTTGTGTATAGTTAATATACTTCCCTGTTTTCCTTTTAGTAGTTTGGTGGACAAAGATCTGTCTCCTAGCCCAGGGGTCTCCAACCTTGGCAACTTTAAGACTTGTGGACTTCAACTCCCAGAGTTCTTCACTGGCTGAGGAACTCTGGGAGTTGAAGTCCACAAGTCTTAAAGTTGCCAAGGTTGGAGACCCCTGTCCTAGCCTATAGGTTAACTGGCTAATCTGGTTTTACCAGTCTGGTTTAAGGTTGTTTAATGTAAAGATGATTATATAGTCATTCATTCTGCCTTTAAGAAGGAAGGATTATATTCCGTATTGGCTCCAAGACTAGTTTCCTTCAGTTGAAAATATCCAGCTTGCTATTCAGTAGAACAGAAAAGAATGCTACATTTTTGTTGTCTAAAAGGAAGAGACATTCGTTGATTGTTGCATACCAACAATTCAGCTTGAAAGAGAGTTTGCCCTTCTGGCTTTCAAGCTTTTAAAGTTTGACGAAGACGGGGGGGGGGGGATCACAAAAATCCAACAGGCATTTATATTATGTGAGTATAGCCAAAACAGTGTCATGGTTTTTCTATATATGCTTTACTTTTGTTTGTCTTTTATTTATATCTCAGCTACATAAGCAAGAGCTTGAACAATACATATAATAACTTTATAGCACAGATAAGGATTGTGTGTGTGTCTGAAGTGGTAATTATTGTGTTGTCCTTTAAAAAGAGTGCATAAATGTATAGATAAATAAATAAGAGTTAAAAATTGTAATGACACTTCTAGTTAGTAACGTGAGAAGTTTTCTAATGGAAAATCACTTTGTACTTCAGCTGCAGTTATGTGATGAAATATATCTATTTTATAGAGTTGTTCCAAAAATCAAACCTCTCTACTTGGAGAACCTCCTAAGGAAATACACCTCAGCACAAATCCCTACTTGAACTTGGCAAGTGTTCTGCCTTCTGTGTGTCTTTCAGGTAAGCAGGGAGGGGCCAAAGAGATTATAATATTTGCAGATAATACAGTTATATCGTTTGGTATAATTTAAATCTAGAACTTGCCTTTAAGAAGAGTTTACAATAAAAAGATCTGCTGTTGTTTCTGTTGCTGCTGATTATTATACAATCCACTGTGGGATAGCAATAGCAGTAGCACTTAGTTATATACCGCTTCACAGTGCTTTACAGCCCTCTCTAAGCGGTTTACAGAGTCAGCATATTGCCCCCAACATTCTGGGTCCTCATTTTACCCAGCTCACAAGGATGGAAGGCTGAGTCAACCTTGAGCCTGGTGAGATTTGTACTGCCGAACTACAGCCAGCAGTCAGCAGAAGTAGCCTGCAGTACTGCACTCTTAACCACTGTGCCACCATGGCTCATTAAGGATGGTTTCTTATTGAAGAGCATGGATCATAATCTACCATATATGTCCAGTGTCGGGTTGGCAGATGTCTGTTTTACAATTCCTAGAATAGGACTGAGAGAGTGTAGCTAAGATTAAGTCCTTTAAATTACAGTGGTACCTCGATACTCATTGTTAATTGGTTCCAGGAGGCTCAATGAGTACTAAAAAATGATGTGCACCAAACAAACCACGTGATTGACCACGTGACCCTTTGTTCACTTCCTGTCTGTTCCTTTTCCTATGTCAGCAACCTTTCCAACCTGGCCGACATCCTGTCCTCCCTCTCTTGCACTATCACCCTTTTCCTTTTACAGCAATCTTCCCGGCATGGCTGACTTCATGTCCATTCCCCACAGCTGTCCCCCTTTTCTAATCATACCAAACAAACAATGAATACTGGGACAACATTTTTGCTTCAAAATGCATCGAATACCAAATTTGACAAGTTTTGAAGCAGCCAAGTACCAAGGTATCACTGTATGCTAAATAGTGCCTTAGTTTATTTTGTTTTCAAAAGAATAGCTCTATGAATTTGTTTAATATTGTACTGTGTACATGTAGAAATTGTGTACCACTCTAACGGCCTTTGGGGGAAGGTTTAAAACTACTTATATCTTGTTATAATTATTAATAAATTATAATTTCTTCTTTTAGGAGCAGTCCCCAACAAAGCTAATAATACTAAGCCACAATCTGTAGCTGCAAGTAATTCAGTCAACAGTGTAAATGCTCAGGGAAACACACCACAGCATGCAGTGGAAAACTCTTTTAACTACTCACGACAATATAGCGATTACACACAGGTATGTGAGAGATATATAATGTCACTGCAGCTGGTGACAATGCACTCTTCTATGAAGGCTAGCATTAGTTCTCCAGACTGATGATAATTGAGAACCATCAATCAGCAAGGTTTGCAGAACAAGTCAGATTCCCAGTGCTAAGGACTGGAATACAAGTAAATAGTGATATTGTTGTCCTGAGGAAAACACATACTGTAACCATATGGTACTAAGATTCAAGAGAGTTCTGATAGTGGATTCATGCAAATAAGAAATGAAATGACCTGCAAATTAGAGGTCATACTTGGTATAGTGTACCTATTTCTATTAGTTGTCAAGAGCTATTAGCTGTTAATTTAACAGCACAGTAGGATGTATAGAAGAAGAAACAAAGCGTGCAGGTAATTTATACAGATTCGGAATCCCATTGCCAACAGCCATTAGAAACTCTATTGTACGATTTAGAAGCACAAAGAGGCAGATGGTCTTCAAGTGGTGTGGTACTACTGTTAGCACCCCTGGAATCAGCTCCAGAGCTACAACCATCATTGCTTCTACAAGAATTTTCTGTCACTGATGTGTAATATAGCTGTGGCATGCATAAGAACATTGGTAAATGGAGCTGATTTGGCGGGATGATATTTGAAATTATCTTCTAATCCCAAGAGAAACCCAGGGAAGGCACACTCTTATTTAACCTAGGCCACTGATTTCAGATTCTGGATATTTTAAATTTGTTGGGGAGCCTTCTCCTTTGACCTATGAGCTAGCCAAGATTCCCAAACCACCTCTCAAACACACAACAGGTATTTGTATTATGTGGTATTAATAAAAAAGCACAAATTACTGACACTATAACATGCCGCTTAGGGAAAACCTGCTATAATGAATCAAATAGAACATTGTATTAAGCACCAATTTTAATACAGGATAAAAAAGGCATAACATTAACCATAAAAACAGATCAAGCAAACTCTTTCTTAATGGAAAAGTTGTTTGTTTTTTCCTCATTCAATAGGATCTGGTTCTCAGAGACCTCTTGGATAAATCCCTGAAGTTTTCTTGGCAAGATTTTTCAGAAGTGATTTGCCATTGCCTCCTTTCTGGGCTGAGAGATAGAGACTGGCCCACAGACACCAAGGCAGGACTAGAAAGCATGGTCCCCCGACTTCTAATCTTAACCACTATACTGTACTGTAAATTGAAGCTAGTACTCTCTAGTTAGCAAAGCCCCAAGAGAATGGCCTGCAAATAACCTGGCAGACTTGAAAGTTATTTTGGAAGTTTGATATCATTTGGCAAAAAAAGAATTTGTGGCTACAGTTCAGAGGTGGGTTCCTACCGGTTCGGACCGGTTCTATAGAACCGTTAGTAACATGGTGGCCTGGGTCGCTGGAACTGGCAGCGACCCAGGCTTGCCACGCCCCCGAGCCGATTCTCTCAGTGGCGCCATAGGCGCCGCCATCTTGTTTTTTGCTTCTGCGCATGTGCAGAAGCTTTTTTTTAAGTACTGTGCATGTGCGAAGCCTGCTTGCGCGAAGTGCGCTTGCGTGAAGCGTCCCTTAGCGAACCAGTAGTATCTGAATCCAGAACCCACCCCTCCTACAGTTTGATTATATATTGTTTTATATGAAATGTAATTTAAATATTGCTTTTTGCTTTAAATGAAACAAGACTGAAGTTATAAAAATTGGAGTAGCTGATTTGCAAAACTTGGTGTCAAACAATTGGCAAAATAATAATTATGAAAAAAAATTAAAAAATGCTTTTGCCTTTTGTAGGATTCAGTCCAGCAGTGGTATCAGCAGTATGCTCAGGCATACCATAGCATTCAAACTAAAGTAGGAGACTTAGAAAACAGTGGCTCAGACGTAAGTTTGTTTCATTTTTTTATTTGCTGGGTTAATATCCTGCTTTTCATTTTAGGAGCTAAAGATGATGCTTTTCTCTTTTACAGTTATCTTATTAAGGTATTCATTTCTTCAATGTGTTTGGATCAGAATTTATTTCTAGCACATGAAAATAAATGATATTTCTGGAGTGCATCCAGGAAACTTACCGTGTTTCCCCGAAAATAAGACAGGGGCTTATATTTTTTTGACCCCCCAAATATGGCCTCGGCCTTATTATCGGGGGGGGCTTATTATTTTGGGGGTGCAGTAGGCGGCGAGCATGGGTCTGCATGTCCCATCGCCGCTGCCTCGCCTCCCCTCCCTGCCGCCACCGCCTCGTGGAGCAGGACTCAGTAAGGCTTGTTGTGCCGTTGCATGCACGAACTGCAGGACTGCCGCAAGCTTCATCATACCAGCACAATTGGTGTCCTGCCGCTCGTGGCTGTGCCAGTATGTCGAACCTCGCGGTAGTGCTGCCGTTCGTGCATGCAATGGCACAACAAGCCTTGCAGAGTCCTGCTCCACAAGGCAGCGGCAGTGGCGTGACGAGTCTCACAGAGACTCATTTCTGGTAGGTGGGACATGTTGGGCCGTGAGATGCGCGTTCTACCTGGGACTTGTAGCTCCGTCACGTTCCTTGGCGTTGTGTCCAGGGAAGCCCATTGAAAAAGAAAACTCGCGAGTTCGAGAAGTTTAATTGAACTCGCGAGAAGTTTTCTTTTTCAATGGGCTTCCCTGGACACAATGCCGAGGAACGCGACGGAGCTACAAGTCCCAGGTAGAATGCACATCTCACAGCCCAA
>QLTV01002925.1:414615-432204 GCA_003457575.1 Thermophis baileyi | reverse complement strand
CTCTGCCTCTGCCAGCGTTGTGACGCGCTCCTGCCTGAGATGGGGCGGCGAGGCAGCCATCAAGGCTCCCCTTTTCTTCCTCGGAGGCAGGAGCGCGTTTGAAAACGCTGGCAGAGGCAGAGCCCAGAGGAGCCGAGCAGTCTCGTGGGGTGTGCGTGCCCTCGACTCTCACACGCTCGCGCTCTCCCGGCCAAAAAAGTGCCCGCCGCAAAAAGAGCGCCTCCCGGCATGCCCCCCCTTTCCCCCCGGAAAGTAATGGGGGGGCTTATTTTCGGGGGGTGGCTTATTTCAACGCATGTCCCGAAAAGCCCTGTTGGGCTTATTATCGGGACATGTCTTATTTTCGGGGAAACACGGTATTATTTATCATTTTGTTACATCATTGAAAAAGTCTTTCAGCATCCTAAGGATATCTGTGTGCCAAGAAATGCCAGTTTGCAAATTTGGTGACTTTTTGCTGACTTGAATTTTTAGAGGGGGGAAAAAGAGACAATTTCAGCCATGTGACTCATGGAATTTAGCAGGATTTTATGTGCAGATAGTTTATTAATTAAATGTATATAAGTAACAATTTGTCAATTGTAGTATCTTTCTTTTAAAAATTAGATATAGTTTTGTTATTTTCATTTTCTCATTTTATATATGCTCAAAGAAACAGCCCATTGTTTTTTTCTTCCTATTACAACCAAATTCACCTGGACCAAATATTCCATAGGATTCCATAGGAGTGGACAACCATTGGAGTCTAACAGAGCCATGTGCCTTGCCTCATTTCCAACCTGCTTCTTTTCAGGTGACAGGAAATTGTTCAGAATTGGCTTCAGAATTTGGTGTGGAAGCAGGAGTAAATGCATTGCTTCTGCCAACTGCATAATTTTTGCTATAGTCTAGAAAGAAATTTAATTCAGAGGAGTTTTTCCCCAGGGTGTGAGGTGGGAAGCAAAGCTGTGTACTATTATAATTTATGCATAATTAACACTTCAAGTTGCAAACCTGTGTTTTCATTTTCTCATTTATGTGCACTGTTGGGTCTTTTCGGCAATCCTTTTTCATGCTTCATTGAATTTTTCACATGATTTATCAGAAAACCGCCTTATATCACATTGCCCATTTAGCTCTATAGTCTACAGTCACTACTCTCCAGGGTTTCAGACTGAACCCTTCCCCAACCCTACCCAAAAAATCAAGGAATTAAACCTCCTATGAAGCAGCAGCAGCAACAGCTCTGGCCTGGGCTACATTTCCCATCTGCTTGTAAGGGATTGTGCAAAGAGTAGCAGAGTAGAGTCTCCGGGGAATGTTTTTTGCAGTAGGGATGGGATGAAATGCACTTGTCCAGAGTTTGAGCTTATTCTACTTTCACAATGTTGATCAGGGATCAGATACCAGGCACCAGTTAGTAGCTTATGTGCCAATTTTGCATGACTTGCAGCTTCCAGAAACTCAGGGCTAATCCCTTGCAGAGTGAATTGAAATTCCAAAGTCGGGGTGTAATTAAGAATGAATAGATTTCTAGTGAAACGTGTTGCGACAGATTCCTGGAAAAGCTTTGCTTTTGGAGATTACATACAGTATATTTCTGTCACCTAGACTTTATTTTGTATTGTGCTTTTCCTAGCCATACACCATTAAAACTCTCATACTTTACACCCCTTCATTTGGGTGAAACAGTTCATGCTTGAGAAACAAACATATTTTTTTTTGAATCAATGTACCTTGAATGGGCTAACTTACAGAATGCATCCAAAATCCAGGACCCTTGATTCCCCTGGAACTGAAATTTGGCAAGGTTGCAGCTGCCTTTTGATTACACTTCCCAGAAACCCATAGGTTCCATGGTGCAAGGGAAAACGGGATAAATGTATGTCTGCCCACTTTCCTGCCTTCCTTTGGCCTTTGCACCCAATCAGCTGTCAGCAAGGCTGAATAGGTGAGCAGCCATTGGCTGCTTTGGAACTGAAGCTTGAAAGCTCTGAGGAAAAACGAGAATGATTCGGATACCTGCTGGCAAGATAGAGTTGGCTAAGGGATGTTGATGGTTGACAGATGAGTCCTATTCCTCCTTGGAGTGAAGGTGCCTTTGGAGGACAGAGTGAGGTGAAAGGGTGAAGTTTTCCTCGTGGTCCACAGTTGCCTTCCCCCCACCACTCCCCAGCAAAATGTAGGCAGTTCCAGGGTGAGGAGGAGGAGGAGGATGGGAAGGAGGAAGCTTCCTTTTTGGGACTCTCCTGAGGGGAGAGGAAATGACACAAATCTATATTATATGTGGAAAGAAGACTGATGAGGAAGCGACTGAGATGCCTGCTGATGAGGCAGGGTTGGCTGTTCCTCACTGGAAGGAGAAGGAATGTGGAGCAGGGGTGCAGGTTTCCTTGGGGTTCATAGCTCCCTTTGTTCCCCCATCCCCAGCAAAGTGGCAGGCAGTTCCATAGGAATAGATCAGCTGAGGAAGAGGAGGAGGCTTCACTAGGACTCTCCCCTCCTGTCATGAAGGGAGAGGAAATGGCTTATGGTATATGTGGAAAGAAGGCGGCCTCAACGAAGACAAAGATCATGAGTTATCAAGTGGGAATATAAGGTAGTGCCTACTATATGTAGTTACTTTATCTTTACAACAGTTCTATAACAAATTAGGCTGTAGCAATGGGAGCCAGGTTAACTAGTGAACTTTAGAATCTAGAGAAACTTAAGACTACAATCTCCTCTACTCCATTCTTTAAGTATTATACCAGAGATATACTTCTCTTTCTGAAAATCATGTGATTAATTTCTTGCAGTAATTTAATTTCTTAATTGGTTATCAGCTTCCTAACACACATTTTTATTTTTCTGTTCTGTAGGAATCCAGTGGAGGAGTTTATGGTGATTATGGTACCTATTTACAGGTTATGCCTTCATATTATGCTGCAGCTCAAGGATTTTTCCATCCAAGCGTCTTGCCGTTTACACCTCAAAATCCCCTGAAGGTAAAAATATTTCTGCTGGAGCCTAAAGCTATTTAATGCATCAAACATAACCAACATTTAAGTACCGGTAGCTACAATCCAGAGCTTCCAAAGTCCTATATCATGTTAAGATGCACTGAAGGATAAGTAGCAAATAAAATTTGTAATTTTTTTTTTCTCCATTACTACATTTTGAACAGATGTGTATTCTCAGTTGAAATCTTGTGCTACCATTAAGAGTTCAGAGACAGTGCTAATTTTTAAGAGTTGCTGTGAATGCTATTTGTCTTCGTTATTTTGGTAATGGAACTTTTCAGAGTAACCATGAAATTGGAACCAAGTTAGGTCTCCTGCAGTCAGCAAAATCATACATTGGATTTTTACTTGTGTAGCCCTGCTCTAAAAAATTTAGCAGATCCTTGAAGAGCCTGTGTTCTCGAAGTGCAGCTGCATATAGATATCTTTTCCATCAGCAGGAATACTTTATAAAGAATTCCATCCAGGAATACATAATTCAGGGGATAAAGCTCTGGAACCAACTATTTATATCTGTTAAGACCACTTTCTTGTGTGAATCATGGTTAGAGTTTATCAAATGTCAAATTCAGCATTCTTTAGGTGCTGTACTTTACTATAATTTACTTTTTATGATCCTTAGATGACACCAGTAAAAAATGAAAAGCGGAGCTCTTCATACCTCATCACAAATCCAGAAGACAGTCCAGTGGAATATGTTGGCCAACATACTCAGGGCTCCGGAATGCATTATACAGAACTGTACCTTAAAAGAAAGCGTGTCTATTAAGATTTCTATCTAATTGAAATCAAAATCACTTCTTGTGGCATTCTTGCCACTGTTATCTTTTAATATATATATTGTAGATAACATGTGCAATAGTATTGCAAAAATTAGTTTTGATAAGGAAAAATGGTATGGGGAAGAGGCTCTTGTCTTCCGGATTAATTTTGTTGTTGTTGTTGTTTGGGCTGACAGTAATGTGTTTTAGAAGAACAGCAATGTTATGGTGTGAGAGCTACTCTCAAAACAATGAAATAATGGAACTTTCCTACTGTCTTGCTGAGAAACTGCACTGATACCCTTAAAAAGCAATAATGCTGGTCAGTGATGTTACAAGAAGTCTCTTTGATGACTTAAAGTCCTTGATTGAAGAGAATTCGTGTATAATTCTATTGTCTTGTTTCACAATAATAATAATACACTATTATTGAGATGATTGGGTTTAGATTTACAACTTTCAAATGTAAATAAAATTAGACAACTCTCCTAGCAGTAAGTTAGGAAAATGTCAAGATACAAATGTCTTACCCCTGTTTCCCCCAAAATAAGACATCCCCTGATAATAAGCCCAATCGGGCTTTTGAGTGCATGGCAATAAGGCCAAGCGCTTATTTCAGGGTTCAAAAAAATATAAGACAGGGTCTTATTTTTGGGGAAACACGGTATTGAAAATAACATAGTTGAAATATAAAGTATGTTATGACAGAGTTTCTGTGGAACTGAAGGACTGATACTAGATTTATGTTTGTAGATGTTGGCCTTTAGGGTTATAAGTTCTAAATCTAGAGACAATATTTAAACACATTTTCAAATATAGTGTGTATGAATATATATTTAATATCCAGTTGGAGCTGAATTTATTACAGTCACTTGCATTTAATTAAAAGAATATGCTTTCCAGATGGTTCTTGCAGACACCTGATTTATCTTACTTCCAACTTGGAAACTCTTTTTTTGTCACACTTTTTTGACAATTTGTGGGGACGCTCCCCAGAAGTAATACTTTGTACATACATGAAATGCTTCTGTTGATATGCTATCTTTTATTTCTAACTGGTCTACTTTTCCTGTGAGTGAAAATGTGTTTGAAACAGGCTTATTTACCACTGTGTGCTCACAGTATTGAGAACTGTAATATGACTGTAATATGGCTTTACTCATAAAAACTAAATGTAAATCTGATTGAAATGTTTATTGGGGTTGTGTCACTGAGTTCAATAGCAGCTTAATTGCCGCAAGCAGCTATTTTGTAGAATTAGACCTGTCATATTTTGACCCTAAGCAATGGGTTTTGGTTGTATGCTCCTGGAAGAAGGAAGCCACTTCTGGCAGCACTTAGAGTGCAACCTTAATTGGACCCACTATATTTATGTATTGGTCTCATTACATTTCCATTATCTTTTGACCAATCAAGTTCTTGATAAATAAGCGGGCAAGTAAATGTTCTTACAAGCCTATATGGTTTAGTCCACTTCGCTCATACAGGAAGAGGTTAAATCAGTTGAAGAACAGATATCTTCCGGTTTCCGGCGCGCGCATGTGCACCGGCAACCGGGTCTTCCGGTTTCCTGCGCGCATGCATGTGCGAAGACCAGCTGTCCAGTGCGCATGTGCTGGCTCCGCCTGGCCTTTCAGGGGTTCTCATGCCTCCCTGCCCGTCCACCTGCCTGCCCCCTGGTCCCCCTCGGGGTGGCGGGACATCTCCACCGACGACCCAGTTCCGCAGCCCTGGACAGGGAGCGAAAGTTGGGTGGGGAATGCCTCCTCCCTCCACTGGAAAGCCGGAGCCCCTTCCTGGCCTCGGAGGAAGGGGCATCTTCCCCTTCCTGGCCTCGGAGGGAAAGGGAAGATGATCTTCTGGTTTCCAGCACGCACATGCGCACCGGCCAGCTGGTCTTCGCACCAGAAGACCAGGTGGCCAGCGCACGTGTGTGCCGGAAACCGGAAGATCATCTTCCCAGTGCGCGCATGCACACCAGGCGGCTGCTCTTCATTTCTGGCACTCCCGTGCACATGAAGACCAACTAGCCAGCGCGCCAGAACCCGGAAGAGCAACAGGCGACAGCTCGCGTGCCCGGAGAGATGGCTCTGCGTGCCACTTCCGGCACACGTGCCATAGGTTCGCCATCACGGATCTAGGACTTTGTCCACAACTTTAATACTATAGTTCAAGAGTGTCAAACTCGATTTCATTGAGGGCCACATCAGGGTTGTGGTTGACCTTGGGGGGCTGGGCGGGGCATGGCTGGGGTGGGGCATGGCCAGTTCAACATCACTCATGTTGGGGGTGGTGCCTGTGGTGGCCCGGGTGGAACTGGGGGGGATTCATTGTCTCCAGCGGGAGGTGAGACCAGGGCGAGTACCAAAACCTTGTCCTCCAGAGGAGCCTTGCCATCCCTCTCAGGCCATGCGGAGGACCACCGGATGGCGGTGCAGGCTGCACAGAGCCCTGGGCAGCAGAGGGCAAGCACTCAGTCAGCCCTCGAGCTCCCAGGGCATGAGGACCCCACAGCCCAGCCCAGCCCTGCTTCCCCAAGGGGACTCCCGGCTGTGCTTACCTCGAGCTCCCGCTGGAGCTCAGGGGCCCACCTAGGCCCCGCCCCTGGGCATGCGCACAGGAATTGGCAAGCATGAGAGTGCTGGCGTCCTGGGTCAAAGGGAAGCGCTCAGAAAGCAGTCAGCCTGTGGGGCAAAACAGTCCCCGGGGATGCCAGGCCCCACACTCGTTCGCAGTCTCCTGTACTACCAGGTTGTAGATCGTTACCCGGGCCGGTCCTTTGCTGTTTACAGGGCGACCCCAAGATCTAACCACCTCATGGGCCATGGGTTTGTGAGTTTGATACTCATGAGTTTGATACTGCTACTATAGTTCTATTGATAGATCACAGCAGCATGAATGATTATTTTGTCTGTGCCCTAAAATTGCAATTTTCTAGACATGTGCTAGACTTGAATAGAAAAAAGAGTAGAAATGCAAAAAAAAAAAAAAAAAAAGTGTCTCCTTCATTTGCCCATACAAGCTCAAACGATACTGCACTTTTTTGATGGTGAGAAGTTTTATAAAAGGCTTCTTTGTATACATTATGGGAGGTGAAGTTCTACACAGAAGTCTTGTAGTAGGTAAAATAAGAGTCCCTGCGGCTTTTACTCCACTAGTCATTTCCGAGGTGGTGCTTATCTCCATTTCAAGGGCCATTGAGCCAGTACTGTCCGAAGATGTTTCCGCGGTCATGTGGCATTATGGTGCACTGTTACCTTCCCACTGAAGTGGTACCTATTTATCTACTCACATTTGCATGCTTTCAAACTGCTAGGTTGGCAGGAGATAGTGCAAGGATGGGTACTCACCCTCTGGGTTTTCCAGCCGACAAGCTCAGTGTCTTAATCACTGAGCCATTGTGTCGTAGAACTACCGTATTTTTCGGAGTATAAGATGCACTTTTTCCCCTCCTAAAAGAGGCTGAAAATTTGGGTGTGTCTTATACTCCGAATCTAGCCCTGCCCACTCACCAGCCCCTACCCTTCGGCCTCCACGCATTCTCTTCCTGGCTGCAGAGATTGTCACTGACAATGGCTTGTTTTTGGGCTTCGCACGTTGCATTTTCAGCCTCCAAACGCTTGCGCGGTGCCCAAAATGGCTACCCGGAACAGCTGCTGCCTTCTCTTACCCCTTCCCCGCTTTGCCTGCTTTAGTCACTGGAACTCCCTCCGAGGATCAGCTATGCTTTTGAAGCTGTTTTTCAGCCCAAACACGAGCTAAGCGATCTTCCCTGCTTTGCCTGCTTTTCTAATTGCTGTTCCCTCAGACAATCAGCTGTGCTTTAGAAGCATTGCCCCAACCATCCCCAATCTCAAAACCAGCGAACTAATGTGCTGAAGCTTATCCCCCACCATACCCAACCGCATAACCAGCGAGCGAACTAATGTGCCGAAGCTGACCAGGCTAAGGACTAGCCAGATGAATAACTTGGTAGGCTGAATTCCGCCCCCCCATTTTCCTCCCCAAAAACGAAAAATATGATAATTCAGTAGAACTAGACTGAATTTCCAGCATGTATCCAGTAGTAGACCAACTTTTTCATATCCAACAGTTCTTTATGAAATAGTGCATGCAGCACCCTTAAAACCTTGTAAAAAACAAAAATCCTACGCTGCTTTTGGCCAAAGTTAATCAACTGCAGGCATTCAAGTTGACATGCATGAATAATTATAATCTTTTTGTGTGTCCTTTCTTTCTGTCCTTGTTACACATAGTCCAGTGAGTCATGATTGGGAGGCCCTATAAATACTGTATAACAAATAAATGAATAAAATGAACAGCTATCAGGGAAATGGACATGAAGATGACAAAACACAAAAATGGCCAACCGAGATGGACCAATCACTTCAAACAAAGTAGGGCTTGAGCACAAAGTCTTTATTTGGAACATTTTTAAAAAAATGAACATTTCTGGATAAAATCAACAGGGTTTTCTTTAATAAAGAATAACAAAGTGCATATAGAATATTTATAGATTACATAAAAGAACAGGCAATTTGAAAGATGGGTTAGGATTAAATTTACATTTTACATTATTGCAAATCCTGAATTATTCTGTAAATGCAATATTTTATTTTAGGAAAGAATAGCTTCCTTTTAAAGAAGAATGCCCCTTATTTTATTTTATTTTTAACCTAAAAAAAACTGGTGAATTGGCAGCGAAAAGGACAATCTGGTAAATCCAGTATCATGGTTCCTTTCCATGTATATGCATATTGCCATTTTCCTTCAATTAAAAATATAGAAGGGATCAGGTTTATTTAGATTCAACGGATTGGGTTAAGTCTACTTAGAATTGACCAATGAAATCAAAAGCCTTTCTTTAATCGTGATTAAATCTGGATCCAGCTCAAGAGCTTTCCAAATCTGTAAAGTTCTGACTATTTCCTTTATAAACTGCAGGTGAAAATACATACATTATTGTTGAATAATGTATTGTATCATATTTTATCTGTGGCAACATCCTTGTGCAGAAAGGGTGTTGCAGTTCAGAATAAAAGGTACACACAGGTCACTTATCTGGCTAGCTGCTTAATTTGTTGGTTTGTCTCATGACGTTTACTAAAAATATCAGGCATGAGGTGTGTCACTTCAATATTGACATAATGCTTTTCCATTTACCTATTATTTGCCTCACATATAAAAGATGGGCGTATAAAAATCCTGCATAAGATTCAGAACACCTACTATATATAAAAAAAATTCAAAGTTATTTGAGTGTTTCATTTGGAAATTTCCCTTCATAGTAAAAGGAGTGACCATTGGATTTTGGCAATGGCCTAAATATCCTAATTCAACATTCTTCCCCCAACCAAAAATGACAATTTTAAACAGACGATTTCCTTAGCTTTCCATTTAAAGGGAAGTAAATAAACAAAAACATCCAACAATATCCTAGAGATGAATGACTAGCAGAGGTCTTGGCTCTATACATGTGATGGAGGCTAGGTGGCACCAAGCATATAGGAGACAAGTTTACAAATACACAATATACAAAAAGAAATAGCCTGGGAGTCCCAGGCTGGAACGTAAAGAACTAGTGAGTTACGCAACAATATGCTTTATAGTAATTTCTTCCTATGAATAGCAAGTATCCATAATACGATATAAACTTTTCCACTTTTAAGATGAGTTCAGAAGTATCCTACTCAGTTACGCGGGTAACTGAATTTGAAGGTTACAGATCCATATCCAAGCCTTCTCAGTGAATAGGAATATTTGTATGGCTCTTCCGGCAAAAACAGCTTTAACATTTTTGCACAATGTACATTTTCAAAGGCTTTCATGAAGAAGCAATGTAACATGCTGCATACCTCGAGGCCATTATTCTGACAAAACTTCTGTTTTCTTTTAAACATTTTGATAACATTCATTGCACAAGCCAATCACTATTTTCACCAATTGGAACCTAAATGAATGGAATACAACAGTTCTGCCCATCGCACAGAGGGCGACTGCCAAGTACTCACTGGGTTGACTGAGTAGCAAACTCTTATTTCCAAGCAAAAAGGAATTGCTGAATTGCAAAATTACAAAAATGTAGCAACAGGCTGTCTTTTTAAAAATATTCAACAATAACAGTATAAAAATGTTGGATTATAACTTCGTAATGAGTGTTTCAAAGCCTTGAATCAGATTGTGAAAAGTTGTCCTCTCACCAGGATCCTGTACCCAACACTTTCTCATCAGTTGGTTAACCTAGAAAATAAAAAGCACAAAGGTTCTTACCACGACATTTGCTTCCTGAGGCTGTGACAGCACACAAGACACGGGGTTTTTTTTATCCTATATTAGCTAAAGAAGCAGGAAACCCCATGTCTGACTTGCTTTCCCCCCTCCCTTATAGGAGTTTGTTTCTATAATTATCTTAAGGGAACCCATTTAAGAAAGAGACTCTAATTATGTTTAAGTGTCCTGTAATTTGTAAGGCTATTAGAATACGCTAACATTGATTATCATACAGGATTATTACATGCTTCATTCCATGCTTGATGAAGAAACTGAAAAAAGAAAATGAGACCACCTGAAGGAAGCCATGGAGCAGATGTATGTCTGGTATATCTTGGCAGGCAAATAGCCCATTTGTAGCAGGGAGTTAAGAAAAGAAATTAAAACGTAAAGTCTAGACACAGGATAACTAAGCCTTTGTGAAAAATGCAAACCTTACTAGCTGAGAATTAATTTTTGAGACTATATAAATGTAAAAATTATGGCGGCTAGGAAGCTTCCTAAGGTAGTACAATTCTGGAATATTGTCTTTAGTAGCTCAAATGGAGTCCTTTGTAGGGCCCACAGGACTACATGCAGCTTGCCAGGCTAAGTCTATGTACAGTTGGTGACAAGAATGCTGAATCTTTTAAGATGAGGTCTTTTGTGGGAATTTCTTTAATAGAATTAGGCAACGGCTTTTTAGGTAGCCTTTAGAGACACATTGGTTGATGCTTTCCTGAGGTCAGATTGCTTCTAGCTTTCAGGATGAGATTTGATTCCTCCTTGCTTAAGAAGGTCTTTGCTGTAGAGGTGTTCTGGTAAACATATGATTTTGTGAAATGAGATAAATCATGGATTCTAATTTGGACTATAAAATTTAAGTGATGCTATGTTAAGTTTCCTTTGAATTCCATAGCCTCATATTGTATCACAGTCCCCTTCCTCTCTCTGTTCTATCTATATAGTGGGAATTTAGTCACCAGCATCTGAAGGACTGCTTGAAATTCTAGTTCAAAGATAACAGAAGGGACCCTTGGAGGTCTTCTAGTCCAATCCCTTGCTCAAGCAGGAAACCCTACACCATTTCAGACAAATGGTTGTCCATTCTCTTCTTAAAAACCTCCGGTGTTGGAACACGCACAACTGGAGGCATGATAGCATAACATGATTTTTATTGCCTTTTTTAAGAAAGCAAGGTAGGAGAAATCACTGTAGATCAATGGAAGAAAGAGTAGGAAACAATATCCATGCTAAAACCATCCAGCCTAGGACAATCAGACTGCTTTCATGTAAACACTTGTGGCCATGTGGCCTAATTCTTTGAGACTGCTCTTTTGAACCAAGCCCCATTTAAGAATGTATAGTTGCTTTTTAGATGTTGAATGTAGGGAAATGAGTTTTTTTTTAAACAGACACTTATGTACATCATGCACACTTTCTGGAGCCTTATCTGTTGAAGTTGAGCTAAGAAGGTTATCAAGATAAACATAAATGGCACCCATAAAAGGCCAGATATGCTATTAGCAAGGCTGTAAAAATTGTAACTAAAACTTCCAATAAAATGATTACAAAAAAATGTTTGGGGAATAATTATTAAGGCTGGAATGCTCAAATTTATTATAAAGAGGGTATTGTTTTCCTCTGAATGTCTTCTCTATAAAGTAATGAGATCCTACTTATTTGTGATCAATGGATTTAAATATGGCATTCTATCCCCGCCCCCAAGCCCTGGAGGCAAATCACAACTCAGCCAAAGTCCTGCAGAAATTCTTGGGAAAAGGAAGTAGATCATTTGGATAATTAAAGTGGAAAGGGGGACATTTACAGTGAGTCAAATCAATACTTCAATTACAGTGAGAGGAGTTTATCCAGCCTTACCCTGTAACTAATTCAAATTTGGGCAAGTGAGGGATTTTCCCGTGACCCAGGGCAGGAACTTTCAGACAGCATATAAAGAGGGAGTGTCAGTGTATCTATGCCTGAGAGAACCTTGCTAATTAGACTTAGTTTTGTGTACATCTGTTATGGTTTAGTGCTTAAAAGTGTCATTTTGATGGCAGTTAAAAAATGCTTTACAAATCGGAGGCCCTTTTATAAAAGGACCAAAGGCAAAACCATGTTTACCTCTTCTGGACAGTTTTTAGGACAAGGCAAGCGCTTCCCCTCTGCCAATACGCGTACCAGCCGCGTGACTGTCATCTGGCCTTGCGTTGGGCCAATCATATTCAGGAATTCCTGTGGGTTACAAAAATATATCCTAAGCAGCATTCCTCCCAATGAGCGGTCCAATAAGATGGGCATTAATATTAGCAAAACTTTATGTTGATAACTTTGTGCATGCTGTTCCTTCCCCCAATAAATTGAAAAATATAAGCACAAATACTAATTGGCTTAAAAGGTCTAGAACTGCGGACAGTTCAACCTATTCAGTTCAAACATTTAAGAATATATTTGGTAGGTAAAGTAAGACTTCGAGAAAAATGCCCTGAATATTTATGCCACCCCCCCCCCTTTTTAAACAAATTATGGGCAATGCAGCATCTCAAAAACAGCCTGCGAGGAAGAATCCCCTGTGGGATCATGAGCATTACACTGGGGGGGGGGGGTGGAAATATTTCACTGCTACTTACTGCCATTGGACTACACTCAGAATCACAGTAAGTTAAAAGTTCATACAGGGTCACTCCAAAAGACCAGACGTCTGAAGCAATATAGAATTTGCTCTGTAATAGGCATTCAGGGGCATACCTGCAAACGTAGGAGATTTGTTAGTTATTATTATTTAACTGGTATTATTTAACATTGTTGCTCAGCATTTACCCAATTAATACTGGGAAATGTTTGATTTCTGGGCTTTACAGATAAAGTCATCGCAAGGTGCATTGTTAAGTTAATCCTAGAACAAAGGGTTGAAGAACAAACACAAGTGTTATGCATCAGTTGAAGAGAAAACAAAAACAAAACAAAACTGAAATGTAAGCAATAGCTTACTGAAAATAAGCAATTGTTACAGCAGAAAAGAAAAGAAAAAGTTTTTAGGAGATGAGACTAAGGGCCAATTCAAAGGTTTCTTTAACAATTCCTGTGCTTAGGCTAAAGTAGGTAGGCAATTTGATGCTCTCCCAACAGCTCTGGCACAACAATCACTTTCAAAGTTGGTTTTGTAGCCATTTGGGGGGCCCCAGATGCTACACCCGAACCCTAACCCTCCATCTAAACATTAATGGAAGCAAATACTATGCCTTTATTTGTACTTATGTTCATGTAACAGTAATCTTGAGACTGTAATAGATTATACAATACTCTAATTTTAGGCCAAACCAGTGGTGAAATCCTGCCAGTTCTGTCCGGATCACGCGTGCCGGTAGCGGCGGCGGTGGGTGGTTCGGCGAACCGGTAGCAGCGGCAGTGTGAGGCTCCGCCCAGACGTCATTACTTCCTGGTTTTAACCCTCTGTAGCGGCGGCAGCACAAGGCTCCGCCCACCCGCCCGGACGTCATTACTTCCTGGTTAACCCTCTGCGCATGCGCAAAGCCTTCTGTGCATGCGCAGAGGGTCAAAAATCAGACATGACGACGGCGCGCACACTTCCGAACCGGTAGGGAAGGTAAGTAGATTTCACCCCGGGCCAAACCCATATAATTAACTCAAGTGATTTTAACCAATCATGTCTTCCAGTTACAGGTAGTCCTCGACTTACAAGAGTTCATTTAGTAACTGTTCAAAGTTACATCACTGAAAAAGGTGACTTATGACTGTTTTTCACACTTACAACCGTTGTAGCATCCCCATGGTCATATGATTGACATTTGAATGCTTGACAACTGACTCACATTTATGACAGTTGCAGTGTCCAGGAGTCATGTAATCACGTTTTGTGACCTTCTGACAAGCAAAGTCAATGGGGAAACCAGATTCACTTAACAACCATGTTATTAATTTAACAGCTGCAGTGATTCACTTAACAAATGTGGCAAGAAAAGTCGTAAAATGGGGCAAAACTCACTTAACAAATTTCTCACTTAACAACATTCATTTTGGACTCAATTGTGGTTGTAAGTTGAGGACTACCTGTATAAGGGGGGATATTTTCCCAGCTTACTCTGCTCCAGTAGTCCCCAACCTTTCCAGCTCTGCGAACTGGCAGCAGCAGTGGTGGGATGGTCTCGCACATATGTGCGCCACTTGTACAAATGCAGCTTGCATGGCCCGGTTCCCAATAGGCCACGGCCCGGAGGTTGGAGACCCCTGCTCTACTCCAATCTCAGGAACTTTTCAATGACTGACTACAGAATAGCACGAAGGTATCACTGGATCAGGAAGCCTGGGACTATACAACAGAATAGTCCACAGTGACACAGAAGAGGTTCATTCACTTTAGCTAACTCCTTTCCTGAAGGAAAAATAATTGCTTAGGTTCCTACTGGCCATCTCTTACCAGAACACAGGGCTGTCTCGATCATCATTCACTTTGTAATATTCCTTATCAGTTTCAATGGTTTTAGTCAGCCCAAAGTCCCCAATTTTTACTCTCTGCTCATTTTCAACTAGAACATTTCTTGCTGCTAAGTCTCGATGAACATACTGTCGAGATCCAAGATAATCCATTCCCTGAATGAAGAAACAAACATTTGAGGTCAATTTTATTTTCTTCTGGCCACAGACCAACCCCTTAGAACAGTGATTCTTTTCATCATGGATCTCCTTTTAAATACCTTTTGTGGCCACGGACCCCCAAGACTTAACTCAAGATTTGAACATTTTTTCCAAGACTTAGTGGACCCCCTGTGACAACATTACAGCCCCCCTCAGGGGTCTGCAGACCACAGGTTGAGAACCACTGACTTAGAACATTTTCTTCTTTAAAGGCTTTTTTTAAAAGGGCTATGCCAAATTCCTTTATTTTCATTAGGTGGACTGTTTAAAGAATCAATGTTTTATAGAAGTGAAAAGTATATTGGTTAAAGAGAGCCTTGCTACATATGCAAATGTTCTTTTAATGCAAGGGTGCATAACATGGAACTCCTCCCCTATCACAGAATGCCAAGTTTCTGCATAAAAGAAAGTTCATGTGTTTTGTATAATAAAAGTACCATGCAGTGAGCAGCAAAAAAGTAAAGGTCCAAAATCAGTATTCTGTATTTAGCCTATCACTAACATGAAGTATCTTGGGAGGTATGAGAAGTAAAAACTTTTCTGTGATAGACCCCCCCCTTCCCCTCCCAGTGACACAAATATTTCTCTCTATAACTTTGCAGCCTCTTACTCTTGTGGGCTTTTAACAGTCGCTGGTTTTTCTCTAACCCAATCTTTTATTAATCTTAATGCTGCCTCCATATATGGTTTAACGTAGTACTGTCTTCTACTTGATTTTTTTTTTTTTAAGATTATACTTTAAATGGCCTCATGGGGGCTTACCCTAAAAGAGGCAATATGCTAAATAAATATTCTAGGAGAAACTAAAGTGTTTTTTATGACTAATTATTTCAAACACCTACTAAATATGCTAATTGGAAATTAAAGTGTCTTAGTATCTGCTATTAAATACCTACCTTGCAGATTTGCACAGCATATTTCAGTTGTTGTTTCAGGAAGATTTTACTTTTGTTTCGAGGGAGATACTCTTTCAGGCTCCCAGAAGGAAGAAATTCCATGATAAGCTTAATTCCGTTACCACCTTGTATTTAAAACACACACACACAAATTATTTCAACCAAGTGTAGGAATTAAAACTTCCTATTTTAAATGTTCTTCTGTCACTTAGCTAATCAATCTACAGCTGGCCCTTGATTTATGACCGGTTGCTTAGCAACTGTTTGAAATTAAAACCTACCTGAAAAAAGGGACTTACGATCAGGTTCCTAAATTCCAACTGTTCCCCCCCCCCCCGGGGTCACATGACCACCCCTTCAGCACTTGGCAACATAGTCTCATTTACAACTGTTTGCAGCATCCTGTGGTCATGTGACCACATTTTTCGATGGTTTTGCTGAAAACTAGCACTTCCGTTTTTGACAAAACCGCACCATATTGAACAATGCTTTTGCACTTATGATCACCAGAAAAAACACAGTAAAATCAGGTTGGTTACATGACTGACTCATTTTATGACAGTTACAACTTATGACTGTAATGGGCAGGCTCCATTATGGCTGTAACTCAAGGACTACCTGTATTAGATACCTTAGTTGTCAAAGCAACTCTAGGTGGTGTACAAAGTAATAAATAATTAAAACAGGACAGGAGTATCCATTAGGATTACAGCTAAAAGAATGTTTAACACATTCTTTTAGCTAGAAAGAAGAAAATGTTTGCCTGTTTAACCACATTTTCCAATAGTTACTCCAAACAACTGAAAGGATGATGCCCATGAAAATATATTACAAATAAGTCTTGAATCAAATATTGCATATTTATTGTATGTTTTCAACCATGAAGCTCTCTTCTACATACAGGCAATGCAACTTACTTTTCTGTGAAATTCAGGAAGAAGCCCTGAGTCAACAAGTATTTTGTTAATGATTTCCTGAATAATTTAGTAAATGTAATTTCAGGTACAATTAATATTTCTGAGCACTCTTAAAACAGAATTCTGGAGCATAAAGGAAGGTTGGTACTGGTATTCGGTATAATCACAGTGGCAGCTTAAGTTACAGATTTAATGATAATTGAGATGGAAGGAGGATTTCTCTCATCAACAGTCAGGTCATCCTCTAATTTGGAAAAGGAACATTTTATAAAAGTAGAAGCAAATAAAATAATTTCTAGACATTACCATCTTCGGTGCAGATTCCTTTGTACTTCACAATGTTTTCATGATAAAGGTTCCTTAGAATTTCAATTTCCTTCTTAAGATCAGCAATATGATTCCCGCCGCAATCAGGTTTCAGTGACTTTACAGCTACTTGTTCTCCTGTGTTATCACCTTCAGGGTCATACCTGCAGAGTTCAACTTTGCCAAAATGGCCCTGGTTTCAGAAGAGAAAATAAATATTGATTCGGAATATATTTTATGCCCATCTGCTCAAGATAGTTACAAGTTATTGTGACAATAGTCCATAAATAGCCTTTGTTATTTAAAATAGTCATATAAAAATTACCCCCATACACATTTACTCCATGTGGATGTTGTAACTTGCCCAATCCTTTCTGGTTTTCCATCTAATAAATCCTCCTGGACATTTCATACCATGGTTTATTGTCACAAAACTGCAATATAACCGTTTCCTTACTTACCAATAAGAGATGGTAAAACGTTCAGAGAGTTTTGAGCCCTCCACACCCATCTCTAATAATATTCTTCTTTGCTCTCACAAGCCTTCACAAGAACTATATATTATTTATAATCACGTTTGTCACAGGGAACGTTCCATACTTGGCCCACTCATAAAGACATTTCCAAACAAGATTGATTCTATTATAAAAGACCTTTTGGAAGTAATAGGAGCACACTATAGCATACTAATCATAGTAAAAGAAAAATGTAGCTACATTTTTTCAAACACCTGTTACAAGCTCAAAGGAAGAGAATATTCTTGCTGTTTCATATTACTGCTCACATACTATTAGCTTTAATAATCAATACTGCAAAATAA
>QLTV01002925.1:368447-413890 GCA_003457575.1 Thermophis baileyi | reverse complement strand
TAATAATAATAATAATAATAATAATAATAATAATAATAATAATACCTCTCCTAAATCACGGATCCGCTTCAAGAAACGCTTTTCAAATATTGTAGGATCAATCTCTGCATTTGGCTTCTTCTCTGAGACAATATCAGGATCTGACACAGACAGAAACGTGTCTACATAAATAATTACTCAGATTTCAAAAATTACTCCATATCCCATATGCTGCTGGCTATTAAGATGTACCACATTTATTTTACTGACTCCTCTTGATACTCCCAGCCAACCACAGCTGCCAGTTTTTCTCATGTGATGGAAAACTGTTTTGAGAAAGAAGGCAGACAGCTTCAAGTGGCAAAGGAAAACTAGAAGCAATGGGCTAGTGATCAGAAGCCACCAGCTCCTATCTGGCCTGGTAGGTTAAACTTTGTGTTCTTTTTCCAGAACTAACAGTCCAATTTGTTGCAGCAAGTAAGCAGAATCACAACAAAGTTAACAGATAAGACCTATTGTCATTGTAGTAGATACATTTCAATGTTTCAAGCACTGGCAAAAGAGAGTAACAAAGGGAGTTACTGTATTCAGGCAAAGCATACTGGATGTGTTTACTTTTCATTTCTTAAAGTTGCTTCCAGAACTGTTAAAATGTAGGATTTTACTCCATGGGAGATAACATCCAAGTCATGATATTACTCTTAATATATGGGACTATTATACTTATACTTGCTGACCTGCAGTACTTTGTCTGGCTCTAAAGAACTCTACAATAAGGATTTTATTTGTTGCTTTGGATTCTGAGATGACATTTGCACATACTACTGAGCCCAGGAGGTATTATTTGCCCATCATTAATGGGAGGAGAAAGAAGAGTCCTTACTTTGCTCTTCCAGCGTATTGATATCCCGCATAATTGCTCTAAAGAACGGCCTCTGACTGGGGTCATAGTGCATGCACTGCTTCATCAGGTCAGCCAGCTCCTTGCATGATGGGGCTGGAAGTATGAAGTGACCTTCATAAAATCTCTCCTTCTGCAAAAATGAAATGAAAGCAATGGCATTATTCATAGAACTAGGAAATAAACCTCTCAATAATGTTCCACAAAAGGTATCTACAGGTAATGTTTTCTGAAGCTTAATTCCTATCACAGAACTGAAGATTTTTTCAGACCCCCATTGTAATTCCAATTACCCACAAATGACTGAGTAAAGTTCCTTTCTAAAGTTGCCAGTGAATACTCATTTTTAAATGTTAGTGAATACTATTAATGACATAGATATTGGACGTATTAACTCAGTGTTGGCGAACCTTTTTGGCACCGATTGCCAAAACAGGAACACGTGCATGCACGTGCCGGAAAACGGAAGAGCAGATGATCTTCTGGTTTTCGGCGCACACATGTGCGCCGGCCACCTGGTCTTCCAGTTTCTGTTGCGCATGCGTGCACGAAGACCAGCTGTCCGGTGTGCATGCGCTGGCTCCATCTGGCCTTTCGGGGGTTCTCGCTGCCTCCCTGCCCGCCCCCCTGCCCACCCCCTGGTACCCCTTGGTTCTGGCCAGCAGCTCTGCTCCCCTTGCTCTTCCGGGTTCCGGCGTGCCAGCCAGTTGGTCTTCACGTGTGCGGGAGCGCCAGAAACCAGAAGGCCGGCTGGTCTTTGCACACATATGCGCGTCGGAAACTGGAAGACCAGGTGGCCATTCTGACGCTTCCGCGTGCGTGAAAACCAACTGGCTGGCACACCAGAACCTGGAAGAGCAACAGGCGACAGCTCACATGCCCGGAGAGATGGCTCTGTGTGCCACTTCCAGCACACGTACCATAGATTCGCCATCATGGAATTAACTAATGCTGTGAGATTGTAAAATCTATTACACTCTAGGAAAAGTGAACTTTCCCACTTGTGTTGCCGATTTTCGGTGGGAGAACTAAAAGGTGTTTCCACACACTAAAGACAAACAAGAAAAGAGTTTCTTTCTTCTTACTTTGGTAGTAAGTTACCAAGAAAAAAATGCCTGTTTCCCAGAACCTCACCTCTGCTAAGGTTTTGTCTTTAAGTGGTACTTCTCCATTGTAGCAAATTTCCCATAAAGTGGTCCCAAAACTCCATTTATCTGCTGCCACATTTAAATTTTTGGAATCTTCCACACATTCTGGAGCCAGCCAAGGAATGCGCTCCACACATTCTTAAAGGAAAGAAAGAGAGAAATTTTGGAATGAATTGTTATCTAGTGGTACTCTGCCTCCCACAAACTTGATGCACCTGAACACTGGAGGGCCCTTGCACTGTCATGATGCCAGGCCCTCCCCTCAGCTACGAAGGCTGATATAGGAAGGGACAAAACCCCTGTGACTCTGGGCACACAGAAACAACAGAGCATGTACTTCTCCAGTGCCAGTATTACAGAGACATTCGTACGAGTCACATCTTACCAGTACTGCATAAATATCCAAAGGGCTTAGGAGAATTCTATTCCTCTTGCTACTGTCAGATACTAACCCTACTGTAATGCACATTATAAAATCTATTAAAAGTTCGCTGAATTCCACTTGTCCTGCCAAGTTAAGAGCAGGTTGCTAGAAAATTCTGCCCACTTTCCCCAGTTGGAACATGATTCAACTAGTGTCAGTGAGGAATAATAAAAGGTAGCTAAGGTAAATGCTGAACCAGTTAGCACTGACATGTAGAATTCATATTTCAATAAAATTAGAGGGTATTTTTTCTTTAGTATCTCCATATGTACTAGTAGTTTTACCTTGTCTAGATAGCACTGTAACTGGAATTCCTGGATCACTTAGCTTTATGAAAGGTCCATATTCATTTCCGATTCCTTCTCTTGCTAACAGTATATTTTTTGTGCACACATTTCCATGTACTAAGTTTTTGTCCTCCTGCATTTCAGAGAGATTAATCAATATTTCAACCACATGTTAAATACTATCAGACAGCATGAAAAGGTGTTGAAAGAAACAGGTTCACAAAATACAATGGCTTGGATCCTACGAGAAGTTATCTAATCAAAATTCAAAGAAGGAATGTTTCCTATTTTCTTTTTTCCATTCCTGATGATTTCAATGTTCAAGCCTCTATTGAAAGACTTTGGGAGAATCAAAAGTGCCAGTAAGGAGTAGGCAAAAGATATACGAAGCTATCTTTCTCACAATTTTCTTAATTTATTTTAGGATCCAAGCAAACAATCTCTTTTTCAACATGGTACAACACTAGAAACACCAAACTGCACTATGAATGCAAAAAATGGATTTGCGAAAGATACTAAAGATTTATATTCTATTTTTGAACTTCAAGCATATCAAGAACCGAGGTGGCGCAGTGATTAGAGTGCAGCACTGCAGGCTACTTCAGCTGACTGCTAGCTGCAGTTCAGTGGTTCAAATCTCACCGGCTCAAGGTTGACCCAGCCTTCCATCCTTCTGAGGTGGGTAAAATGAGGACCCAGATTGTTGGGGGCAATATGCTAACTCTGTAAACCGCTTAGAGAGGGCTGTAAAGCACTATGAAGCGGTATATAAGTCTAACTGCTATTGCTATTGCTATTTCTGCAACCAAAATCCCCACATTCATGCAATGTCTCCAACATTTGCAGATGTATTAAAAATTCTATCTTGACATTTCTAGACAAGAACTGAGCATGCTCAGTGAACCTGGAATGTTGGTTAAATATGGCAGGGCAAGAAGAAGAAAGGAGGGGGACAGAATGTCTTAAAATCTGGGGGGGGGGGGAAACCAGGAAAAAATTGACCACCTTGTCTTCGTATCTACATTAAACAAATGCAGATAATTTAGTTACAGAGCTGAAGGAATTTGGCCAAGATCACAATAATTTAAACCAAATTTAAAGCAAACATTATAAACACACAATTTACTACTTCATGACATATTAAATGTAAGTTGCTAAAACCTGAAAAGGCTTGCTTAGCAGCTGTGAATAGATAATATGTGATACAAAACCAGGAGTCAGAATAGCTATTGGTAGATGATATGTAGGACTTACCAGGTAGCTCAAGGCACTTGCCAACTGTTTTGCTACTTTGAATTTCCAAGGTGTTGTAAGAGCATCACTCCTACGGTGCATAAAAAGATCCAGAGGTCCAAACTCAACCAATTCTTCCACCATAATGTCTACAGCCACGAGAAAAAAAATATAAATTGGACTAAAAATAGATTACAAAATTCAGTTCATGCCATTCAGTCTTCAGTGCATTTTGGTTAGGGAGAGAAATCACATGAAAGTGAACGCTCAGGAAAGTTTTGTTCTAAAATATATGTCTCAGTACGTAAACATTTTTCTGTTTAAATATTTGGGAAAGACGAGTAGGAAATTTCAAGGCAGAATTAGGACTGTTGTCAATAGGCTGACTTGATCCCAAGGCTAAGTGGGGATTCCAATACCACCTGTGTCTTTTGGAGACCCCCTTGTCTCCACAAACCGGAGTGGGCTCCAGATACTAATCATTGGGAAGGGGCGAAATTAAATTGAGGACCTCTTGCAGTCATAAACTATCACTGTTCCACATACCTAATTAAGTCACTATTTCTGCTTGAAAAGTTGTATTCGGAGAGTTTACTTACTTTCTACATCACGTACACAAACTCCATGAAGCAGGACAATGTGCTTATGGGATATCTGCCTCATCATACTGGCTGTCTCAAAAAACGCCTGTTAAAACACACACATTTCAGGGGTGACATCAACAAAATTGAAAGAATGATCCAAAAAAGATTTATCATCTCCCCAATACCTTTATCAGCCCCTACTAATGATTTGGGAAGGCTCATATTTAACTACTGTAAGAAGAGACAGCCCCGTCTATAATACTAAAAGGTAGGATTCCTAGCACAAAGGCATCTAATGGAAGAGGAACATTTTGTTCTGCACCGATATATATTCGGAAGCACTGAAACATTCTCATAAATTATGGATAGCTGTGCAATCCCACAAAAAGTCACAGCAACAGGTGTTCCATGTCTCACACTCTCCCCTGCCTTCTGAGTCACCTTTTCCTCTTCAGAGTTGGCTAGCTGCACAACTCAACTGAATATATGGTTACGGTCAACGACAAAATGCTTGAAACAGTTTTCAGTTTATATTTATAGCTTTTTTGTTTCAAACCCAACATTAAAAGTATCATACAAAAGAGAACCATTGGTAATATCAGTAATATTTTTACATAGTAACCTTAGAGAAACCTACCAGGGAAATGTCTCTGTGGCTTGGATCTAAGACTTTCAGCAGAACTTTCATCTCTGTTTCTCCCTGATAACTTTCATCGTCCTTATAGCTAAGAATTCCAGAGTAAATCTGTGTTCTTGTTCCTCTGCCAAGATGTTCACCCTAAAATACAAGATAAACCCAAAAATTGCAATCTGTATCAAATATGTATGTTTGATTTTTGACTGCTAGTCCTGCAAGGGGGAAAAAAATTAAACATTTGTTTTGCACTTTCATTGTAAGAGACAGTAAATGTACAGTATTCTTTGGTAAACAGAACAACAGAAACGGTCAGATGGCTTTAATTTTAATTGAACTGACTGTGCTAGATAAAATTAGATATTATATTTAATGAACAGCTACCTCCATATTATATTTGTGGGACTTTAAAACTAATAGTCATTGTCTTTTTTTGTTGCCAATTAATTTGATCAAAAATATTTATGCTAACCATTACGCCAACTCTGGGAAATTTCTGAAGCATGAACAAGCCAAAAAGACAATGACAGATTGGCATTATCAAGACATAAACAGTTAATTGTAACAGAAACTGAAAGCTACAAAACTCCTCCTCCTGATAGTGCTAGGAAAGGATATTAGGAAGACAGGACTGATCTTATATAACAGTGATGGCGAACCTTTTTTGGTTCACGTGCCAAAAGGGTGTGTGCGTGCCCCACACCCATTCCCTCCCCCCGCGCATGCGCACAATCCCCACGCTGCCCCTGCGCACACACCCCCCGCTGCCCCCGCGCATGCGCACAGGCCTCACTGAAGCCTGGGATGGTGAAAAACGGCCTAATGAGCAAACCAGAAGTCCGTTTTTCCGAACTTCTGGTTTGCCCGTTGGGCGGTTTTTCGCACTCCGGAGGCTTCAGGGAAGTCTCCTGAAGCCTCCAGAGGGCGAAAACAGCCTTCCCCAAGGCCGAAAATCAGCTGGCCAGCGCACGCATGTGCGCTGGAGCTGACATAGGGCAACGCCTTGTGTGTCCTCTGATATGGCTCCGCGTGCCACCTGTGGCACGCGTGCCATACGTTCGCCATCACTGTTATATAACATTAAACTATGGTTTAACATATCTCCAGATCATCCCTATATATCTGTACTTAGCAAGAACGTGAATCTCATAGTGTATTCTTTTTGATATGAATTCAATATTTCCCTTTTTGTTTTGCTACAAAACAAACTTTCATAATTAGTATGAGTAAATAGATTATGCAATGAGTTTTGCTAGATTTTCTTAGACATCACTGCAAGTCTTCGTGAAAGAATGCATTTATAAAATTTTAAAAGATTTCGTAATCACTTACTTGCTTTATTTCTTCTTTAAGTATTCGATGAAAACTCAGTTGACCTAAAGGACAAACTGGCTGCCACTCTTGGGACTTTTTTGTAGCTACTAGCAAATTGGAAATTTCTAGAAAGAAGAAGAAAACCTCTCAGATATATTTGAAACAGATTGCCATCCAGATTTATTGCAGAACAAAATAATCCTTAATAATTCTTAATAATGATTAGTAATATAATCCTTCAAATGATTACCAGCATTGGATATTTTCCAAGTAAAGAAATACCAGTATATCTTAGGATAAAATCTATTCCACAGAAGGTAGATGTTGAATTTGATTTTTATTACCAAAATCAACTTTCAGTTACAAATTTTACTAAATAGTTTTGTATAAGTCACTGTTTCCTTCAGCGCAAATTTATATCTCAAGGCAGTTGTCGGATTAGTGCATTAAATGACATGTCCTATGAATTTAAATTTACAGTTGCTAACCAAACACTTCTACCATAGAATAGTTGGTTTTTACTGAAATATTTCACACAGAAGATTCACTTCATTCAACTGCACTCATACAAGCCTTTATTGTTCTGCTGAATGTATAGTCCATCCTTCTCTAAACACCAGAATGGCTGTTTAGCCTCACTGAACACAATGTAAAATATGTATGGCTGAACTATTGTGTCTTTCCTAAGAATATCTCCTAAGAATATCTCTTAAAACTCGTGATGTCTAGAAGGATCTGAATTTTACTGGGATCATTATTCTGTCTGTTAATATCAAATTAACATACTAATTAATATTAAGACACGGGGGCTTAGGCACTTGTACCTTTTGAGATTATTAGCTCCAGCTGCAAAACAAATATTTAATTAATTAATTAATTAATTTTATGCCATGCATCTCACCTACAGGATGATTACATATTTATAACATGTAATTCCTCTTTTCTATATTAAGTACATTCTTAGTATCCAATCCTGACCTTTTGCTCTGAACAAACCTCAATTATTTTAGAGAGGACTGATTTGCTTGGGATTGAATAACCTCATTCTAAGAATACAAAAACATGTATTATTTATATAATATCTATATATTTGCAAAAAATAGGATCCGGATGAAACAATATATTTTGGTGAAAAAAATATTAATATGAATACATAAAGCTAACTTAAAAACATTACCTCTTGGTTTTGGCTGAACGCATCTCTTGAGAGTGAAGACTATCTTATCTGTTCTCAGGATCTGTCCTTTTAAGTGGTCCATCAACTCTTTAAGTGATGGAAAGAACTTATCAGATCCATGCAGGAGACATCCATCCTTCTTCATTTCTATCTGGAAGTTCTTATACTGTTTGGGAAGATTCATTGAGTGCTTTGGAGAATGAAGGAAAAGAAAAATAAAAGAAATCACTAAATGAATTCAAGTAAAATGTAGATTTATGTTTGTGTCTGAAGAGAATGTAGTGAATGAAATAAAATCCCATTTGAGACTGATCAAGCAAATATTTGCAGTACCATCTGGTGAAATCATACTGACCATACTGGAAAACTTGATGAAACTCAAAAGAGCTTAGACATAGACAAGACAGACATATTTAATGTGCTACCAACAGATATTACGCAAATGCCTATGTTTGCCTCACGTCTGTTCTGACCTAGGCTTCACCAAATCACGAAACAGACTCTTGGTCCCGAAAAAAACCCTTTTTATTTGGCTAATGTGAATTCCTAGCATTCACATCCAGCGAAGTCCCGGCAAAAGTCTTTCAAGGGTGAATTGCAACCACAGACCTTATGAGTCCTTGGATAGTTGCCAGGCCAATAGCTTCCAGGCACAATGCTGTACAATGAAATACTTGGCAAGGAGTCTCTGTGAGGCACGAACTCAGATAAGCAAATCTTCACACTAATAAATGAACTAATTGTCTCCTGCAAACACCACTCCCCTTTTGCTCCTATTTATTTCCTATGGGAGGGGCAATTCAGCGTCCCCTTGTGCCTTTACTCCTGAGTCATCCCGTTCCTTAATTGTTCCCTTCTCCTGACAGCTCTGCGCATGCACACATCGGGAACAGGCTCCAGCTGTTCTGCCCCACTTATCTCCGACTCCGAAAGTAGATGATAACTGTCGGACAGCCCTGGCCCCATCTCTGCCTCCGACGCAGAGCACTCATCAACCTCCTCACTGTCCGAGTCTGCCGCCAGCTCTGCTGGCGGGCCACAACGTCACATTTTGCCCTTTGAATCCAGGTAATTACACAAATGTGTTTTCTGTAATCCAATATCCAACCCACCAATAGTTTTAATATAAATCATAAATTAAGATTCCAGATTATGATGGATGTCAGGGAATATATGATTAATTAGTGGAAACTTCAGTTGGTTCAAAACAGAGCAGCTAAACTGCTCGTTGGGACTGGCCAATACATATATATTATACCAGTTCTTTGCTATGACATTGGTTGCTAGTCCATTTCTAGAACAATTCAACATGCTGGTTTTGACTTTTAAGACTTAAATGGCTTAAGTAACTAGATACTTTCTTCCTTGTGTACCTACTCAGATCTTGAAATAATATAATGAGGTATGTGGTATTTTTATTCTGCATTTAAAAAAAAAATATTATATATCACTTTTTTTTAAAAAATATTGTTTTAGTGCAACCTGCCCAGAGAGCTTTATTCAAATAAATAGTTCCCAAACCTCCAATTAATATATTAGCAATATATGTTTTCACTCCAGTAAGAACAAATTAAATCCATAATAAGACTAGCATTGGCAATCCCTGTCAATATTTATACCCTAATGGAAAAATAAGTAACAGAGCTTAAAATCTGTTTAAAATTGCCAGTTACCATCATAGAAACTGACAGGAAGCTCAGGGATTTCATGTTTGCTAAGAAAGACATTTTACACTCATTTTTTTGAATCATTAATGGCAAGAATATCACTTCTCAAGCCAATTCTTCAAAAGTTATATTGCTTAGATCAAAAGTATTTAAAGAGAAAATTACTGGACCCCCATTATACCTCTGAATATTCTGTACATATCACAGTCAAGAGAATGTTGTTGAAGTCTGTACAGCTCCATCTCAATACGTACGTCCCTTCTTCATTGCCTTCCTGTTTCAGCTTATTAATAGCATATTCTGTGCTGAAAGACGTTTGAGAAAAATGATTAAAGGTTACTAAATGTGGACAATTGACTATTCCCTTGAAAGCATGCCCATCTTTCTCTGGTTCTGCCAGATGGTAGAGCACCACACTGGAGGTGGTTGATTTAAGAGTTAATCCCACCTCTCTCCCCCCCCATGCATTCATCTGCCCCTTCCCCCATTCTATGATCATGATTTTACCTTGATGGCATTGTCATTTTATTGGGTTAGGAATATTTATAGTTGGATTATTTTAATGTTTTTATGCTGTAAGCCGCCCAGAGTCACTTCATAGCGAGATGGGCGACAAATAAATTTAATAATAAAATAATAATAATAATAAATCTTTAAACTGTTCTTTGTTGTTAGAAATATAATGGCAGGGGCCATAATATATTTGAAATGTTTAGAGTTTGTTACAAGTTATAAAATGGCTTTTCCCTAGCCAAATGAGCACAGTAGTTCAGTTTTCATGAACTCAAAAATTGAGAGGCTCAAGAGGGAAGCTAAAATAAAAATAATAAAACAATAAAATATTTTTTTTAAAAAGCAAGTGTTTTACAAACTATAATGACTGGTTACAAAAAATAGTGTTTTAAGACCAGTTTCTGAAGGGAGATAGCTGTTTCAGAAAAAGACAATTTATGCCCTTTAGTTTCTGACTGAACTTAATTTTGCTTACTAAAAAAACCACAATACCTGCTTCTGAAGCTTAATAATACTCAGAACAGACATCTGGGGGGGGGGGGAATGGCAAACTACAGACAGCTCCATTGAAAGTGGAGCCAACGACCATGGTGGAATGAAGAGCCAAAACACAGACCAGCTCTTTGTAATTTCTCTCCAGACAAGGAAAAGACTTGAGATCACCCAAAAGTATTTCAGACAGTTGCTCCTCAGAAGGAGATTACAAGATAGTGGTCTCCATGGAGCTCTTGGAGTTGAGGAATTAACCATCATTGCTCGAACTGCAGTCAGTGCCTTTCAAAAGGACACTGGGTTCACATACTTCCTTTTCTAATTGCTTTTGGAAATTGCTCGTTAATTGCTTTTTAGCTATTAAGAGCCTTTGGCTCAACAGGTTTTACAGCATCAGGTGAGTTCTTTAGCAAAATAACTTTTAAATACAAGTTTAAGGACTTAAAAATCTGTTTGAATAAACAGTAAAAGGACTATTAAAGTTTGATTTTGGAAAGTTGCAAATGGACTTAGGATCCATATGCATTTGAATTAAGATTTTGGGATTAATTCAGAATCCTTCTGGTGGGAAAATGCTTTTGTTATCAATTCTTTTTAAAAAAACATGATAGGATGACATCTTTAAGGCTGGACACTAGAAAGAATGAGGAGGAATTAAAGATTATAATTAAAGGGAAAAAATTCTTAAATTTAACCAATTTTACTAATACAGAACGGAACAAAATATTTTAACAGTGTCTGTCTCTATAGATAATGTTTGGAAAATATTATGGAAGACAAACATGTTTTACCAGACAAGAGTGAAACTGATCTGAAAGTGGATTTAAAAATGATATGCAACAAGAATGATATGGAAAATGATGCTATACTGGATATACAAAAACAATTGATGTCTTAGTAATTAAAAGATATATACAAATAACAAGCAAAGAGTGAGCAGGATAACTTTCTATAATGTACGCACCACAGAGACTTGTTAATGTTGTGAATCATTTTGTGAGAAGGGATAAAGAAAGAATGAAAAGAAATCAAGTTCGAGGACATTTTTTGAGGAGACTAAAGTTAAGGATTGTTGAAAGTAAAAGGAAGGAATATAAAGTTGATTTATCTAATCAAGGTTACTATATATACATACATATATATATATATATATTGTTTATTAACTAACCAAATTGGGCCATGGCAGCCATTTTTAATATTGTGTTCTATCAGAGGTGGTGCGATATCTGTGCAAAGAAAGTGATGGGCATCAGCAGTCAACCTGAAGTATCCATCCACCAAAGCAGAAAACGACAAAGCTTCTTCACATGAAGGCAGTTTAAATTCCTAGTGTTAAAAAAATAAAAGTCTGAATAGTTCTTCCACTTCAGGTAAGACACAATAATCAACTACTACAACTCCACCTACAGGGATGGTCAAAAACATTGTGCTGCTGAAACGAAGAGGAAGGCATGCTCTATCCAAGTATACAAATTAACCTAGAATGGCAGTTAAGTCTATACCATGGTTGACAATGAGGTACAGGTAGTCCTCGAGTTACGACCACAATTGATCCAAAGTTTATGTTGCTAAGTGAAACATTTGTTAAGTGAGTTTCCCCCTTTTACAACCTTTCTTGCCACGGTTGTTAAGTGAATCATTGCATTTGTTAAGTTAGTAACATGGTTGTTAAATGAATCTGGATTCCTCATTGACTCTGCATGTCAGAAGGTCGCAAAAACTGATCAGCTGATCCCGGGACACTGCAGCCGTCATAAATATGAACCAGTTGCCAAGCATCTGAATTTTGATCATATGACCATGACTTTCACACTTATGCAATGGTCATAAGTGTGAAAGTCATAAGTCACATTTTTCAGTGCCATTGTAACTTTGAATGGTCACTAAATGAACTGTATTGTAAGTCGAGGACTACCTTTTCTCTAAAACAGTGTTTCTCAACTTAAGGAACTTTAAGATGACTCCCCCTGATGTTGGGGAATCCTGGAAGTTGAAGTCCACTCATCTTGTTGCTAAGGTTGAGAAACACTGCTCTAAGGGCAGATATTTAACTTCAGTTTACTAAATGTACATCTTTTAACTTCTAAAAACTTGAAAAAAATACAATATAAGCAAGAAAACAGGAATGACATTTATCTATATTGTGCTGAGATGATATGTGTGCCCTCTCTTCTAACTTTATCTGTTTCTAAGTATATTTGTCTTTTTTTAAGTGTACTAATGTCAAATGCAGGTTACCAATGCAGGTTTTTTTTTTTTTAATTACTAATGAAACTTTCAGTATGTGCTGAAGGATAATACAATTTGTGGATGTTCCTCTACTTCCTTGCTTTGAAGCTGAGTCAATCATTTCTTTAGTCCCGCCTCCTTCTACTGCGCCTCCCAGTTTTTGACTCAGCTTTCATGCAAGAAGAGGCACGGAGAGATGTTCCAGAGGAAAAGAGTTTTTAGACCAGGATCCAACTAATAGAAGGAAAATTAATGGTAGCAAAACCATGAGTAAAAACCGGGCTGTCTCTGCGGGCAGATAGAGCAGCCGCGGGGGGGGGGGAGCGAGCTGTCAGCAGCGAGAATGTGTGGATAACCTTGCAAGATTCTATTAATGAATCTTGACAATAAATAGAATTCATCTAGTCATATTTCCTGTCTGGTTTATCTGGGAGGGCTGACATCAATCTTGCAAATCTGAAAGTATAAACTTCCGACTGCCGCTTTTGACTATTTAATCCATTAGGTCTTTCCTAGGTTTCTTTCTCTAACAATTAAGCCACTGGGGGTTCCTGCCTCTCTTGTTGATTGTTTCCTAGGCAGCAACTTTTCTCCTCATTCCCCAAAGTCATCCAACATTCCATTACAGAATCTCATGAGACCCATAAAGTATAATGACATCTCATAAGAAATTCCATTTATTCCACACACACTTTTTGCTGCAGGTAACGAGGTGCTAGGGAAACCTCAAACTCAAATTAATGTTGAACCCTAGTCAAACTTTTTATTATAAAAGTTGTTATAAAATAGAAGTTGGTAAGAAGTTTAACCCACATATATAAATAAGCAGAATGCTGATATACACAAAGACAACATCTCTTCTTTCAACACACAGTATATTAACAGTAGACTACTAATTGTGTTAGTGATTGAGGCTACAAAATCAAGGGGATGCTACTTTGGGGCATTGTTAATTCTGATAGCATATAAGTGGCTTTATCAGTTGCTTACCATCCTCTTGTTATCTTGTTTATAGATGCAGACTGTAGATTCCTTGATCACAAGATGAGTTATTTCAGGAAAGTAAGAAAAACTGATCCATTCCTCCCTTTTGTTTTTTTCTTCCTTTTTTTCAACTTTGTCAGATTTTTTTTTCTTAATTTTCGGTTTTTCTTTTTCACTCTGTATAATCTGATGAATAACATCATGCACACTGAATAATTTGATTCATCTCATGTCCAGTATCTTCTCCAATCTTTCTCCCAATCTCTCTCTCTCTCACACACACACACTCATAAACACACAGGCAGACGTTATATATTAAAAACCTCAGATTCAGTTATTTGTAGTAGTTGTTAATTTGTTATTGTTACATTATTGTAAAACACTGCAAAACTAAAATGCACCTTTCATTATATCAGTAGTATCTAACCGACGCAAAGCATTATGAAAAATCCTTCAATGAGGATAAAATTGTATCACCTTATATAAATAAAGATAATATTTTCCTTAAAAAACACCCTTGGTTATACAAATGTAATTTTGGACTGAAAAATTGAATAGAGATGGCTAAAATACTTTTATTCCTCAGATCAAATACATGTGCTTCCAATTAATACATGCATGCATATATTTATGTTAGATTTATCTCTTGCCTTTCCTTCAGGAGTTCAAGGCAGCATACAATTTCCTTCTCCAGGGGTGGGTTCCTCCCGGTTCGGACTGGATCGCCCGAACCGTTAGCGACCCGCTGGTGACGTCACGGATCCGGTTCAGTTGGTGCCGGTCTGTGGGTGCCGCCATCTTTTTTTGGGAATTTTTAGGTTTTTTTTTTACTGTTTGTAAGGTTTTTCCTGTTCTGCTGTTTGAAAAAGGGCTCTCCCGCCCGCCCCTGCATTTATACTGACCTTTATTCCTTCGCCCGAAGCACAGTTGATCAGCTCCTCAGCTGTGTTTCGGGCTGATTGAAGCTACTGAGCATGTGCGGAAGCCAAATTGCCCGAGGGAACGCGCGCGTGCAAAACATTGCGATGCGAACCGGTGGGGAAGGTAAGTGGAACCCACCCCTGTCCTTCTCCCATTTTTTTCTACAACAACAACTTTCCTGGAAAATGGGTTAGACTGAGATAATGGCTATTCCATAGATACCCAATGAGATTTTGTGAACAAAGGGGAGTTAGAACATGCATCTTCAGGTTTGAATCCAATACTTTATCCACTACATCTCACATACACACAACCCCTTCCCCCACACACAATGCCGACAGTCTTTTTTTCTATTTTATATCTTTGTAACTTTGCAGAGTCTTTTTTTAAACTTCAGTACTGCAAACAAAATATTTACGGTATGTTACTAAATAATATATAATGCACCTATACTGGATATTTTATCACACTTCCTTCTTCTAATCTTATTTTTTTTCAATAACCAGGTACAATTCCCAATCAGTTCACTACTAAAGGTCAGACATCTCCAGGAACCACACCACATCTCAAGGATGCTAGCTGTGCTCCCTAAACTGCAGCTTCTCACCCCTGCTCTTTCTTTTATTCCCCTTACAAAATTTTCAGCCAGAAACATATCTTCCCTTTGTGTAATTTGCTATATTCTTGCTCTCAACATAGTTTCTGTTGAATTTGAAAGAACCAAATTAAGTAGTATTACCCAAGTTGAAATTTCTACCAGTAGCTTTGACTCTTGCTGACTTCATGGATGTGTCCATGTAGTGTTTTGGCAACAATATAGAACTAATTTCTTGTTGGGTTTTTTTCAGGATATTTTTTTACATTGTACAATCTACCTACAGGTCTGAGATTTCCTCAATTTTCATATTCTCATATTATTTTCATTTCATTTCCATTTTCATAATTTTTTTATAAAACCCAAACTCTATTCTATTCAAATGACTCTAGCTAACCTTATTAGTAAACTTGTGATACTCACATCTGGTTTATGTCGCCACTGGATTCCAAGATTGCCTGTTACTCTCACTTCATAACATCGCATTTTTTCAGAAGCATCCAAGTTAAAGTTCTCATTTTCTGATGAAATTAGCAGTGAGGATGCTAATGTTTCAAATGTTTCGGCTCCATAATTCTTTGTCAATGTCTCCATTGTTGCTAAGTATTTCACTTTCAGATCATGTGGAGAAACACTGCTGTCAGAAATGGTCTTGTTGTTAAATTCCTTGAGAAAGTCCCTGAAAACATTATTAATTCGTATTCTCGTTAAGATGTTCCTTTGTCTAATTTTCTTGTTCAGTGTTTCCGGAATATACCGCTTATAGCTGAAATGAGATAGGACACAAAAATATACGCATTTATTTTGAATACCCTAATATAAATTACAACAGGTATATTTCATTTAAAAATAAACAGAGAGAGAAAAAATAAAAAAAAACATACTTGAAAATGTAGACTACATATTATACATGGATAATATGTAACTCCTCTATTAAGATTTCTTTCTCTAACTAAACACAACTTCTCTTACAATAGGCATTATAAGTGACTATTTAATGTTTAAAATTCTAAAACTGGTCAGGGAATATTTTGCAGCGAAAAAGTAGTACTAAATAAACTACATAACAACATGGTGAAAAATTAGAGACTGCCTTATTATTTTAGTTGCAGCTTCAGAAATGTGTTTACCAGTGTTTACCTTTTGGAAACAGCATCAACCAATTGTATCAACTGCAATTAAAAGTCCCTCTGGACAATAATTTCAATTGCCAACTTTTCTTTTCTTTTTTTCTCCATAGAGGCACCAATGCCAGATGAGTACTAGTAACAACCCATAGCAATGTGCTTGTGAAGTAGGTTAGAGATACCATATGCATGTTGGAGTGGCTATAAAAGGTGTTTTTTAAAAAAATATCTGGATCTTCTTTGAGCTACGGGCTGGTACTATAGAGATCAGCGGTGATTGTGGAAAGACAATCATCTTCAGACTGATCTCCTGGGTGGCCAAAGAGGAAGGCATACTTGGTGGTGTGTGATGTACTGAGAGTCACCTGAGATTGTGCAACTAAACAGGTCACTTGGAGAGCCAGTGGAAGAGTGGCAGCAATGCTTGTGTTGGGCTAAGGGCTAGAGATATGCTAATCAGCTGCTGAATAGCCAGAAGTAGTGTCAACAGAGATGGAGCATAGCCTAACTTGGTTGTGACTGCAAAAGTGTATTCAGCAAATGCTGATCTCCCAGAAGAGCGGCAACAGGGCTAGTGATTCAGAGATGCCTGATTTGGTGCTTTGGAACATGTGAGCATCACTGAATGGTTGCAAGAGCAGGATCGCTTAACGTTGATTGAAGAGGTAGACCTGCCAACAATTAAGGAGGTAGTAATCCAACTCAAGAAGCCATTGCTGAATCTGATGGTGCCAGACAGTTTTCATACTGCCCTTCAACTTTCCCTTTCTTACCTGGTCAAGCTGTAACTTCAAAGATAAGCTGCTTAGTAGTGGCAGCCCCAGTTGCTCCTGCCACTCAGCTGACCTCCACTTTCTTTTCCCTCTGCATTCCCTTCCTTTCCTTCTGCAAGCCAGCCAGCATCCCATTGGAAAATGGCTGTCTTCCCCAGGTCTCAAAAGAATGGGACATGCGGTTTGGAGAACAACAGGAATCCTGTTTTTGTGTTGTTTCAGAAGTGTCATTCCCCAAGTCACACCTTTCCTTCTTTACATCATGAGGGCTTGCAGAAGGAAAGGGAAGCCTGTTTGCAGAGGTTGGTCACCTAACAAATACTTCTTTCAGATGACCAAGATTCTGGTCCCAATTGTGATTGTATGTCAAGGACTACTTGTAAATAATAAGAACTGGACATGTGTCTTTCAGTCATAGTTTATACATCTCCAAAGGATAGGGATGGGACTGATATGGTCAGAGAAGCCACTACCTTTAACAATCCTAGAAGCCATGACACCATTTTTCCGTGTACAAGAAAATCAGTCAACTCTCTCTGTTTTGCCTTACACATTTCCCCCCATAAACTAGGCCATTTGTGCATTAGAAACTGTGGAAGCAATCTTTCCACAGTTCAACCCCATTTTTCCCAAACGGTGTTCCATAGTTCACCCCCATGTTTACCAACTGGTCAGAAGAAATACAACACACAAATAATTCAGACTCACCTGATATCTCGGGGAAGTTCTGGTAACCTCAGGTTTTTTTTAATTGCATAGTGGGATATTGCAAGTACAGCCATACCCAAACATTCATTCTCAATTTCATGTGATTCTTGATCAGTCTTAGCTTCCCGAAGAGGTGCAAGACCTTTTACCAAGTCATTTTGACCCTAGATTGGACAGTGAGATAATCGATTTTTAGCAATAAATGGTTATTTTACTTCATTCACTGAATACCCAAAAAACAAAGCCTTCCATATAAAAGTCAATCAACATACTAAAATGCAGAAGAGTATTACTTCTTCCTCCTGCAAACATATAACATAAATTGAGATAGTGCCACAGAATAATACCTCAGTGAATAAGTATTATTTAAGAGAGTTTTCAACACAGTGCATTTTTGTTTTTTATCTTATTAAGGACTACTGTTCTGTAAATATGCACTCATAGTGCTACTAACTAGGCAATAGAAAAACAACACTGATGAATATTTGGGGCAGCATTCACAATGTATTTCTTTTATAAATATTGATCTTCAATTAGAGTTTATACATATCTTTTTTTTTAATAATCATAATCCTCCATATTCCATCTGAGAGAAATACTGGTAACAGTGCTTCCTATAGATAATGAAATGTAACTACTACTATAATACTGTACATAAAATGAGACGGAATTCTTTTATAAAGTACTTGCCTGAGCAAAGAGATATTCTAATGAATTTGCATCAAGGAGAGGTGTTCCTTCTTGTACTGGTCTCTTTTCGTAAGAATTCTTCTTCTTTGGAGAATGCCTCCAGACAGATGGCTCATTCTCATTTGTTCCATGCCAATTAGTAAAATAAAACCTTGAGCAAATAATTATAAAGATTTAAATTAGATACAATATGCATAAATGGACTTTACATAACTAGATAACAGGAAACCAGAAATTCCAACAATTTTTCAAACACGTAATTTATTGTGGTTTTTTTTTCAAGTCTACTCAGTCATATCCACTAAGAATAGCAAGGCCAAGAACAATTAGCCCTAACAGGGTCCTTTCAAGCTTCACAACAAGAGCATTTTTGCCTAGTTAACAAAGTGAGGCTCACAGCTTTTCTAACACAGGATTTCCCATCTGATACATGTCCTTCCCAGCAACTGCTTCCCTGAGATAGTGCTGATCAGAGTAAAAGTCACACAAGGATTAATTTGGCAGTAAATGCAATAGACTGGCTGAAAGTAACCTATCATACACAGCCGTTTTGGTGCTGTTCAAAAACATACCTTGTTCAGCACATATTTAATCTTTCAAGTTCAATGGGATTTGAAAGTTTTAAAATTTTGTACTGAAGTACCATTTCTTATCAGATTTCTTTCCAGATACTGAAAAAATTAGGATTTCATTGGTGATGTACTGCTGGAGAAAGAAATTCTACTGAGACCTATTGCTTTCAAATGCCCCTAGACCAGTGATGGCTAACCTTTTTGTCGTTGTGTGCTGACAGTGCTGGCACCCATAATGCAATGCGGGGGGGGCTGCGCATGCACGCATGACCCCATGCAACCCCCATGCATGCGACCCCCCATGCTCCCTGCCCCTCCCATGCATGCATGTGCGACCACCCGCGTCCCATTTTGGGCCTAGTAGGACTCCCTGCAGCCTCCTGGGACCAAAAATGGACTGGGGGGGTACCGTACCCCCCCAACGCCCCATTTTGGGCCTAGTAGGCCTCCCTGCAGCCTCCTGGGACCAAAAACGCGCCGCCCCCCGCGCATCCCAAAAATCAGCTGGCCGGTGGGAGGTGCGCGCGCATGCGCGGTGGAACTGAGCTGGGCGATGGCCCGCATGCCCGCAGAGAGGGCTCTGCGTGCCAGCTGTGGCATGCATGCTATAGGTTCGCCATCACGGCCCTAGACCATCTATCACCTATCAGTGGGCATAGCTTGATATTGAATCAAGTTGAAAACAGTGACAAGGTATTCTTCAGTTAATCTTCCTGCCTGATGGATGGGATCTCAGTTGTCCAAATGTTTTTATAAATGACTTATTTGGGGAGCTTCCTGAGCAGACCCCCTAAAGTATATTATAATAAAATCTCAACTCAGGATTCTATATAGTCTTTAAAGGCTTAAATATGTGTACTTTTTCCTTTCATAAATCTATACTTGACTAAATATTTATCAGAGTCCAAATGACTAATTGATCCAATCATTATATGGTTCACTTGCTGTAGATATTTACTGAAACTCAAATTGCTTATTTGTTCTTCAAGGGCAGTTTATTTAATAGCCAGTATAGCATATCTGAGTTTGGCTCAGAATATTAAGTACAGATTATTCAGGAAGTCCTCATACCTTTTACTGGAACAATATTTCTACAAATGCAATAAAATATTATTAAGAAAATAATAAATGCTTATTTAAATAAATAAGTGGCTCTTTCTGCATGGAGTTAAATAGAGCAACTGCAGCATAATGAAAGAGATGTGAATGCACATACATGCATAGCAATCATATTATTTACTTTTGGGATAAGCAGCATTATGCAGAACAAAAGGAGTAAGAAATATTAAAACAAAGAAAATAAGGACATGAGAAAAGAAAGAAAAAATAGTGTACATACCAACACCATTCCCTATATTTCTCCATATCTTTCTATTCTTAAAAGCCATCTTCTCTCATGTCTGTACTTCATACATTGCATTTTGTTCTATAAATTTCTCACCTTTCTCTAGGGATCTTCAGTCGCTCCATCTATACTGATAGTCTTACTGGTTTTCAACATTCCCAAACCACTTTGTTATTTCTTTTTTGTCCTTTTTTTCTTCTTGTAATTTACTATTAATTACAGTGTTCATTTCAGTTCCACTCTCCCAACATACTGTACCAATGTCAGTCCATACAAATTACAAAATATTCCTTCCAGCTTTTCTTGAATTCAATTTTATTTGAGTCATTTAATTACTTCCATTTTAAATTCCATTTAGTCTACTAGAGGCCCCTGATTTAACCCTCCCCCCCTCCCATCAAACTCACTCTGCATTTTCTCTTTTTTATTCTTTACAACCCAACAGAATGCCAGAAAGAAATTAAGTAAAGGGGCTAATGCCCTTATGCTTTCCCTAACTCAGGGGTGTCAAACTCGTGACCCACAGGCCAGATGCATCACATGCTGGCCACGCCCATGCCCGGTTTAGCAAAGGGGGAAAAAGTCGTGATACATCATATGACGACGCGAGTTTGACACCCCTAGAGATGTAAAATTTCCGGAAATTTTGAAGCTTGGAAAAAAACCCGGTTTTTTTCCAGTTTTTTTTTGGGGGGGGGAAACGGAAATTTTCAAAAAAAAAAAAAAAAATGCTACATTAGCACTTTTTTGTCTTTTTAAGATTGAAAGTCATTCTGTTACTTTAGGAACATAAAATATGACTATGGACAATTTGACTTGACATAAAATTATTACAACTAGCATATTAAAAATATAGTGTATCCAAACAATTATCACAAACATAATTTACTTTTTTATAATATTTATTTGTAACAAAGGGAGCAACGATCTCCTGAACTGCTTACTAGTTTATGTGGAACAGCCAAAAAGCCTCCACAAAACAATTTTCAAAACCAAAAGTAACAATTTTTCATATTTCCACTCCACAGTATTAAAGAAAAAAAAAAATAAAAACCCCATTCTCATAAAAAGAACTGAAGATGGGGGAAGTGTTAAGAAGAGAGTGGGACTAAGTTTCAATGGTTTTTTTTTTCAAATTTTTCCGGTTTTTTTCCGGGCCTTCACATCTCTAGACACCCCTGCCCTAACTTATTTAATCTTCACTGTTCCTTGCTCTTTTCAATGATATTCTTTGCCAATATCTTTTTCTTACTAAATACATCATACCTTGTTCTCACATTCATTTTCTTTTTACAACACTCTCTTTTATGCTACTTTATGCAAGCTAAGATCTCTAATCTGGAGACTACCTGTGAGTCAACATACCATGGCCTACATCCCACCAAAAATACATTCAGTATTCGAAGATGTTTTAAGAGATCCTCTTAACATTTCAAAAATCCCCGTCATATTTTCCTGTATAGATAGTGATTATAAAACATCAGTCATAAGCTTAGCTATTATTTCTGTACTAAATCAATTTAACTGACCTATTTCATTTATTTATATGTAATTATTTAGTAGACGTATCTGGCTGCTCATCACAAATACATGTCTCTGGATAGTTAACAATATTAAAAACAATTAAAAAAAACACACAGAAAACATAAAACCCATAGCAGCCGGGGGGGGAAAAAACCTGTAAAAGCCACAATAAAACATTCAACACAACCAAGAAGCAATCTCTGTCACAAATCTGGAACCCCAAACATGAGCACAGAGCCACGTCTATGGAAGGCCAACGGAGGATATGGCCAGCCTAATTCTGGAGGGGTGATATTTCTGAGGACGGGCGCCATACTTGAAAAGGCTTCCCTCCTGGGCCCCACCAGCCAAGTACTTCTTACCTAGAGCATGCCCCTCTGGCTGGATGGGATAGGACAGTAGAAAGAATTGGGGAGTTCATTCAATTTAGACCTGCTTTTCTCTAATCTGTGTCATGAAGAGCAAAACTGCAATCTTTCAAAACCACTCTAAAATGAAATTTATTTTTTAGCTGTGGTTTCTTGAAACAAGGTGAAGGCTGGAAGTATTTTAAAAGCAAGGGAATTAAATGCCTCATGCTGAAGCAGGCCACAAAGTTACTATTGCACCAATTGTATTAGAGACTGTCATAGTTACCTCATGCGATAATGAACACGGAGTGATGTTTTCTCATCAACGTAGAAGATGTGATTTGGTGCATACCAGATTTTTCTACTTTCATCAAAGAGGGCAAACAAATTGTGGCACAGAGGAGAAATAGCTGGTAAAAGAAAGAAAAAAGAAGAAGAAGAAAGCAATAGTTCAATGAATAGCTAAACACAATATAAAATTATATTATTTACTGTTAAAATTACCGTACTTTGTGCTTTCAATTACACAGTAGCTACTTTTTAATATAAAAATGTTCAATAAGGATTATAGCTGTTATTGTTTGCCTTTATTCAATGAGACTATAAAGCAGAATCACCGTTTTAGCTATCTTTATTGTATAACTTTGTAAATGATAGTTTATTTGCTTGTCTACTACAGCAAGTAAAGGGTTAATTGAAGACTTTGGAATAAGAAACTTGGGGCAAAGATTAGAAGGAACTGGAGGAACAAAGAGGCAATTGGCACAGTAAACACAAAGAAGCCATCAGCCTATATATAGCAGGAAAGGAAAGGCAAACATTGGTGGAGCTCCTGACATAAAAAAATAATCCCTCTCCTCAATGACTAATATAATGCACTATTGGGGAAAAAAATAGATAAGAGGAAAAAGTACCCGGAATATAATAACTCTAAGCATTTTGGGTGGGGCAATGAGATCTTAAAATATATTTATTTTTTCTTTCCCCCCCATTAATTATTGCACTCTGCTTCAATAAATGTACATTTGCAAAAAGCATCACAACAGTTTTTGCATGTGATTTACAGTCAGTACTGCAGTTTGGCAACAATTCACAGTACACATACATACACAAACAAATTTAGAAAAACTAATATCGAGAAGCTAAGGACTGTTTCCAAACATTCCTAAAGCAAGATTCAGGGCGGGTTCTGGGCATTTTTCCAGAGTTTCTCCTCTCAATCTAACAGAGAGAAATAGTATCTTTGGTTCTAAGGACAAACTGAGAAAATCCTGCTTCAAATTAACCAAAACTTATTCACAATTTATTGCATCGAAGATTGATGCAATCTTAAATCACTTTTAAAAACTGGAAAATTAATGTATAATTTTCAGTTAAATACAGTCAGACTGCAATCTGTATATACTAGCAAGGAATAAAAAGGGGTGATATGACTTCCACCATACTTTTAAGTTTTTTAACAATTTGGAAGCAGTTGCCTTATATCCTTGCATTATTAGCCAATAATGCAAGCATATAAGGCAACTGCTGTGTGTGTGTAGCACACACAGTGCTACACACAGCCTTTAAACTCAATTAGTATGAATAATATATGGGCTTTTCAAACGTTCACTGCAGTTAATAATAAAAAGTTACTCAGAATAAGTATGGTATATGAATTCTTGAAGTCCATCCAAGTGATTTTTGTTCTGTCCACAAACAATAAGCAAAAAGGAAGAGAATCTACTGAAGAGATGGGGATAAAGTTCACAGAAAAGCAGTGATAAACACATTAATTGAAACTGTAATTACAGTAAGGAAGGAAAAAATATATATCTAGTAGAATAGCTAGACCAAAAAGGCATGTGAAATATTAAAACAGAGGAGCAGGAAGTATGTATCTTAAAGAGAGTCATCTTGTTTCTGTAAAACAATGATGTAATGTACAGTAAAGATGTTTTGGTCAAAGTTAAGAATGTTAAGATAGTAGATGTAGCATTCTAAACTCTGAAAGAAACTACCGGTAGTAATTTACACACATTCTTTGCCTTGTCTGTAATTCACATGTGTGCTTTTGGGACACTTTTTCAAAGATTATCCTATGGGACCTTTTCTCATAATTCTACACACACAGCACTCCATGAGAGGCTTGTGTGAAAAGCACTGTCTTGATACCCTCAATTGGAGACAGCTATTGCAAAGATATTGCAAAGTCCACAGGAAAAGACACGGTGAAAACTGAGTCAGAAACAAAGGCAACATGCTTCCTGTCAGTAGCAGAGTTCACAGGGCAAGGACATATTTGCAATCCATTAGCAGTGCCCCTTGCTGTCTTCTTTACTAATTAAGGGTACTCAGAGAGATCCAGCTTTTGACAAAGATCCTCAAGTCAAGCTTAAGTCTTGGTGACTTCATGGTCCTATCCTTGTAGTCATCTTAGCAACAGCATGGAAATGCTTTGCTATTATTTGACTTCTTCATCTAGTTGTGTGACTTCATGGCGGTATCCCATTCAGCTACTAACCTGGCCCTGCTTAGTTTTTTTGTTTTGGGATTTTTTAAAATATATTCTATTTTTTTTTATTTAGATCAGTCAATGTTAGGCTCTGATACTGGGGGCAATTTAATTTTTAAGGGCTATTTTAATATATTTTACAAGTGGTCCTCAACTTACCACCATTCATTTAGTGACTGTTCAAAGTTATGACGGCACTGGAAAAAACTGACTTACAATCAGTCCTCACATTTGCAACGCCGCAGCCTCCCTGTAGTCAAGTGACCAAAATTCAGATGCTTGGTAACCCGCATGTATTTACAATGGTTGTAAATCCCAGGGTCACATGACTGCCATCTGCAACCTTTCCAGCTGGCTTTCAATCAGCAGTCAGTGGGGATACTGGATTCATTTAACAACAGTATGATTCACTTAACAGCTGTGGTGATTCACTTAACCATCATAGCAATAAAATCAGGTGTGACTCATTTAACAACCATATCGCTTAGAGATGGAACTTGCAGTCCCAACTGTGCTTATAAATCAAGGACTACCTGTATTCTAATGTTATCTTTTCAACGCAATCTGCTGCAAAATTATAGTACAGCGTGACAAATAACTTGATAATTAGAAGTCACTGAAGCCTTTATTCGGGAATTTCATTAACTCCTTTAAATTCACCAGTCTAAAAATCATTGTTTGTTTTAAACAAGCTAAATAATAAAAGATACTGCTGAAACTCACAGCATTTTTTTGCCGCTTCAGTGCAAAGTTCTTCTGCTGTGTACTTGCCACTTGTATAAGGAAGGGAAGGCTTTTCTTGTAAGTAGAACACTATTTCCAGCATTTGCTCCTGAACTTCTGTCTTGACTTCGTTTTTCTTTGAACTTCTCATTTTTGCACAGAAAGCCATCGCTTTGCAGTCTTCTTTTACATACATATACTACATACACAGAAAAGAAAACTATCACAACGAAGTAGACAAACTATCAAATACTTTTCATTAATATTACATTTCTTGAGGCATCTTAAAAGAATTAGCAAATGGATTATGACATAAATTCAACAGTAAAAAAACCACACCAGAAAGCAATAAACTAAAATTAATTCTTATCCTTATTTTACAACAAAATTATGTCAACTGGATCTGTTTAGGATATACAGCATAGTCTATCAGTGTTTATTATCCATCTCTCTGCAAAGTAATTTAGTAACACTGTCTTAAACACTGTAACAGTGTTTTCAACAGTGTGAAAAACAAAACCCTGCAAAGTAATTTAGATCATTGTAGTAAAACCTGAGCAATAAAGTCTATGAGCAATTCAAGAACATGGGGCATTGGCAGAAGACTGAAGCCTACATATGTGTGTTATGATCTATGACTAGTATAAGGATTCTGTTTCGTTATCTTGATTTTAAAAAGTACCAGATTCTCTTCTGTTTTTGTTATTCCACACCCTAATTCTGGTTGCCACTTACTAAACCATCTATGTAGATGCTCTATAATATCGTACACAGACGGTATGTAAAAGGATATGTTCCCATATTGACAGATAGAGCAAAATAACAATACAACAAAGTCAAATACAAAGATACAGTTTTACACTTTTTGTATTAATTACTGCTTCAGAAGTAATTTTTTAGGAAAAAGAACATACCTGCATTTATATGGATTTGTGACTTCCCAACAAGAAAATGTGTGTCTTTTCAAAATATCAGAGAATCTAATTAAAAGCAAAGGAAAAATAGAATCAATTCACAAAATAATGTACAGAAACTATAGGACTAGAGGGTGATCTTTTGACTGAATATCTTGGAAAAGCAGAGATCCATTTCAAAGTCAAGTATTAACAAAACAAAGTACTAAACGATCTCCTTTCAGCCTGTAGTAGGTTCAAATAAAATGGAGAAATCTCAAGACTGTAAGCTGAAAGCTAAAAAACACGAACCTGGTGTCATATATTTTGGGTTTTACTTAGCATATTGTATATACATAGCCCCTAAAATGTATATGATTATGTCTTCACAGCATGGGTGAACCTTACTAAGTGGGGCTTGTACAACAAACTGTGATTAAGTAAATCATGGATTAATGTAAGTGAAGTACATCTGAGTAGCAGCGAAAATTATGCTTAAACATTCTCTAACAATTCATTCATACAGAGATGGACAAGGTAACTTCAAAAGATATATTATATTTCAGAATTTTGCAATTTGATATGTTCCCTCTCATTTCTCCACCTAACGAGTGTTTCAGAATACCTACTGGCAAGATAAGATTCTCATGTTTAGACTAAGAAAAGAACATCTAAATATAAAATATTAAAAGTCAGAATTTGGGTTCACTAATTTATTGTTATATATCTGCTGAAGAAGGTTATGAAAAATTATAATTTAAGCAACACTTACTGGCTTGACTTTGGGACATTAGAGTCTCCTCTAAATGCAGAAAAGGTCCTAATTAAAGAAGCTTACATCAGATTTTCCTGATGTCCATCCATTTACATTTTGTTTCTGTTGATCCTAAGCCATCTGGAAACCAAGGAGACAGGCAACGTCACAAGGTAAAATGGAGAACAGAGTACAGACTTATTACATTTTCTCATGATTATTACTCATGAAGCACAGGTGTATCACAATGTGTCATTCTACAGTATTTCACAGCAAAAACTAGTCCTTCTTTCCAGGAACTGCAAAAATCGTTTCTGGAAATTGTCACTTTTTAGCAGCATTTTAATAAGGAATGTATCTAAAAATAGAGAAAGTTTAACCACCACATCAGGGAGAGCAGGGTCGGGGGGGGAGTTGTTAAACAAGATGATCTCGATGATTATTACCACTTGTGATCATAATGGGCAGGCTCCATGGTAAGCCTAGGACAACCTATATCAATATTAAGTCATAAAACCAAATTTTAATGTGTTTAAACATTAAGCAGAATGTTCTGCATGATGGAAGACTGGAAGTACCAAGCTTTCTTTCCCGGAAGCTTTTCTGAATGTTCACGCCCTGCTTCTACCTGCTGCTTTGGAGTAGTGGCTTAGTAGATCCCACTGCTACCATATTACTATTTCCCAACGAGCATCTCATTGGCATCTACCCAATTCAAGAGTGTTACAGACTATCTGGCTTTCTGGCTATTAAAATGCAAACACTGAGATAATCTCAAAAATGCTACCTCCTAACTATACAGCATAGAGTCACTATAACTAGAGAATTTAGTTCTTCATTCTTCCATTTGGGAGATAATCTAATTTTACTGGAAGCAAACAAAATCAACTTTATATTTAAAAAAAAGGTAACACATAACAAACCTTTTCAACGTTAAAATATTTTAGTGTAATTTTAAACATTAAAACTCAAATATTCAGTGCTGAACATCAATTATATTCAACACCGACAACTTATTTAAAAAAAAGAAAAATCCCAAAACAGATCCATCGCCCCACACAGATCACAGCATGGCACTGGTCTGCTACAAATGCATAATTTGCTGCCTCAAAGATTACAAAGAATTCAAAATACTACAGATCTCAAGAAAATTCTAAAGAAAATATTGCATCTTTGAGGATCACCTGAAATATGCATGAAGGTTGATATTAAACATTTAGTTTTATAATTTATTCAGAGAGATGGAGAACATGAAACTTAATACAGCAAACAGAAATTAGGATCAGCACAATTCCTGGCTAGAAATAACATAGTTCTGGAGCAAAGAAAAACTAGAATATTTCTAGAAAGCCTCAGCTTCTTGGAAATTCTATCTATTACTCAGAGACTAGAGAGAAAAAACAAAACCCTGCACAATTCATCACCTTCACAGATATATCTGGAGTTCTGCCTAAGCTTTCAGTATCACAAGCAGAGGGAGGAAGTAAGATAACCAACAGTACGTGACAAAGAACATGGGAATGTGTTTTGCATGTCTGACAAATAGGCTGGCAAGCAGGGTATTTTTAAAACTATAATGTAATATATTTGTGATGGGTTTTTTACTATTTTGTGGGATCTCCCCCCCCCTTTTAATGTATCTAGGTAAAATAAAAATAATAAATGTTCTCCATTTGCCCTTTAAAAAAAAAACTATGTAGGGCAAATAGTCATTAACCTTATTTTCTGGGAGAATCAGCAGTTTCCTTCAATACACGCTCACTTCCTAGTGACCTTATTGATGGCTGGGTTTACTTGTGCTTAAATTCAAGCCCTCCCAAAAGGCAGCTAATGGTAAAACAGGCACTGGGAAGAAGTTAGCGGGAAAATTAGTTGGGTATGCTGTAAATAATACAATCATGGCAGTGATAAGGGCAAAGATGGTGTCTGAGAAGAGTAATAGGAGGCTGGCTGGGGAATTCTAGGAGCTGAAGTCCACAAGTCTTAAACTTGCCAAGATTGGACACTCCTGATCTATACATTTTTCTCACACACTCAGCAATTAAAACAGTTTTAATTAATATCAAAAACTTTTCTTACACGGCCTTCAAAAAACCCTACAAAATATAAAAAGCAAAATACAAAACCCAATCAGTTAAACTCAGGATGAATAATAAGATCAATGAACTTTAAAGGCCTGCTAAAAAGGACTTCCGGTTGACATCGCGGCGGGATCGGACACGCAGAGTGGGTTTCCACACTCCCGTGCCGAGCTCTCCCCGTCGATGGGCTCTGAAAGGAGCCAAAGCCACCCTGTAGGGGTGGTGAAGCAAAGAGGGGCACCCTGTGAGGTGGTGGAGAGCCGCATCTCTCCTGCCTGGCCCGGGGCTTTCTTTTCCCTCTCAGCCATGGCGAGGAGAAGAAGCAGCCTAAAGATGGCTGCCACAAAACTGGGACAACCGAGGAACAACTAAGATTGGTGCTGGAGTGAAGTAGGTGAACAGTGACTGGAACTGGGGAGAGGATTCCTTTTTGCTTAAAACCTAACCCCAAGGAATATTTTAGAACTATTTGCTCAGAACCATTTGTTAAAGCAGCGGCTAAGCATTCTGAGGAAAATACCAGACCAGAAGGAAGGGATGTAAAGAGAGAAAAATAATAAAATTTTAAAATATACAGAAAATTGGACTCTTAAACTGGGAAGACGTGGTAATGGGAAGGCATTTTAAAATGGAATAATTTACTTAAAAAACTTAACCTGCTTTTATAATTGAACTTTAACTAAAATAACGATTGACTAGTGGCAACACTGAAATTTAAGTTGAGAGCGCCACCTGCTGACGAAAGGAAAATATACAAGTCTGGGAATATTTATATGAAGAACTGTGAAAATATTTACTGGGTTACAGTATATCTAACCACCCCACGACTACTGGAGACTTAAATATGAGAACAAGGAAGTCATTTGATTAAAGTGACCCCCAAATGTTATGCTAGAAGATTGAACCTATAAAGGGGACATAAAGAGGCTTTGGATAACCTCTGGGACTATTTAAATGGAACTGATTGTTTACCTATGGGATATAAAGAACTGTGATTAGTGTACTCCTTGAAGGGCAACTTTAGGACTGAATAATTGGTTCTTGGACGACTGGACAAAAGATGGATTTTTTAAAAACAAAATACGATGCTTTATAAGGAAGAAAGGAGTGGAACTTTGAAGGAGATGGCGTTACTTTTTCAAAACACAAAAGACATCATGGAGAAAGGATTTAAGGAGACTATGGAAAAAATGGAAAATATTATACGAGCGATGATGAGTAAAGACCAAGTCGCTCAGGAAAGGGAGGAGCCAACAGAAGAAATGGAGGAAAAGATTGAACCGAAGAACCAGCAAATAAAAGAAGACGACAAGGAGGAGATAATAATGAAAATAACAGTGATTGATGAATTAAACCAGGGGGAACATATTTTGAGAGTTGAAAAGAGAATTGGAGATACAGGAAGATATTTTTGAAAGATAAGGGCTTGGGCAGGGAGAAAAAAAAAAAAGAAAGGAAGAAGGAAGAAGACAAAGAGGAGATAATAATGAAAATAACAGTGATTGATGAATTAAACCAGGGGGAAAATATTTTGAGAGTTGAAAAGAGAATTGGAGATACAGGAAGATATTTTTGAAAGATAAGGGCTTGGGCAGAAATTTTGGAAAATATGCAGTGGAAGAGGGTAGAGATGAGAGAAATACTTAGATTGAATAGCCAGGAAGTAGACACAGACAGAGATAAAGATTCAAGAGAGGAATATGGGAGGCAAGTCAAAAAAAGCATAGCAACTAAAATACTGAAGCGGGCAAGAGACGATGGATAGATGATTTCTCCTTTTTGTTGTTGCTTTGATTTGCCTTTCTTTTTCTCTCTTTCCTTTCTTTTTTAGGTAGGTGACATGATTAGAAGCTAAATAGGATAGAAAGAAAACTCCTTTTAATAAAAGGGTGGCATGATTAAAAATAAAAATAAGAGAAAGCGGGAATATTAGTGTATACACTTTTACATAATAAAATAAAAGTAATAACAACAAGAGAAAACATGGAACAATTAAATGACAGACTATAACTTAATATAAATGTGTATTATTATTAGAAATATATAAATTGGTTGAATGTAATAATTATGATTAATTCTACTAGTTTTATTTGTATTAGAATGTATGACACCCAGGTGCCACACTGTTCACACATTTTTATATATATGTAAAACAAAATAAAAAACTTGAAACAAAAAAAAGGCCTGCTAAAAAATCGAACTTGGAACATTGAAAGTTTTATAGGTTTATTAGTTCACAATTGTTAAGATCAACTCCTTTGAGAGAACACTTGTAACAATTAGGTTATGCACAGTCAGTTAGCAATACTGAATCTCTCTCTTTCCAATAATGTCTATTTCTGCAGTACTTTTCAGAACTGGAGGATTCTCAGGAAATGGTTTAGGGAAGTGTGGGAGGGGGACAAATAAAGGAAGAAATCTGACACTTTAATGTTTTTTTATGTTTATTTCTTTAAAAACAAAGCCCAAAATTCTACTAGCTATATTTTATATTTTATGACAGCAATTCCTCCTTTCCTCTAAGCTTAAATTAATAATCAATACCCAGATTATGGCTTCTGGCCTTTCAAAGTCTGCAAACAGCTGTCTTAACATGTAATTGCATCAGAACTGAATAGCGAGGCCCACACACACACAAAAACAAGATTATTCTAAGTAATATTATGTAATTTCATATTATGCAATCCCAAGTTATGCAATCAATGCCATACCGATTGGTTAATTCTAATGAAAAACTGTTTTTCAAAATCCCTGTTTTAGCTACCAAAACTGGAAAATTCAGGAGCAAATATGAAAAGTAACCTTAATCTTTCTGGAAAACATGAAACTGTAACTTGACCATTTTCTGTCCAGAAAAACAACCCCAAATTGATTCCATGATACAGTTGCTTCACAATGTTGTATCAACCTTGTATATGAGAATGGTAGTAACATTTGTGCTACAGTAGCATTAAAATGTTATTTGAACTGGGAAAGTCAAACCACTTTTAAGAAAAACCACTCCTGGGAAAGAATGTAATATAGAAACAAAAATTTATCCCCAGCTCTACAGCTGAAAAAGCACTTGACATTTATTCAATGGGAAAATGGAATGGAAAGTTAGCATTGAAGCTGCTTAATAGTGCCAGACCTGAAGACTGCAGTCTTTCTCATAACTCTGTTTCCCTAGGCTGGACTCAGATCTGTGAAATTGTCTTTATCCACCTGGATATTTTATTTGAAAAGTGTACTTGAGTGTAGTTTGAAAATTATCCATATGTCATGGTATGTCAAGAAAGCGGCAGTAAGTTTATAAAGCAGCAGAACATTGTTCTCTTAAAATTTAGGACCATTATATGCATCTTATATGATGTTGTTGCTCAAGAAAGCCTAATAGAGTTGTGCATACCTACATCTGAAAGTTTCTGAATATTTTTGATACATGAGAAAGTATATTCTCTTAATATTATTACCAGCTTATTTAATAATATAGAAGTTACCGTACATTGATCATCTCATAAATAATTGTTTCAAGATAATATTAGGCGACATCTTATGAAAGAGGTGGTATAGCGATTTTCAATTTCACTGAATCCCCAAAGCCAGATCAATTTCATATCTCCAGTACTCATCTCTAAATTTACGACTGACTTAATTTACTATGGAGATATTCTCCTCAGATAACTTAATTTGGCCATTTACTTACCAGCATAGTAAGTCACCAAGTTTAGTTTTAAAGTTCAATATCTTTCCCACTTTACATTTTCACATTGCTAATGATGTAAGGAAAATATTTATAATGATGAGTATTTACTCTCAAAGCTCAGCAGATGACATCACCTAGATGACACTGATTGTCCTATTAAGCTAAAAAGGTAATTTCTGATGAGTACTTGATATGAGAGAATCTGGATCTCCCAGAGTTGTAGGCTAGAGCAGGGGTCTCTAACCCCCATGGACCAGCACCGGTCCGCAGCACGTCAGTAATGGGGCTGCGCAAACAAGCGAAGCCCCACCCAGTGGATGCAGGCAGCACACAAAACCTCTGGTCCATGGAAAACCCTTTCTCCACGGAACTGGTCCCTGGTGCCCAAAAGAATCAGGGCCGCTTGGCTAAAGAGTGAACAATGCAGCAGCAAACAACTTCTATAAGATTTCCAAGCCAACTGCATAAATACAGTAACTAGGAGTTGAGCTCAACTTGAGATTGTCCTTGATTTTTGCATATTTCAAAATGGGTATAACAAAACTTTTATTGGATAGTGATCAAATCTATTAAAGCTATTTTGCATTTTGAGACCTTAGTTTGGCCTATCACTGCTATGAGCACAGTATTTTACCAGAGTTAAAAGTACTATAAATCAAATGAGACTTTGGCCAGTTTATATGTACAGACAAGAGGTATGTGAACTTGGAATGTTACAACTGCACTGAATTCATCACAAAGCCTTACTTGAGAAAGCGAAGATGCTGATATTTAGTGACAACATAATGTACTGAAATCAACTGTGGGGATAAGAGAAGAGTTTGGTGATCACAGGTTGCCCTCAACTTATGACTGCAATTGAGCCTGCAATTTCAGTTGTAAGATGTGATGGCCGTTAAGTGGGTCATCATGTGACCACACCAATTTTATGACCTTTTTGTGGCAGTTGTTAAGCAAACTCAACAGTCATTAAGCAAACCCACTGTTTGCTATGGGGTGCTTTTTGCTGGAAATTGGAAGTAATCTAATCCTGCATTACAAGTAAACAACTAGAAGATATGGCAAACTATTTTTCTCCTGTCAGTATTCCTTGCACAATAGAAATAAGACAAGGCAAAACAATTTATTTTCTGATACTGGACAGATAAACAAGAGATACCTGCTAGATACACTATTTCTCGCCAAGCAAGACTTGCAAATAAAGTTAACTTTGACTCCAAAATGGCCAAATATGACTCCTACTTACCACTCATTTCTTTGTTCTAGAATTGGCAAACTGGTCACTGTCTTTTACATTTAAATTCTAATCCTTTTCTCCTTTTTTCGTAAATTTGAAATAATTTTAATCTCATTTTCATTTGCTTTTTACCAGTAGCATAATTTACTGGTGCAAACCATGTTGAAGCGGAACTTTGACCTGAACCCAGATTGTCTAATTTAAAAAAAAAATTATTTTCATTGCAAATATTTCTTTCTGAATCAGTGCAGCTTGGATAGAACAAAAATGGTCACATTTAGATGTCATAATAAGAGAGCTGAAGATGCTTCTTGGATGAGAAACAAAATGTTTTCAAGAAAAAACCAGAAAGTCCAGTTGCCTCTTAAAAAAACACCTTTGGGACAATCATGACCTGGATGACGGAGAATCTCCACAAACATAATAAGAGTTGCTAGTAATTCTGATTTATCATTTATAAATGGGCTCATCAGCAGAAATAGCTAAACAATGTTGGCCTTCAGTGTAAAATACAGGATTACAGAGTTGTGTGTCTCTAATCAGCATACCAAAGAATTATAGTCTGGATAAGATGAGCAGGAAGGATGAACAAAATTAATTAGGAAATTGCTTATCCAATTATGTCTTAAATTCCTAATTTGTCACTTGTTTGAAATCCATTGGAAGCTGATTATCTATTCTGTTAACACAGGGCACAATATGCCAATATATGTTATAATTTGATATAGAAAACTTTCCTCCTTTCATAATCTGGAGGCACATCCTTTGGGTGGCTAGGAGCAGCAGCCAATGATATCGTGAAAGGGTAGGGGAGCAATTTTTGATTTTATTTTAATTTAAGGGCTGGAGGTCACTTCATCAGATCCACAGAATTATTAAATTGATGTAGGATTTAAACCAGAATGAGGCAGGGGAAAACATTGCTTAAGCAGATGCAGGTTACATATGAATTAAATACCTTATGCATTAAAAATTGTAATGTGTTAAAAACCAATTGCATTTGAGACCATTTCAGATTGCCTAAAACCAAAAGTTTCAACAAAATGTTTAATAGAATATGTTGGTTGGAAAACATGTACCACATTCCTTTGGATTTTTTTCCTTAGCACTCCTGATTAATTTGATTACTCTTTTCTCCACTTCTGAGAGTTTACAATATAATTTCTGAGCTAAAGTGATCAGAATTGTACACACAGTATGTATGCATAGGTGTGTCCATGTGCACATTTAAAGAAAAAAAAGTTATTGTCTGCCCTTCACTTAATTGGTTTCTATTGCAATATTACTGATGCAATTATAACACTAATTGCATCAGTATAATTGACTGTCAACTGTTATATGAGTAAATTTCACCTATTAACTTACTTCGTTGGAGATAGGCTCCTCTGGTACAAATCATGTGGAGTTTGTAGTAGTTGTTGTTTTTTGGGGGGGACGAAATATGCATATCGGTCTTGTCCCACAATAGTTATTTTATTTGAAGAATAAATCTGTTACTTAATAACATGCACACATTATGAAATTTACCCTAGAGTCTGCAGTGGATATTCTTTTAGCAAACCAAAAGATTTATTCTGCAGCCCTGAAGCAGTATCATGTTAACAACAGTCTTCCTGTTTGAGTTTACTTATTATGACAGACCTCAGGATACAAACTTGAAGACGGGTCAGCCTACACAAAAATCTTTGAAAGAGAACTTCGAACACTATTTTTAGTCTTCTAGTCTGCAGTGGGAGGGAAGTGGGGAATAAGCATAGCAAATCGGCTGAGACTCTAGCAATTTGAGGCTCTTCTTTTACAACCGAGTTAAAAATATCAACCGCTTCCAGCAACACAACATTACACTGATTTTGCTGTAAGACTAATAAGATAAAGGTAACATAAGAAAGCCAAGTTTTACTGTAATTTTTTCTGGTAGCTTGTAGCTTTATATAATTTATAAACTTTATAAATATTTATAAAAGCAGAATTTTTGCAAGCCACTACATTTTGGACCAATTGAAGTTTCCAGATACTCTTCAAGAGCAGCCCCATGCACAGTGCATTACAATAGTTCACCTGGGAGGTGACCAGGGCATGGGAGCAATGTTCCCTGTAACAATAGAAAACGCCGCGCGGCAGTTAGAAACTGGCGCGTGGCGCTCTCTTTTCATGTGTGCGGGCGCGCGGCCTCTGCCATTAGAAAATGCCGCACGGAAGTTGGAAACTACCGCACGGCGTTCTCTCGTTATGTGCGCGGCCACGCGGCCGCGCACCTTAGAGGGAACAGTGCATGGGAAACAGTTAGTCCAGGAAGGGCATAGTTGGTGCACAACACGGCAAAGGCCTTCCTGGTCACAACTGCCACTTGCTCAAGCAGGAGATGCAAGTCCATGAGAACCTCCAAATTAGGGGGGAAAATCTTGAAAATATTTCAGTAAAACCCAGAAGTGCTCATTTTCAGCCAAACCACCATAAAAAAACAATCATATCCCTCCTTTCTCCAACAGCTGAACGTGGTTAGCCTAGACATTTTAACCGAGTCTAGAATAGCTAGGAAAGCTGAAGAATAATTAGTCGTTTGGAGATGACTAGAGGGACATGTGGTAATGTCAAACATTTGAAAAATTCTCATGCAAAATGTAGAGCAGAGCTATTCTACTGAGCAAATTTGAGCAAATTGTATTATCCAGTGGCTAAACTTTATAATGACCCTGGCATTAAGATAAAAAGTGCAGATGTATGCACATGTATTTATATCAGTATATAAATGGGATTACATAAAAAAGGCACTCTTTGGAAGAAATTAAATTCCATTTTATTCAGTTTTGTTAGGGTGGGGATCCTAAACCAGAAGTTTTCGGATTGAGCCACACAAAAGAGGGTTGATCAGATAATGACCGTCAATATTAGCTATTAGAAAAATTCAATTAAAATAAGTCCTGGAAATGTAATCAAAATCCAGGTTCATTTTATCATATTTTATCATATGGGATGGTCTTGCAAATATGTGAAAATATACTGGATAAACATAACAATGCCAATGCCAAAAATATTTAAGATACAAATATTAACGAAACCTGAAGCTTTTCTTTTAGGTATGATGGACAAGTCAATTGAAAAACAATTTGAAGTGCTATTCCTTCACATGGTATTGGCTGTGAGGATTGTACTTGCCAAACACTGGAAAGAAAAAGACATGCCGACTGTTGAAGAATGGATTTTGAAATTAAGTGAATTAACAGAGATGGTGAAATTAACTGAGACTGGAAACCGTTTGTGGACTTTCTATGAGCTAAATATAATAACAGATGGTTAACAGAAGGATTTGAAGATTAATGTTTAGCTCAACTTGACTGCTTTTTCTTGTGTGTGTGTGTGTGTGTGTGTGTGTGTGTGTGTGTGTGTGTGTGTATAAGTAAAAGGGGAGGAGAATTTGTTTTTTCTTTCTTTCAGCATCCAGCCAGGGTGGATCCTACATGCTAAATGTTAAATTTAATTGACCAATTTTTCCTCCTTTTTTGTATATTTCTTTCTTTGTTGTTGTTGTTAGGCTTGAAGGTATGTTTCTGTTTTGTTTCATTTTGTTTTACTGTTTTGTATTTGATTTTCTATGATAAAACGATAAATTTAAATTTAAAAAATTAAAATAAGATTTGGATCAATGGCATACAGTAATCCTCTGTTAACGAACTCTCATTCAACAACTGTCTGAAGTTACATTGGGCTAAGCGAGTGGTACTTATAACTGATCCCAGCAGTCTCATGGTCATGATCCAGGTGCTGGGGAACCAGCTCACATCCCACAATCACATGATCATCATTCCCTGCCAGCTTCCCACAAGCAAAGTCAATGGGGAAACCAGTTGGGAAAGTCATAAGTTGCTCCTGCCATTGCTTCTCCCAAAGAGTCTGGCTATAGAAGAAGATGATTCCAGAAATCTTGTATCCATGTTTCCCTGAAAATAAGACCAGGTCTTATATTAATTTTTACTCCAAAAGATGGATTAGGTCTTATTTTTTGGATAGGTCTTATTTTTGGGATGCGTTTCTTTGGCTGACGATTTTAACTGGGGTTTATTTTGGAGGTAGGGCTTATATTACGAGCATCCTGAAAAATCATGCTAGGGCTTATTTTCCGATTGGGTCTTATTTTCAGGGAAACACAGTATGTGAACTTACAGCTGCCTTTTTGTGAAAAATAGATGTTTCTTCTTTTTAAGGAGAAATGTAGAAAAGCAGACTTCAAGCTGAAGCCATTTAAATGTTATTGTAAAACAGAAGACTTGTTATGCTTTTGCTGAACCTTGAATTATGCTACAATATATGGTTTAGTTTATGGGCTTCAGTGGAAAAGCTTTATGTAAACAATTCTGTCTTGAGATAATGAATTAGGACATATTTGAAGGGTTCATAATAACCTATGAACAACAGTGTTACTATATGAACAACAGTGTTACTATAAATAACAAGTTTCTATGTAAACTTACTACAGTAACTGCTCAGTCCTTTTTTGTAAGTTTGAGTATCCCAATTTATGTCATATGCTAATATTGCAAATGAAGGCAAATATATGTGTCCCAGGATAATGTGGTGGCGCAGCGGTTAGAATGCAGTACCGCAGGCTACTTCTGTTGACTGCCAGCCGCCAGCAGTTTGGCAATTTGATTCTCACCGGCTCAAGGTTGACTCAGCCTTCCATCCTTCCGAAGTCGGTAAAATGAGGACCCAGATTGTTGGGGGCAATATGCTGACTCTGTAAACCGCTGTAAAGCACTGTGAAGCGGTATATATGTCTATTGCTATAATGTTGCAGATCCAATCTGAGTCGGCCACCGGGACCAGAGGTTTATTCTTCCAAGCTTTCGGACTCATGCTGGGGAACTTCTCTCTCTCCAGAATATAGACACATGTGGAGAGACAGAAGCTCCCTGAGGATGGGCTCCAGCACGTATCCAAAAGTTTGGAAGAATAAACCTCTGGTTCCAGTGACCAACTTAAATTGATCCTACAATATGCTAATATTAATATATACTAATAGTTATACTGCTTTGCCATCCATAGGACACTAAAATAAAACATTCTTATGTATGTCATTTGGGGTCTGAAATATTTGTAGCAAGTTTGGATAATGAAATGTCTGCAAGAAAACAACTAAGCTCAAAGAGCACCAAGGACCCCTGATTATAGCAATGAAGCAGGAAAAACAGACAATATCTATGAAATATATCCTGAGACTTGTTATGCATAACATAGTGTTTTAATTGAAATTGTATTTTCTGTATTAGAGAATATCAAATGAAAAATTTAAACAGGTAATGATAACGTGTTTTAAGAGGTTAATTTACAAGCAAGAAGGATATGGGCAGTTTTATAAAGAAGACTGATAATTTAGAAAAACTGGTTAAATTTCTAAAGTGACAGAAGCCTAAAAAAGAGACTGATAAAAAAGACATCATAGATGTGAGGAGAAACACAAAAATGACTAAATAACAAATTATGTGATGTGGTTGAAGTATTGTCCCTGTGCATGAATAACAGTAGGGTTTTAGATGGCTTCAACTGAATCCTGGCAAGACAGAGTGGTGATGTTTTTTCTTTTTTTTCTGCGGGGGGGGGGACCTCTGGTTTTTTTTTTAACCATATTTGGTATTGGATGCAGTGGCACTGTTCCAGACAGATCTGGTGTGCACTCTGGGAGTCCTTTTAGACTCGGGACTGCTGTTGGAGTAGCAGTCTTAGTTAGGACGGCCCTTGCATAGTTTCCTGTTATGTGCCAGTTGGGCCCCTTCCTGGACAGTGAGGCTCTACTTTCAGTCACTCATGCCCTGGTTATCTCCAGAATGGACTACTCTAATGTGCTGTACATGGGACTACCCTTGAAAAGCATCTGAGGGTGATGGGCTATTAAGAAGTATGAAACATAAATAAATAAATCTGAAGGCTTCAGCTGGTTCGGAATGTGACTGGGCAGAGAGTTATATGGGCCCCTAGGAAGGTACGTATTTCACCTCTATTCTGCGGGCTGCATTGATTGCCAATTGACATCTGGATAAAATCCAAGGTGCTGTTTTTGACCTTTAAAGGCCTTCCTGACATGGGACCAGATTTCTCTGAGGTAAAATATGGACCTTTGGGCCACAAACCTAAATTGTGGCCCAAAGAAGTGAATTTCGTTTGATTATTTTCAGCTGCAGTTGCAATTCTTGTGCTTGGATCTGTATTGCTATGGGGATGTGGAGAATATAGTCATATGGGACAGCAGGAGGCCAGATTTTGAAACAAGCAGAAGAGTAGGAAGGCAGACTATTTTCCAATAACTTGTCTTTAAAACGATGGACATAAAGTAGATACAGAAGAATGCCTGGAAACCTCAAGCTGACAGTGAGAAGCAAGGTATGTGCATGCCTAGAACAGTGCATGCTATACCTCTGCTCCACAAGCTGCATTGGTTGCCAGTTTATTCCCAGATCCAATTCAAGATGCTGGTTTTAACCTTTAAAGCCCTTCATGGCATGGACTGAGGGACCGCCTCTCCCTGATTATATTAGCATATCACATGAGATCTGCCAGACAAGGTATGCTACGTGAATCATCAGCTAGGAGCCTACATTTGATAGGTTCCAGGAGATGTGTCTTCTCTGCCTTGGTGCCTGCCTTATGGAACATTCTTCCTCCAAGATTAGATTGGCAATAGATCTCTTGACATTCCAGAAATCCCTCAAGACCTGTTTATCTTATCAGATCTGCGGCTCTGAAGACATACCTTGATGGCTTTATTGCTGAGGTAGCCATTTCTTTTCTCTCTCTGCCTAAGGTTTTTATATTATTTTTTATAAATTATCTTTTAATGTGAATTTTAAATTTTTGTTTTATTTGATTGTTGTACGCTGCCCAGAGTAGCTCTTTGTGAAATGGGTGGATATACACATTTGGTTCATAAATAAGAATGTTTCATATCCATGGGAACTAGATTGTATGTTATTGGAATTGTCAATGACTTTGGAGGCTGTTAACTATTTTATCCTTATCTTCTGAGTTTCTCACAAAGTTGGTTTAAGGCATCATTTTGTGAGGGTTCTAAATTTTGCTAAAATCAAGTCTCTTGCAATAACTTTACCTTGAGTTTGGAGTCATCTTCAGCTTAAAAAGGCCTTCAGACATCTGACTTGAGTCTTTTAGTATCTCCTTCAAACTGCTGGGAAATGTTATGCAGAATTCCTGCATACATTACCGTACTACTGGTGATGACAGATTTATTTTTTTTCATATCTGCTTTTAAAGCAGTCTGCAGGAAACGTAATGAATTTTACCTAGCTTTAATTAATTGAGATTAAATCCAGACAAAGTAGAAATAGCTTTCAAATAGTCCTAGGTGGCTCACAAGCAGGCTGGTAGGTGGCTGGGTAAACAATTCCTGCAGCAAGGCATGAATGTAGTTGGGTGGAGTGGGCTGCTGCCAACTGCGGGAAGGCACGCCGATGGATGCCATGGTACAATTGCACCAGGTGTGGGAGAATACATAGGTGTCTGATGTGGCATGAGTACACATGGATGGATAATGCAGAGTGCAACTGGGAGGGTGCTGCTGATGCACACAGTACACACACTGCATTTCCCCGAAAATAAGACCCAACCAGAAAATAAGCCCTAGCATGATTTTTCAGAATGCTTGTAATATAATCCCTACCCCAAAATAAGCCCCAGTTAAGATTGTCAGCCAGACGGACGCATTTAGTGCTTCCTCGAAAATAAGACTTATCTGGAAAATAAGCCCTAATGCGTCGTTTGAGTAAAAATATAAGACCCGGACTTATTTTTGGGGAAACACGGCTAGTGACATACAGCCATTCTTCATATGGATAGAAATTATACATACATACTTGAATAGACAGGAAGCTCACAGGATGTGGGTTATACTTTTAGTCGCAGCAAAATAACATTTTATGGTCAATTATAAGTACATTTGGTGTAGTGGTTAAAGAATCAAGCTAGAAACCAGGAGACCGTGGTTCCTTTAGCCAAAGCCAGCTTGGGCTAGTCACTCTCACTCAGCCCTAGGCAATGGCAAAACACTTCCGAAAATCTTGCCAAGGAAATTGCAGGGACTTGTCCTGGCAGTCACTAGGAGTCAATACTGACTTAAAGGAAAGCACAAAGTATGCAAGAAAAGAAGCCCCACATATTTTAAGAGATCTTGTATGGAAATAAAGTCTAAACGTTTTTAGTAGATGTCTACAGGAAGAGTGCCTGATTTCTATATTCAATCATTTAATTTTCTAATAATTTATACTGGAAAAAAATTAAAGAGACAGGAAAGAGCTGGTTGTTGTTTTTTACTATAAACTAGTAGTTACTCAATTCTGCCATTTTCTACCAATTAGCAACACCATTTTAATATTTTCTAATTTTAACACTAGCATTTGCAGATAGCTGTGGCAACCCCAAAATGATGAAATCTATAGTGTAATGTCACAACACAAACCCCATACTTTTTATTTGCATCATGGCTTTACATATAAGTACATATGGCGTAGGCCAGTGATGGCGAATCTTTTTTGGCTCGGATGCCAAAAGGGTGCGTGCGCGCAATAGCGTGCGCGTGCGTGCCCACACCCATAATGCAATGCCCTCCCCCGCGCATGCGCAAACCCCCGCTGCCCCCCGTGCATGCGCACAGGCCTCACTGAAGCCTCCAGACTTCCTGTAGGCCCGTTGGGCTGTTTTTCGCTCTCCCCAGGGTTCAGGAAAGCCTCCTGAAACCTGGGGACAACGAAAAATGGGCCAACGGGCCAATCGGAAGTTCGGAAACGAAACAGAAGTGGAGCTGCCCTACTCCTTCCCTTCAGTTAGTTGCAACCAGGCCACACACTCCGGATCAATCTGGAGCTCTGTTATCAGCTGCAGAGGCCTTTCCTAAAGGCCTTTCCTGAAGGCCTCTCTAGCCAATAACAGAGCTCCGGATCGATCTGGAGCTCTGTTATCGGCTGCAGAGGCCTTCAGGAAAGCCTTGCTGCAGAAGAAATGGGCTGGGCTGGCTGCAACTGTCCAAAGCCGAAGAAGTTCCTGAAAACCTCTGACAGCGAAAAGGAGGCTGGGGGTGAGCACACAAGTGAACTTCCAGTTGGCCCATTGGGCCATTTTCGCCATCCCCAAGCTTCAGGCGGCTTTCCTGGAGCCTGGGGAGAGCAAAAACGGCGGAAAAGGCCAAAAATCAGCTGGCCAGCATGCGCATGCGTGCTGGAGCTGACATAGGGCAACACCTCGCGTGCCCTCAGATATGGCTCCGCATGCCACCTGTGGCACGTGTGCCATAGGTTCGCCATCACTGGCATAGGCATTTACGTCACAGGTATTTTTTCACTTGCCCACCTCTGCTTTTTAATCAGTAACAGTCAGAATGACCAATTTCTTTTCCCCAAGCCAGGTTTTACAAATTGGAAAAGACATCTTAGAGTTGAATGTACCATTTGTGCATCATTTTCTACATAAGACAAATAGTGCCTTTTATTTTTGGGTTGAGTTACTATGGAGCCTTTTTTCCATGACAAAATTTCTAGTCTGCAAGACTGAGAAGGCATTGGTTCTTTTTCTTAATTATCTTCCCCCTATTTGTTCTGGGTTGATGATATCTTTCCTTACTCCCACTATATGTAAGGAATTTCCCAGTGGTTTTTTTTTTTTAATTATTAAAGCTACTTTGCACATAAGTCAGGGAGTATACATCATAAATAACAGTACAAATCAATACCACATAATAAAACAAAGTGTAAAAACTACAATGCAAGGCTACATAAAAACACATAAATGCTGGAAGAAAAAAAAAAAACCTAAAAAACCATTCACCCAGCAGCTCACTTACTCCCACACTCAATACTTGGGCAAAAAAACCCCACAGACCTTTAAACGCAGGTAGGCTAATTGAACATGGAAGGAGGGATGCTCCTTCAAAAGGCAGGAGCATTTGATATAAAGGTAATCCTCGACTTACAACAGTTCATTTAGTGACCGTTCGAAGTTACGACACTGAAAAAAGTGACTTATGACCGTTTTTCACACTTACAACCGTTGCAGCATCCCCATGGTCACATGATCAAAATTCAGTCACTTGACAGCTGGTTCATATTTATGACATTTGCAGTGTCCTGCAGGGTCATGTGATCACCTTTTATGACCTTCTGACAAGCAAAGTCAATGGGGAAGCCGGATTCACTTAATCGTATTACTAATTAAACAACTGCAGTGATTCACTTAACAACTGTGTCAAGAAAGGTCGCAAAATGGGGCAAAACTCACTTAACAGGTGTTTCACTTACCAACAGAAATTTGGGGCTCAATTGTGGTTGTAAATCAAGGATTACCTGCACCATATTTGCTCTTTTTAATTTATCCCCTTAATTACTAGAGCCATAGTGGCGCGGTGGTTAGAATGCAGTACTGCAGGCTCCGTCTGCTGACTGCCAGCAGTTGGGCAGTTCGAGTCTCACCACCAGCTCAGGGTTGACTCAGCCTCCCATCCTTCTGAGGTCGGTAAAATGAGGACCCAGATTGTTGGGGGTGGCAATATGCCAACTCTGTAAACCGCTTAGAGAGGGCTGTAAAGCACTGTGACACGGTATATAAGTGCTACTGCTACTACATATAGCAAACCAAACATGGTTGATTTCCGAGCGCATAAAGCCGACCAATCTTCAGGAAACAAAACCCTGTTAAAAATATGCAACCAAGAGGGAAAGTGGTTGCAAAAGCTAAATAGATTTCCTAAATCCACCATGTTGTCAGTTAGCGAAGACCTCACTTTATCAACATCGTGATGGTCACCGATCAGGAATAGGAACCCATGGGGGGAGGGGGGGAGAACTGGCAACCTGCAACCATGATCAGAATTGATCCTCTTGCGGCAAAGTCCAAGAAGACACGACGAAATTGAAGTCAAGCGGGAGGGGGGGGAGAGGGGGGAGAGACACTTGGAAGAAACAGCAATCCGAAGAACAACTTTTATAAACAGGATGTCTGCCAGAACCACCGGAGGGGCTGTTTACAACTAACAGGAGGAGAACTTTATACGTAAAAAGGGAAGGAAGCGGCTTCGCTTCCTTTTCTCTCTCTCTCGCTCGCTCTTCTTTCCTTTCGCTACTAAACGTATCACACCAATACCATCCCCCCCCCCGCGGCCCGAGGAGTCCTCCAATCACCTGGCTCTTTCCTAACCCCGGATCAAGCTGCAGCCTTCGGAGAACAAGACAGCCCAGCCCTCCCGCGGCAGAAGATTGGGGGGGGGGGGAAGCAAAATGGAGTGGAAGGGAGGAAGGGCTTGCGAGGCAGGCGAATGCCCGCGCCGCGCAGGGAAGGCGAACGGGGGAGGGTGGATCCGATTAAGCCTCGCTCCTGCCCGGGGGGGGGGTCGTGGGGAGGCAGCTCCAGCC